>CM053784.1:231506416-232106416 GCA_028749045.1 Cupressus sempervirens | reverse complement strand
AAAGGTAAGGGAGAATAAAATTCCACAGTCTTAAGATCAAAACATTCTTGGAAGGGGAAATCCAACTAGTGAAAAACATTTGGCTAGTGGCTAGAAAGACCCATACCATATTCAATAGGTCATGCACCTTATCCCAGAGCCTTTTGGTAAAAGAGTAATGCAAAGTAATATGGTTGACCGATTCACAATCATTCTTGCATACATCACACCTATTAATAATTATGAATCCTTTCTTCACTAAATTGTCAATAGTCAAGATCTTATCTTGCAAAAGAATCCAAAAGAAAATATTAATTTTAGGTGTCATATCTTTCACCCAAGCCTTAGAAAAACACGTTTCATGGTCCACATCAAAAGAATTTTCATAGCCTAAGGAAACAAAGAACATTCCACTGGAATCAAACTTCAATATTAGATCATCCTCTTTTTGATTTAAAAAGACAACATTCAAACACTTGTTATGGTCAGCCAAGTTGTCATTCAGCCTTTTGATGTCCACCCACATATCGTTCTTCTGATAATCCACCACAAAAGTACCAATAAAATTCTTACATTGCTCCATATAGCTATTCCATCTTGGATCCACACAAAGTGGGTGATCTAAGATCCAAATGTCTTCCCAAAAAAGAACTGTCCTTCCATTGCCCACCTTCCATATGACCCCTTTCTTTATTATGTGTTTGTATTTCTGAACATTTTTCTAGATCATGGATCCCCCTTGCACCAAATCATTATGAAGGAATTGATTAAAATTATTGTTCTCCATATTATATTTTTCAACCCAAATGTTCCTCCATTCCCCTTCCTCCTTATACCATCTCCATAATAATTTAGCCAATAAGAATTCATTCATAGTTGTAACTCTTCTCAAACCAAGCCCTCCCTTGTTAAGTGGCATGCAAATTTTCTCCCAAGCAATCAGTGGTAACCTTTTTTGATGTCTGTTCTTGTCCATAAGAAGAGCTTCTGAATTTTTTCAATAGCTAGAGAAAAATTTCGAGGGATTTTGAAAATACTCAAAGCATAAAGTGGAACACTCTAAATGATAGATTTCAAAACAATAATCTTTCTAGCCTAAATAAGGAGAGAACCTTTCTATCTAGAAAGTTTCATGTGAATTTTATCAATCAGCAAACTCCAAAAGCTTTCCAAGGGTCCAGACACAGAGGTAGCCCCAAATAAGAGCCGAGAAGAGAACCAATTTTATAGCCAATAATCTTTTTGATTTTATTTTTCCTTGCTTCATTGACATTAATGAAATTAATCACACTTTTTTCTAGTTAATCACTTGTCTTGAGGCTTTCCCATAATCCTCCAAGGTAATTTTAATATTCCTTACATTTCTAATCGAGGCCTCTCCCATCACAATAGAGTCATCAAAAAATTGTTGATGAGAGAAAATAAGAGCAGCAGAGGATGGATTTAGGCCCACAAATTCCACAAATCTCCCCAAACATTTAGCCAAGAGTATAAAGAGAATAGAAGAGATCTGGTTCCCCTGTCTTAGACCTCTAAAAGCCTTGAAGAAAGTGGTAGGAGATCCATTAACAAGTACTGAAAAAGAGGTAGAAGAAACCAACATAAAGATAAGATCCTTGAATCTTTTATTAAAGCCAAATGCTTCAAGACCTCGAAGAAGGAAAGTCCAGTCCACTCTATCATATGCTTTGGAAAGGTCTAGCTTAAGAAGAAACGCTTCTTTCTTAGACATCAAAAGAGAGTGAATATTTTCATGAACTATAATGATGGAGTCCAAAATCTATCTACTGAGAACAAACCCATTTTGCTATAGAAATAACATAAGGAAGAAGAGGCAGAATTTTAAGGGTCAACACTTTAGAAATAACCTTATAAAAGGAATTAAAAAGGCTAATTGGCCGGAACTAATCCAAACTATCTGTTGCCAACTTCTTCGAAATAAGAGCAATGAAGGTACCATTCACTTCTTTGAGAATATTCCTAGATCCAAAGAACTCCTTAAACCCATTACAAACATCAGAACCAATGATATTCCAATACTTGTGAAAAAATAAGAGAGGGAACCCATCAGGCCCTAGGGCTTTATCCCATCAAAAGAGAAAACAACCTTAGAAATCTCATCATAAGAAGGGATGGAGGTTAGAGATTTATTCTAATCTTCAAAAATGCAATTAGGAATACAATCAAGAAACAAATTCTGCTTAGCCACATCCAAATTGGGGTCGCCTTGAAGTAAGTTACAAAAAAATTCCACTGCCTCCCTTTTAATAGTCTCCTCATTCTTAGTGAGTCCCTCTTCCATGTTGAGTCTAGAAATTTTGTTAACCATCCTATGCTTCAAAGTAGTCAAATGAAAAAACTTAGTATTCCGATCTCCTTCCTTCAATTTTTTTTTCTAGATCGCTGCCTCCAATACATCTCCTCCTTGGCAATGATGTCATTAATCTCCACTAGTTTAACGTTTTCCTCCTCCCTAGAGACAATATCAGATCCGTCAATCTAAATTCTATCCTGTATTTCTTTTAGTTCCTTCAGAATCTTCTTTTTATTTTCAAAAATGTTTCCAAAGGTTTCTTTATTCCATTTTTTTTTGTGTTTTTCTTGACATTTTAAAATTTAGTAGAAACTTTAAACATAGTTGTACCGTCCACAGTTATACCCCACCACTCCTTTATGAAATTCTCCAAGTCTGGGTGAAGACTCCACAAATTTTCAAACTTGAAGGGGAAATTTCTCTTATAGTTAAGCATATCAGCCACTAAGAAAATGGGATAATGATCCGATTCCAATTGGACTTGAGCACTGAGAGAACATTTGTATTTTAGGAGCTAGTCACTGCTAATAAGTGCTTGGTCTAATCTGACTTGTATGAGATCCTTTCTAGTTCTTTTGTTAGTCTAGGTGTACTCAACCCCATGGAAATCAAGATCATGAAGAAGATGATTATCCATAAAATCCATAAAATCTAATCTATTATCCAAATTAGTTTGACTGCTCCCCATCTTTTAGCTTCTTTTAAAGGAGTATTGAAATCCCCCAGAACTATCCAACTCTCATCAACAAAAAGCTTTCTCTGATTAGTAATATCTTCCCAAAGAGTCTTTCTCCCCCACTTGGTATTTGGAGCATAAATATTGGTAAGAACCCAAGAAAGGCCATCCTTAAAGTTAGAAAATCTAATATTCATCATGTTTCTATTATGAGAAATAAGATCTCCTTGAATCCACTTATTATTCTAGAAAATAGCCATACCTCTTGAAGCTCCCTCAAAATCATTTCCGATGATCTTCCCACCCTTGAAAATTGGAAGACCTTCCACTTTTTCCTTCAACATCTTTGTTTCTTGAATAACAAAAATATCCGGCCTATTATCCCTAATCATATTTTTCAAAATGTCATGTTTGTGAGAGTTATTTAACCCTCACATATTCCATGAGATAATCTTCATCTTTTATGATTTTTTTTTGATTCAAGGATAGTCCTCTGACTACCATCTACAATACTCCTATTAGCCTTAACAATTCTTTTCTACATGTTAGAAGGTCTCCCCACTAGAGAAGGGGAAGAATCAACATCCCCATTCTTGAGGATTTTCCCAGTAGGTGTTGAAGAAGGAAAATAGTCTCTAACCTTATTATATTTAGAGTCCCCCTTTTTTGAGACTGTATTATAAGAAGCACCAGAGTTGTCTCCTTTCTTATTCCTAGTTTTGATTGCAACAATCTCCACTTCCTTTCTATGATTGGCTCCTCCTTTCTTCTTAGCTTTAGATGTTTTACCAACTGGTATCTACTTAGCACCTAGTGTTTCCTCCTCCCAAATCTCTTCCTCCTCTTATGAACCAGTTAAAATATCCTCCACTTCACCACTTACAAATTTTCCCTCTAAAGCAGCATCCTAAGCCAAAGGAACATACTTCTTAGCAAAATATAGATCCTTATGGGTCAACCCACTGGCACTATCAACCCCAATCTCAGGGTGACACACTTCCCTACCTTGAACCTTGTCAAGAAAATCACGGTTAGGATTTACCAAATTTTCCTATACTCCATCCTCAATTCCCATCACCTTCTCCTTATCTATTCCCAAAATGGGATGAGAAGCATCCACACCTGAAGACAAGACATCCACACCTGAAGACTCACTTCCACCCTATGAGATCTCAGTTTTATTGTTTCGTGCTAGTAAGGGAGCATCCACAACCAAAGATACATCTCCACTCTTTTTATACACTACACTGTTGTTTTGTGCCTTTCTCATCCATACTTTCTTGACCTTCTTACGCTCTCCCTTCAAGAAAGGACACTTTTTGGCCTAGTGTCTAGATTTTTTACAATGAAAATAGGTGAAGGGAATAGATTCATACTCAATGTGTCGATTCCATATGTCTAACTTAGATTTAAGTGAAATAGAATCAAGCATTTCAGTGCCTTGGTAGACCCCAACATAAAATCTAGAAAAGTTCTATCTTCTATGAGAAACAATCACAAGATCCAAAGAAAGAAGTTCCCCAAATGTGTTAGCAATACCCTGAAACACATCCTCCACCCAAAACTCAAGTAGGCCTATCAACCTAACCTAGACCGAGGCTTGGATAATAGATGCATTCAAAGAGTAGAAGTTTAGAGTCCATCTCTGTAAGATTAGAGTGTGCTTCCCCAAGACCCAATGACTGTTACAAAGGATATCTTGCTTGTCTTCATCATAGGAAAAACTAAAAGAAAGACACCCTTTGGCCATCACCGTAATATCAACCTAGCCTTTCAACTTCCATTTCTTACTCACAAAAGCCCTAACAATTTCAGTGTTGGGTCTGGCCCCTAAAAACCTTCCAACGAAAGTCAAGTCCATACAAGATATATTCTTATCAATGATTTGATCTAGGATTTCAATGGAATACATACTTTTATCCTTCGACTAGGCGTCCTTAACTGGTGGGAAGACATATTTACAAGTTGGATGGATCCCAAACAAGCTGGACCATTTTTTATTCTACTTGATACCCTCCTCCCCAAGTCCTCCAAAGTCTTGCCGAAGGTTTAGTCATGTTCTTGCTTGAGGAAATCAAACCAAAATTCCCACCCACTCCCTTCTCCACACTCTCGCATGCCATTCTTAAAATTGTCACATCTATAGTGATATTGTTAGTAATAGTATTAGTGTTATAAATATTATTTATTCATTTTATTAATCTTATATATCATAGTACAAACACACACACACACACAAAATAGTAATAGTATATAATTTCAAATATCTAATACATATGTGTGTGTGTGTGTGTGTGTGTGTATTATATATACATGTATAGTCATATGATAATATATACAATTTATATTTATATACATTATTAATATTATTTATTAGTAAATTATATATGGCGAAATGGGGACATCACAATCCTACTGAATTGTTTTTAAAAATACTAAATGTAACTATATGTTTTATTAAGTGCATGAGAAAAAATATATTATATTTTTTTAGAAAAAATTACGAACAATTTTTCATGTGCAGACGGTTTGACCCTCTTAATCTTATCCATTTAAAAAAAAACTCTAGTAGTTAGAAAATAGAATCACAATAATACAATTCTCTTTGAAGTTAAGGTTTACCCAATTTTAGAAAAAAAGTGACCACTTATACCCCATTTTTGTACACCATCATGGTGCACTTACCTTATAAACAATATATATCTTCATTTTCAGAGCAATGTGGGATAGTTAATTATCACATGAGATAAAGAAAGTCCTATTTTTTGAAGTTTTTCTAATGATTTCCAACAATCATTTATGGTTTTAGTACTTAAATAGAGCAAAACTATCACCATTGAGTGTACATATTTTATCCAAGTCAAACAGTAGATCTAATCTTAAAGTCAATCACCAACTAAACCACTTCAACATTCATGCACACATATTTTTGTAAGTTTGATACTAATAATGTGGATGTATTTTAATTCATTTGGTCTTTTCGGCATTGATGTACATAAATCACTAAGCATTTTTTTGAACAAGTAATGTGGGATATTATTTTGGCCACCACCCCTTATGGATTGTAACTTTAGATTTGGAGGCAATTTTATAATGATCATAACCCAGTCATTCAAACTCATTTTTTAGTGCATTACTTTTTTTATTTGGGGTAGAATTTTATTCTCTTCCCAAATTTGGATTTTCATACTCAAATTTTGTAGAAAATTCATTTTTTCACACTATACTGAGAAATCCTAGTTTTGGCAACTTTAGGGGCTTTGTTGGGACTCATACAAACACACTTAGGTGCAATTTTTTCTTGAAAGTGCATGATTTTTTTGTCTACTTTCTAGATCTAGTATTAGTTTGGAGAAATTGTGGGTGGACATAGTACTTTTAATATTTGGTCCTTTTTGCCCTTTTTGACATTTGTAATTGATTAGATCCTTGAGAGATATTGCATCTTATTTTTTTTGAGTTTGCTATAGCTTCATAATTTGTATTGTATTAATCAAAATTAGAAATGTACTTTGGTATATTTTGACAAGTGGTAATTGTACACACTAAATATAAAGTGTCAAATCGTTTATTTTATGGGGGTTCTTTGATTGACTAAATTTGTTGCGGGGGGGGGGGGGGGGGGTTGTCTTGAGTGATTGCGCTCCTTTTTATTGTTCTTTCAATTTGCATCACAGGAATTTTAACTCACTTGGAGAAAGGGAACTATAGGCAGTGGAGTGATCACATTGCTCATCTTAGTGAGAATAATCTATTGCCATCTTTATATACAAAATAAATTATTCGCCTTGGTATTTCAATTGGGAATCTTGGGAGAAAGTTCTTAAAATCATTTATTTCATATGGGTAAAGATGTTATGGACTCCCTTTATGGCATGAAGAAGAATACAATTCTCGTTCTTTCATATATATATATATATATATAGAGAGAGAGAGAGAGAGAGAGAGAGAGAGAGAGAGAGAGAGAGAGAGAGAGATCCACATGTTCCTCCATTCTAAAAAGATCTAGAACCTCTATTTGTAAATCCTATTCCTCCTATTGAGACCATTTCTACTATTGTTCTTGATGATGTTTTCATTCACACAAATATGGATTTAGATGATTTAGCGCAACAAGATATTCCTTGTCTTCTAGACATAGTTCCATGGGATGATTGCTTGACAGACATTGTATGTTGTTTCCATAGTCTTACATTTAATATTTCAGATACATGATTGATGACATTCATCTTCTCTTTAGTGTGACGATCTGTCTTTAGTTGCTATGAAGGAACACTTTGACCTTCATCATTCTCCACTTGATCATTCTTTCAACTTTTACATGATTATGGATCCTTTGAAACATTTGGAGGAGGTCTCTTTCACTTTAGAGAAGACTTTTGAGTCTTAGGAGATCAGGATTTACAAGTCTCAAAATTTTCTTGAGATGTCCTATGACATGGTTCAGATTGATTATATTCATGTGTTGGAGATTCCTAATTAGTTTCCTCAAAAATCATATATTTTGAGGGTTCTTCCTAGAGATTGGGGAGAATTCATTGATAGACCTATTACATTATTTCTTCCTAGAGGGAAGAACATCATTTAGTTTTCATGGAGCAACCTCTACATTGATTTGAGAGCATCTATCATGGATATATATTCTAAATTGAGGGGGGATGCTTTGCCCATCTTCCTATTTCATATTTCAAGGATGTGCCTTTGTCTTTGGGGTTTGTTCACAAGTAGTTACCATTAGTTTCTTGTTTGTCACCTTCTTCTATTGGGGTTGTTTTGATCTTTGTTGGCTTGTGGAATCTTCATCAACCATAGACATGGGGATACATGGACATACTTTGGAGACTTCATTCTTCATTTGGATTCCCATTCCTTCTTCCTATCCATAATGGGGTGCCTTCTTGCACTTGTGCTTGGTCCTATTGAAGTTGATGAAAGATAAACCCCATAGCTCCTAAGAATCACCTGCATGCAAACACCTATCATGGAAAGAGAGAAGCAAAAGCTATGGAGGCTAGAATTCCTAGATCTACAGATGAGACATTCTTGATGAGAAAAAAAAAGATTGCTATTATCAAAAGTGAATGAATAAAATTACAAAGAGATCAATCCTTATAAAAGGAGATCAAAACCCTAATAGGGTAAAACCTAGGTTGCATGATAATAATTAATTATTATATACCTAAAGTTTAGCTTAAGTATTAAACTAGAGATAATAAGTGACTTAATAATTAAATCAAAATGATTTAATTAATAAGACAATATCTTATTACTCTAACACCCCCCTTTAAGAAGAACTTAGGGAGTAGCTAAAAACCTAGAAACTACTACTGAAAGCAAATTTGGGTCTCAACAACAAGGCCTGATGAGGTACCCAAGCACAACCAAATCTCTAAAAAGAGGAGAAATAGAGAAAACCACATGGAAAAAACCCTACTCCAAAAAGAGATGAAAATAATGCTAAAAAGAATTAGTGAAAGATTGAAGAAGTCTCCAAATTAGGGAATGTCCCAGAAGATAGGAATAAAAGATGATGATGAAGAACACCACTAAAGCATGAAGCTGTAAACATTGTCAAACTGCTGATTTGAACAATCTCCATTGTACATAGAACATGACTAGCTAGAGAAGACTAAGACTGCAGAGCTAATCAATCAAAGATGGAAGGTATTTTCATAGCCTCCAAAAATAGGAATGAAAGAATGTCTATATGGTAAATAACCCATCTCATTGAAATGCATAGATATCCAGCCATTGCAATCGCTTGGTACATAGGATCAAATATTGAATACATAGCTCACTCTATCAAACCAAGAAAGTAATAAAACCAACATAACCCACCTATAATGCTAAGAGGTAAGACTTGAACACTAAAATTGAATGCAATATATCTTGCAAAGAGAAGAACTAGGAACATCGAGAGTGTAAAAGAAGTACAAACACCTATAATGGTAATTGTCATCGACACATCATGAGACTAATGTTGTAGAAAGAACACTCACTTGACAAAGGAAGATGGTGAATATGGCCAACATGAAACCCCCAAGGAAATTTATAATGTAGTATGAGTACAAAAAAATACAAAGATGTGCAAGATCCTGAAATGCAATAAAGTGACACTTTATGTCAGTGAGTTTGCAAAAATACTACAAAAGGATGTCAATAAATATCAAACTATACATAAGGCTGATACAATATATAGTATAGACCATGAAAAATTATCCGAAATAACAAAATTGATCCCCAAACTTGAAACAACCAAGTTATCCATCAGAATGCAAAAATAAAAAAGCTAAATGGAATGTGCGTGGATTAGAACCTAGAAAATAGAATGTCTCAAAATATGTCTCTTGGAGTGAAAAATAGAAATTTGAATTTGAAAGGAAAAACATGTCACCAAAAAAATCAAATATACAAATAAGCTGCACCATCACGATGGGCTTAGAATTATCTTTTTGATGCTTCTTTCAGATCAAAAAATAGAGTCTAGATGAGCAAGTTATGGCCAAAAAAGCATTGGAAAAGCAAAAAAAATTATTACCTTAGGATCCATGCCAAAATGGCTCGAAAAGTGTGCCCACTAGTACTAGAAATTACCTTAGGAAATGTGTTAGTTTTGTAACAAAATTGTCTTGATTTGTACATCAAAAAATCTCAATTTGCATGGCAAAAATCTTGATTTTTGCACCAAAATCACAGCATCAGGAAATGTGCCAAAATTGTGATTTGAAAAATTCTCCATTTGCCTTGAGAAACTTGCCAAAAAATATCATTTTGCATGCTAAAAAATTAAAAAATTGACACCTTGGGAAATTTACAAAATTAAAAAATCACCACCTCGAGAAATGTGCCCAATCTAGAAGCAATATTATTTTGCCTCAGATTCCAATTGTGTCCAAATTGGACAAATTTTATATGAAAAGAGAGGTTTTTGGGTGCTCTAAGATCAACGGCGATGTCTGTTTGGGCTCAAAGCAAACAAAAAATCAGTGACCCCCATATTAAATACAAAATAACTCTAAAAAATTATACCCTCTCAGAGAAAAAGTGCAAATCTGAAAGCCAAACCAAACTTCTCATAAAAAGAATAGGGGCATGAAGATCTGGAGCTCTGATACAATGTTGAAGTTGATGAAAGATCAACCCCATAGCTCCCAAGAATCACTTGCATGCAAACACCTATCACAGAAAGAGAGAAGCAAAAGCTACAGAGGCTAGAATTCCCAAATCAACAGATGAGACATTCTTGATGAGAAAAAGAGAGAGATTGCTATTCTCAAAAGTGAATGAAGAAAATTACAAAGAGATTAATCCTTATAAAAGGAGATCAAAACCCTAATAGGGTAAAACCTAGGTTGCATGATAATAATTAATAAAATAATTAATTATTATATGCCTAAAGTTTAACTTAAGTAAACTAGAGACAAAAGTGATTTAATAATTAAATCAAAACAATTTAATTAATAAGACAATATCTTATTACTCTAATAGGTCCATCTTCTTCCTAAGGGGTGAGATATTGTTTGCAGGCATTAGACTATCCTTTATATCTAGGAACTCACTATCCTTGGAGGAGACTATTCATTATGGGGGGATGGGGGAATTTCATTTTTCCTTGTTCCCTTCCTATGGAGGTCCATTCTTTATAATTACGTATATGTATGATTTATGCCATAATGAGGGGGTTCTTGATTATGCCATCCATGCATGCATCTTGTTATTTTCATATTTCTTTTTGGGGGAGGGTATTTCTCATGAGGTTTTCTCTATTTCGCTTCTTGATGAGAGATTTCATTTCATTTTCTCTTGCATATTATGTTCATGGGTACCTAACATGGCATCATGCATTGTCATCTAGCCTTTTGATCTTAAGTGCAATCCCCTAAGTTGCATCGAAAGGGGGGCATTCATGTAATTAAATATCACTAATCATACTTATGTTTATTTAGGATAATGCATTTTCATATCAGTTGTCATATAGATAGCACATGGTGTTGGAGAAATCCACTTGACGTGGAGTTAGTTGTCATCTCATACCCCTTTGTGTGTGAGATCCACCTATTTCTCCTATCACATCATCATCCTCTCATTCTTGCACATGTTGAACATATTTTATTGTACAATGGAGGATAACCCACCTTTGGTGGACATGTGATTACACTTTGTCTACTTGATAGATTATAATTTGCATATCTTCTAATTATCATCCATTGCATATATATTTAGGCACATCTACGTCATATTTATCTAAATATTCATTAGACATCTTATTCATTATATTGTTGATCATTATTGACTTAATCAATTGATCAAATCATTTTCCCTATCTCTCTTGTGCTATCAATTGAGATTCTAGATCTTGGTCCATTTTCATTCTTTGCGTCAGGAAAATTCTTACTCTATGAAGTTTGCAAACATAGAAATTTATTGTTTGAAACACAATACAAATTAATGCTCTTTTTAGGACCATATCTTGGGCATTACCAATATATTTTTTCTACTGTCAAATCAAATTAACACGTTTCCTTGATTTCATGTATCTAAATTTATATTGAAAATGAAGATGATAGCAATGTTTGTCTATTATCTTAATCCAATTAAATTCAAAAGTCATTTTTATCTCACAATTCAAGAAAGAACATAAAATCATATATTTTGGAAGGAAAAACAATTATGTTCTTAACTTCCAATTATATCGGTCATAGCTCACATTAGGCCATTTTAGAAACAAGCTCCACCCTTGGAAGCCAAGAATAAAGCTTTGGATCGATTGATTGAAGATTTCTATAAAAGGTTGGATGGTATGGATAATATAGTGGTCAATATGGAGAAGACAGTTAAGAAACTTGTTGACCATAATTGTTCTATTTTGAAGACTGTGGCAGACACCATTAATACTTTGCTGAACAAATTTGAACAAGGGAAAGGCAAAGGCTCCAAGGACATAAAAGATGACCACAGACCCAACAAGTGTACCGGGGCTAACTCAAAAATGTTTGAGGTTGTGGAAGCCAAAGAAATGGATGATTTGAGGGCCTCTGTGGATAACATGAACATCCTTGCAAACTAGGCAATTGATTTACTGAAGACCTTGTAGTTTTCTTTGTGTTGTCTTTTCCTGCTATTTGTTTTAAGGCTTCTTGTCTTAGTTAGTTCTGTTCTTAGGTGTTGATGCACAATTCTTCTGAGCTTCTTTGCTTTTGTTGTTATGTTCCTATGTAAAAGATTTCAGATCTTTTAAAACCTATTTTTACTTAATCAAAACATTCAAAATAGATAATAAAAAATCTTTCATTCATATTAGATCATAATTTTTTTTATGAATATTCACTTCTTGTATTAAACTAAAAAGTAAAATGTTTATATATATATATATATATATATATATATATATGGAAAATAAAAATAAAACTTTATGCTTTGAACTGTAAAAACATAATTTATCAATTTTTATACCTTTAAATAGTTAGTTAAGAAACAACTACACATATAAAGCAAATTTCTCATGCTCAATATTTGTTGTACCTATATTGCATTTGTAAATTAGAAAAATTAATGAAATTCAAAACAAAAGAAATATGTGACATATAATTAGTGCACCATATGTAGAACTTAGGTAATTTTATTGCTTTGAAATAACTTGGGGTTTTATAATCTTGTCTAATGGTTTTAACTAGGTGTAAATTAGTAGTCCAAGTTAACACTCATCTCCATCTCCATTCTTGATCATTAGCTAATTAGATACTATAAATGTGTAAGAAATAATTGTCAACAATGAATACATGACTTGCTAACCTAGAATAAGGTTTCAATCTAGATAGGCGAAAGTAAATGTGAACTTCACTTATTTCTCCTCTTAACTCTTACCAAATCATTAAACAACCCTTAAAATTTACACAAAATCTTAATGGCATTTTTATATCTTACTTTCCCAATCTCTAGACAATCACATTTTTCAATTTCTAAAATTAAAAATACAATAAATATACAAATATGACCAGACATAGCATTACTACTAATAATCTTGTCATTGATAGCACATAATTACAATACAAAATATTACTACTAATGATCTTTTTCTTAATCACACAAAATAAAATAGTAAAAAAAGAAGCGTTACAATCCTACTCTTCTATATCTTTGTAGGTAATATATTATTGCAATCACTTCCATCTAACTAGTGATTAATTTTTTTATAATGATTAATTAACTGTAATATTTCTATTTTTAATTATAAAATTTCTAACATTTATATGTTAGATTATTAATTTCTAAAATCATGAAATTTATTTTACTTGAGTTTGATTGGCTCAAATATTTTGGATCTTATAGGAACAGATTTTGAGGAATCACTATCCTTATTGTATGATGTTGGGGATGAAATATATATTAAAATATGAAACTCATAAAAATAAATATTGAATAAAGTTATAATAGTAAAATGTGATAAATAAAAAGTTATTAATTATAAATATTTTTATATTAGAAAATATTATTTTTCAAATATTTAAATTATATGTAAGTAGTTTGAATGATCTATTTTAAAATATAAAAAAATTATATTTATTTTATTCCTCATAATCAATCTACTTTAGTAATCAACTTTATAAACATCATTATAAATTGACAATAATCACCAATTCTCCCCTTAAAATACACTAACAACCTAAAAATCTAAAATTATTAAACCTCTCAAGTCACTAGTTATCCTATTGATAAAATAATATTTATAAGACAAATTAATTTAAAAAATACTTCTACATAGTTTCTATCCCTTATATGGGATACAACAAAATCAACCCACCAAACAATTTTATCATTCACCAAAATTTTAGAACTAAATTAATTTTTTCTCTTGCTATTTTCTAACTATTAAATCAACTTGAGACAAATGGCCACTAGGTGGCACTCGTTTTACTAATGAAATTATTATTACATTTCGATTTAGAATTCATTCTCATCATCTCCTCTTAATTCTTCAATTTTAGTGCTCGAAATGAAAAGCAACTTTTAAATTAAATCATTGTTTAAGGTAATCTATATTTGCCTTTCAAAAAGCGAAAAAAGAGCCTCCTTATTTGACCACCTTGCTCATGGAAGTAGTGGAAGAACCCCTCCCGACCTCTCCACTCAATTTATGCTCTTTTTCCTGCTCCCACTTCGTCTGCTTCAGTACCCTGCGGACCCTTATCTGGCCGTTAGAGGAGGCACCTCACTGTTACATATAAACATTGTATATGTACATCCATGCTTCATATACACACTGTATATGTACATATTAACTATGCTTCTGTTCAAAATATGAACGTCAAGTAAAATGACAAAATGTGAGGCCATTGACTGCAGTCCGAATTCAAATAAACTCCCTATAACCGACCATCCAACATTACATTAACCCTTGCAAGTTTCAGAGCTTTCAAACCAGATTCCAGAGAGGTTTTCTTTAGGTACATTTTATTTCAAGCATAATTTACTTTTCTAGTCAGAGTTTACATGTTTTCTAAAATAATAATCGTGTTTTTTCGCTGTTTGTAGATTTTCTTTGAAGAATTTCTTTATATAGAGCTCCTTGTTGAGCTTTCCTTGTTATAATCCTTTTTGTTCTAATAAATTTTTACCCCTCTTTTTCCAAATCTGTTAATGATCAAAAACCTTAAAAAGAGTATAAATAATGTAGGCTGTGAGGCTTTTGTAGAATTTTAGGTAGTTGAAGTAAAGTTGTTAAAAAACATTTTTCTTTTTGGGTCAGGTTAAAGTTATGCATTTATTATTCTGTATTGCTAGTTTTAGTTTTTCTTGGTTTTGTCAAAATAATTTATGCTGTGGAAGTTTGAAAATTGAAATCATTAATAGACTGTTTTGAGTTTATTGAAGTTAGTCGAGTGTTGATGACTGTATTTTTTTGGGAACTTCAATAGATTAATGTATGTACTATCTTTTTTTTTGTGTTACCTCCTCCATTTTTAACATTTTAAAATTCAATCTGCTTCCTGCAGTTGTTTTTGGGTTGGCAATGTTTAGTGGAATGGTTGCATTGTTGTGATGTTATTTCATTTCAAGTAAAGCATACCCTGCTTTTTATAGAGCTAAATAAGAAGGAAAATATGTTATAAAAATGGGACCATTACAATATTGTGATAGAGAAAAATAACAGCAGACCTTCAAAAGATATCAAAGCTTAGTGTAATCTTTAAGCGCTGAGTCGCAAATGTACATTCTTGTTTTTGTTCTTTCTAACAGAATAGGAATAACAATAGTACTTGATGGCATTGGCTGCAGTGTGAATACAACCTACCATTCAATTTTACAGTAATCCTTGGAAGCTTCAAGTTTTAAAGCAGATTTGAGAGATATTTTATTCCAGGTACATATTTATTTCAAGCATATTTTACTTTTCTGATATGCTTTATTTTAATTATTATTCTTTTTTAAAAGTTGGATAAATTTATTTCTCTATGCATAGTTTTTTAGCTGTCATTTCTGTTTCTTCTGGCTGAAATAAAGTTAAAAAATGCGGCGATATTTTTTCTCAGAAATCTAGCTTGCCTTTTCTTTCTATTTATGGATTTTTGTAAAAATCATTCTTTATGACTGAATGTTCTAATGGCCAAAAGCCTACGAAATGAGTATTAATTTGAGCATAATATTTCATTAGAGTCGGGACATTTTCTGAAACTGCAGTTGGTCTTGCCGTGCAATATAATCTAATTAGGTGAATGAATCCATCGTATGTTTTTAGAAATAAGTATTGAAATTACTCGTCTTTGGATAGAGTATTCGAAATTGGGTATTAGAAAATAGAGTCAAAATCCTCTTGTCAAATTATCTAAAATTTGAAGTTGTCAGCACTACAATAAATGCAATCTCAACAAGCAAAAACTTGAACTATAAGCTAATTTATAGAAAATCTTGTATTAATGAAATATTCCAAGTGGTAGCTCTTATGAGAAATAAGAAGATTTTCAAACATCTATCACAAAAATCACGTAGTTATAGACATTCAAGCCGTATGCAAATATTATGAATTTTTTATTTATTTGCATCGAACCCACTTACATAAACAAAAATTCTTACATACAAGATTGTACCACTATTAAAATGAATGCTATTGTTTCTTTACCCATTATTTAACAATAATATATTGGGTGCATGCATTGTGGTACTTTGCAGACTGATTTTAATACAAGCCGTTTTTAGCTCAAGATTGAATTACAGTCTATTGCAAATAGTGCTGCAACCTCTTCTATAACCTCCGGTTAAATGAAAAACACTTTCTATGGCTTGGAGTTGTCACTTAATTTATAATTTTTGTTACTTAGATATTTTAAAAATTTACCATGTAGATCTATTGTTTTGGGTTCTTTTTGTTACATATCTTCATTTAGGAAAATAAAGCAATGATATCAAATTATTGTAGTACAATATGGTAAAATTATCTAGATATAGTTTAAGTTCTTGAGTCAGTGCATTAGTTATTCCTTCACAACCAATAAATCATCTGACATAAGCATGGCCATTACAAAGATTCTAAAACTTTGCATATCCTTCATAGAGGGGATAATATTGTAGACACTTTGTCAAAATGGGATTTGTCTTTACGAAAAATGGGAGGGGTCCTTTAAGGATTTAGAGGGTTTGATGTGGTTGATAGAATTTTTTTCGTCAGGATCTATCATTTGATGGCAACTACAACTCACGTCTTTCCAAGCATTAAGTTTTGGATGAGATGGTACTCATGATTTAATCATTGTGGATAATGTACCTAGTCAATAATCACATTATCAAGGGACATGCCTTTGAGAGAATGAAAAAAGTTGATCCTCAATAGTTGGACATTTAAACTAATCAATGCGTTTCTTTATAAGATGGGACCCAATCATGACGAAGATGTGTCATAGAAGTTGATTTTCCATGGGTTTTCAGAGAGGCATATACAAAGGTCTCTCTAGAGGCCACATGGGACCGAACACCACAAAATGGAAGGTGTCACATGTGGGCTTGTGGTGACCTATACAATATACTCAATAATAGGTCATTTCTTGTGACCCAAGCTAGGGGAGTAGAATACCATAGAAGAGAGATTTCATGCCTTTAAACCTCTATTACATACATGGGTTGATTGAATACTTGAGATTAGATTTTGTTGGGTCACTAAAGGAAAGATGACCGCAAAGATGTTGATATATTGTTGTGGTGATGGAGAAGTTAACTAAGTGGGTGAAAGCATGAGTGTTACTTAATAACTCTACTTTGAGCATGACCAAGATCATTTACAAACAAAAAAACACTTGTTATTAATAAGTCATGTGAAGTTGAATAAGAGGACTGGGAGTAGAAGTTGTAATTGATGTAGGGTCAAGGAGTTATTATTCTAATAGATTTCATGCTACTAAACCTCTGAATAGCTATGAAAGATTGATTGGGTGACATGGAAAACTTGAGGGAGTGGTTGTATGGATTGAATAAGTTGGATGAATGAAGGATGATGGGGTGCAATGAGAATAAGCTAGAAAAATTCAAAGTATGATTGCTTGGTCTAGGTAGAGTTTAAGAGGTTAGAGAAAATGGAGCCATAGAATTATTGACACATGATGACCAACCAATTCAAGAGTTTGTGAAAGGGTCAAAAGTATATTAAGGACCTATCTTGGACCATGTTCCTAGGATCTCATATTATTTGGGTCTAAGCTGCTTGAGTTAATGTTTTTTCATTCTTGGATAGAGTGTTCTTATGCGCCTCTAGACCTAATCTAGAATTTGCATATGCCCTTTGATCATGTGTTGTTGTAATATGTTTTCTATTCTTGGGGAATGTAATTAATCTTAAGGACACAACCACCATGTTGTAAATCCTATATATGTAATGCAGTAGATCTCTAGAGAGGTATAAATATATTAGTAATATGATATCTAGTAGAAATATTAGGTTTACAATCCATCTTTAAAGTTTCCTAGACAATCAGTTCAATTTAGCCTAACATGTTGGAAGGAACCATGTCAACTGAATGTTTAATTTTATTTCTTATCGAATAGAGTAAAATATGGCATTGTTCTCTATATTCCTTATCATCTTAATTTTTTTAAATTCTTTTTTCACAATTAGATAAATCTCATTGAGGTCCTTCCATTTTAGCTGCATGAAAAACTAGAGTTTTGGGCAATTGAACACAAGGACAAAATGAGTACACCTTGTAGAATATTTATAAAATTCTACCCCTCACATGTCGACCAAGATGCCATCTTTAATGAAATTATTTTGATATGAGGCACCTAACTATATTGAGTTTCTCTTTATGGATATTAGAGTTCCTAAGGCAAGTGATTTGTTGCTAGAAAGTTGAGACATTATAAAATATTTAAAGGAGAAGTATTCCAGATAACATAGAATTAGTACAAGTTATGTTTTAATCAACATTAGATAGAGAACTAACCTAAGGCATTAAAGTTTAATTTTTGAGTTTATAACCATACAAAAAATCTACTCTCTAGAAGTGTGAATCAAACAAACTAAAACCTAGGATCCACCATCCCTTAATATTCTCTAATTGAAGATAGTGGGGATACTTACAAGTTAGAGTTTTGGCTAGTAAAAGAGTTCATTATTAATTTTATTTTTTAGGAAAAAAATGAACTTATGCATAATGTGGTTCTCCCATCAAAGTTTCCTTGTACGATGAAGGGAAGTTAATTTTAATTCCAAAGATCACAAATCTCAAGAAGATTGGCATCAAACAAGCTAAAACCTAGGTTTCAAGGTCCTTTCAAAATCTATAAGAGAATTGTTGGGGTATCTTTGATGATAGAGTTATTGGGTAGTCGAAATCTATAAGAGGATTGTTGGGGTATCTTTGACGATAGAGTTATTGGGTAGAAATAGAGTTCATATTTGTTTCATGTTCCAGGATCAAACATGAATTCAAGCATAATGTGGATCACCCATGAAGTTGCCAACATAAGATTAGGGGAATTCAGTTTTGATTCCAACCACAATTATAGACTACACAGAGCATACTTTGTGAAACTCACAAAAGAGTATTTGATCCAATGACCAAACCTGTTGATAGAGGATAAAACATGTGAGAAATCAAAATTTATAGTATCAAGAGGTATAATAACCCCTTACAAGGTAGAAAGATTAATGGTACACTTCATGAATTTCAAGTTAAATTATAAAGGCACAAATAATATATGTTTTTGGATGATATATTAATTTTCTATTTATTTGACCTATTTTTTTATGACTTCCTTTCTTGGTGAACTTATTTTTTTGTGTGTTTCTTTTTGACCAACCATTGTATTTACATGTTTCTTTTTAGTTGGTCTATATTTTGCAAATTGTTTTTGTAATGACCTACTTTGTTTCCAGAACCCATATGTAGTGTAGAAGTTTCTCAATCAAAATGTGTAAGAGTACTTATATCAATGTTTTAGATCAAACCCTTTGAGATCCAACATTGGAATGCAAGGGAAATCAATGAGATAAAATGAGAAGTTACAACTTCTTGAGGTCCACAATTTCTCAAGGTTTGCATCTTCTCATTTTCTATCCTTGATCTCTCTTTGCATCCTGATGATGGGTCCCAAAGTCTGATAAAACAATATTGATATATAAAAACTTGCACACAACCTGATCTAGGAGCTTCTACACTATAGATAAAAACAATTCATTGACCTATCATTCATAGTTTTAGGAGTATATATATAACAAAGGGGGAGAAGATTAATAAAAATGAATCAAAGTTTAGAGCCTTCTATTCTAAAGTATTTAGGGGATGACATCTCTCATTGAAAAATATTGGAGTCTTGGTTTTGTTAATAACATTGATAAGTTCTTTGTAAAGATGTACTATAATATCCTCCTTTATTTTCAAGTCCACAACCACTTTCCATATGTCAAGTTCATGGGAAATCAATTATGTTTGTATTCTAAAACTCCAAAAGACTTAGTTGTATGCATCAATCAATGGAGTCCAGCTTGATGGAAACCTCTTGGATTTCCATGTATATCCTTAAGAGCTTTCTTTTAAGTGTTTAGTCTTTTTTGAAATACCTACTTTGATAGATTCAATATAAAATCTACACACACATATAGTAAGAAGGAGTGGTGAGGTGAGAACATTTAGTTACTCTACAACTACAACACTTATAAGAAATCATATAGAAATAAACAAAGAAACCACAATTAATATTTAGCAAAAGAAACAAAATATGCACACACATTTATGTGGGAACCCTTTTAGTAACAAACAATAAAGTGTTACATTTTATAAGAAGCATTTTCCAAATTCGTAGGTTCCAATCTATTTAGGAGACACCAATCCCTTCCAATAAGCTCTTTCCAAATTTGTAGGTTCCAATCTATGTAGGAGACACCAATCCCTTCTAGTAAGCTCCTACTTAGAAAGAGACTTTGGAATATCTTTCACAAGAGATGCACCAATCTCTCAATCTGCTAGACTTATTGGTTCCAACCTTCAAAATGTATGGTAATAATACTATTTTGGATATGACCTAAATGAGCTCAAAGATATGCTTACAACATTAAAAAATGTCTTTTAAGACTTTGTTTTTATATCTACAATATACCTTCACTCATATTTGGAATACAAAATTCAAAAAATGTTCTTGAATCTAGAAGATATGTTCACCAAATTTTTCCTTACATCTCCTCAAAAGGCCTGATTTTATTTTATAAATCTTCTCTCAAGTATGTGTTCTTTATTCTTATAAATGTTGTCTTCTTCTATTATAGGTCTGATCTTAAACTTAGGAATGATGTTCAAGTAACTGATGATCATTTCAACTTCAAGTGACCTCTATTTATATTCCTTCAAATGCAACCTTTCACAAAAGGTTATGACTCCTCAACTAGGCGAGTCAATAATTTTCATCTCATTTAAAATATCATTTTCTAACTAGGTTGGAAAAAAAGAAACTTGTGAAAAAGAAGGTCAACCAAAAAGAAACTCACAAATTAATAGGTTGACCAAAAAGCAACTCACAAAAGAGCTAAGCTTCCTGAGAAGTGACTATGCAAAAAAATAGATCAGCCAAAAAGCATGATTATATTGTGCAAAATTATTTATTATTCGTGTCTTAAATAATTTAAATTGAACACCACTAATTGACCCTTTGGCATCAATGACAACAATCTTGCCACCTTTGACTTCAATGAAATTATTCCAAACCTTGTCTAAAATATGCTAAGTTATCTTTTGTCTTGGGTTAGGGGCTGCACAAGAGTGGATGTGTGTCAAATCCTTGAAGATGTGTGTGATTCTAGGGGGTTAACAAAACATCATTTGGGTGCCAAACAAGTGCATTCATCGTCACCTCTAAAGCTATTATCCTATTGAGTTGTTATTTTATTTCCTTCCTACTCAACAAAAAAAAAAAGAAGATCTGAACTAATGAATGTATGCTTTGTCATAAATACTAAAACTCAATAGATCATATGTGGTGTGGTTGGTAAAGAGTCTTTTGTTCTCTTTCTATGTCCATTATTGCTATCCTTGAGTTATAGATCTGAATCCAATAGGAAAACTGGCTTTGTCTCCAACCTATATGATAGCATGGAAAACTTTTTGTCTTAGAGTGTGAACATGGATAAATCTCAACTGCTTGACCCTAAATTTATAACCCCCACCTCTAATATCTCTCTAAGATTAAAGGTGAAAATTACTTATTCTAATGTTATAAATCAATAAAAGATATTATATTGATTGTAGCTATATTTTAGTTTATTGATATACGACTATTTTATTATTATATATACTAGATAGTAAATTATTTTAATGATTTATAACTATAATATACAAATTGTTCTAATTTATAACATATTTTAATTTAGGATAATTAAATTAAAAAAGAATAACCAAATTATTCTTCTAAATTTCTTTATATGTATAAAAATGAATAATATATACACATATATAAAAACACACTTACACAAACCCCTCAAAATAATTTCACACATCTAAAATCTCGCAGTGTCATCTACACCCAAACTGGTAACTTAGTATTTATGCATTGATATTTTACATTCGAACTGGAGATGAGCTTTTGCATTGTAATCCAAATAAATTATTTTTACGTCAAATCCATATTCTTGACTTAGTAATTAATGTCTGTCTTTTTAATTTCTTTTGTTCTAAAAGACACTAGTAGGAGAAACGAAGGAGTTGTTGTTAAATAAAATGGATCTTCGTGCATAGTTAGCTGCATAATTATTACCATGCATATAGTTCTTTGGAGAGTTGATAATAATTAACTCCTAAAAATTTATCTCTTGTGTCATGCATAATTTGTAAGTTTTAACTTTAGTTTGCATGATTATGAGATGTATTAAATAATGCATGTTGAAAGTATGAAATCTAAGCAATTAGAGTCAACTATTTTTTAGGAGATATCTTATCTATATAGTGATATCAGGTTATTGAGTTCATTAAGCCCCAGAGTTAAAGTGAAGCAAAGATAGTAAAAAATGTTAAAGAAGATAGATTGTGTGAATAAGCATTTTGTGAGATCAAGATAAGAAAGTAAAGATTAATTGATAAATTTGGAGAGGTGTAATTTAGAATTAGTGAAGAATTTTAATAAGTTGGAAATGAGAGATATGAATATAAATACTAATACCCACAAATGCCATCCATAATATGTTTTCCAACTCTAAGAAATTCATATAGTAGGATTATGATGCCTAGACATAACACATCTCACCAGGCCTTAGGCCAAGGAAAACTTTGACTATAATGAGAATGTTGGACTTGGGATAGTGGGATAGATTATCATTCATAGTGAAGCACAAAAAGATTAATTCTTGGTTTTAAAGTTGCATTTTTGAGTTTCTAACCATACAAAAGATCTACTCTCTAGAACTATGAATCAAACAAACTAAAACCTAGGCTCCACCATCCCTTAATATTCTCTAATTGAATCTTGCGGGGTTACTTAATTACAAGCTAGAGTTTTGGCTAGCAAAAGAGTTCATAATTTATTTTATGTTTTAAGGAAAAAAAAGGAACTTATTTTTTTTAGTGAAAAAAGGAACTTATGCATAATGTGATTCTCCCATCAAAGTCTCCTCCTAAGATGAAGGGAAGTTAATTTTAATTCCAAAGATCACTACTCTCAAGAAGATTTCTATTAAACAAGCTAAAACCTAGGTTTCATGGTCCTTTCAAAACTTGTAAGAGGATTGTGGGGGTATCTTTAATGCTAGCATTATTGGCTAGAAATAGAGTTCATATTTGTTTCATTTTCCAGGCTTAAAGATGAATCCAAGCATAATGTGGTTCCCCCATAAAGTTTCCAACATGAGTTTAGGGGAATTTAGTTTTGAAATAAAACACCATTATAGACTACATGGAGCATATGTAGTTTGATACCAGAGACTATTATAGACAACTATCGACTACACAGAGCATACTTTGTGAAACTCACAAAAGAGCATTTGATCAAATGAGAATTTTTTTTGATAGAGGATAAAAATGTTAGAAATCATTTTTTATAGCATCAAGAGCTATAATATCCCTTTACCAATTACTTTAGGCACGGTGAACTGTGGTCTATTTAGTGGGTTCCCATTGGCTAATGAGTTAGGTTTAGGGAATTTGTGACTATTTCATCTAGCTTTTGGAGGTGAAAAGAGTTTAACTCAAAATAATTTGAATATTACAGTCATTGATGTCAAAGGTAGAACAATCATTGTAATTGATGCCAAAGGGACACTCGACAACTTTCAAGTTAAATTGTGAAGGCATAAACTTTATATGTTTTTGAACGATATCTTAATTTGCTATTTATTTGACTTGTTTTTATGAAACCTATTTTGTTATGACTTTCTTTCTTGGTGAAATTTTTTTTGTGTGTTTCTTTCTAATCAGTGAACTTTTTGATAGAGGATAAAAATGTGAGAAATCAAAAAAAAAATTTAAAAAAAAAAATAAAAAAAAAAAATAATATATATATATATATATATATATATATATATATATATATATATATATATATATATATATATATATATATATATATATATATATATATATATATATATATATATAAGGTGAATTGAAGTTTCACTTGATCCTTGATTCATTAAATATCATTACTAGTTTTAAGAGTACATCTACATTAAAGGGAGAGAAGATTAATGAAAATGAATCAAATATAAAATAAACTTAGTCTTTCATTGGATAATACATAAGGATTAATTCTAGGAAAAATGTCTTTAAAGTTTGAAAGAATTTGTTGAGTTTCTTATGGAAAATCCATTTGGAGTTTTATTGTTGATTTAAGAGCAAAGTCTTAAAGGATATTTTGTTGATGTTGTAAGCAATTTTTAAAGATCATCTACATCATATAAAAAACATTATTATCACTTTCTATTTCAAATTTTGGAGCCTTCTATTCTAAAATATTTAAAGGATGACATCTCTCATTGAAAAATATTGGAGTCTTGGTTCTGTCAATAACAATGATAAGTTCTTTATGAAGATCTACTATAGTATCCTCCTTTATTTTCAAGTTTTTCATTTTTCCTATCTTCACACCTTGCAACTTCTTCTTTAATTACCTTTTTCATGAATATGATTTCTTCCCATGTTTCAAAATTATCTAATCACTTTTAGATAATCTAATACTTAAGATTAATAGTCTCTTCTTGTGTTTTCAAAAAATCTTCTTGGATTTTCATTGATTGCACACATTCTTAATATACCTTTTCTTCTCCGCTAATTTAAATTCCAAACAATGGATAATTTTTAGCATAATAACCTATATCACCACTTTTGAGGCATTTACTTGTGCATTCTTACCTTTGAGCTTGCTAGATCTTTTATTGAACTTGTTCACAAAGTAAGATTCTTATGAATTGCTTGAGATTTTACTTAATGTTGGAACTTGGTTATTCACCTTCCTTGATTACTATAAGGTGGCTTCTTTCCTAAATATTATTCCATTTTATGTCCTCATTTAATATTTTTTGTAAAATATCTTTGTCATATTGTTTGAAGACCAAAATTAGTTTTTACAACTTCATCCACGACATACATTTTCCTCTTCCTTTATCTGAAATCTTGCAAATTGTCTCTAGTGAGCTTGGTGCTTAGCGTTCTTAACCTTTTCACCTCCTTCATGATTCTTCAAAAGATGATCCCATATTATTTTTTGCATAAACTAGATAAATTTTACTAATTGAATTTTAATTAGTCCACCATAGCTTTTGCATCGTCAAGTCCACAACCACTTTCCATATATAAAATTCATGGGAAATCAAATAGGCTTGTCTTCTAAAACTCCAAAAGACATAGTTGTATGCATCGAATTTTTTTTGTAGATACCAATCTATGTAGGAGAAACCAATTCCCTCCACTAAGCTCAAACTTAGAAAGAGACTTCAATATCTTTCACAGGAGATGCATAAATCTATCAATCTGCTAGACTAATTGGCTCCAACCTTCAAAATATATGGTAATAATAGTATTTTGGATATGATCTAAATGAACTTAAAGATCTGCTTACAACATTAACAGAATTTTTTTTAAGACTTTGTTTTTAAATCTACATTATACCTTCACTCATATTTGGAATAGGAAATTCAATTTTTTTCTTGAATCTAGAAGATATCTTCGCTAGATTTTTCCTTACATATTTTAAAAAAGCCTGATTTTATTTCATAAATTTATCTTCTCTCAAGTATGTGTTCTTTGTTCTCATAAATCTTCTCTTTTTCTATTATAGGTCTAATCTCAAACTAGGAATAATGTTCAATGAATTGATGATCATTTGAACTTCAAGTGACCTCTATTTATATTCCTTCAAATGCAACCTTTCACACAAGGTTATGACTCCTTAACTATGAGAGCCAATAATGTTTAGGTCATTTAAAATATCATTTTCTAACTAGGTTGGCCAAAACGCAACTTGTGAAAAAGTAGGTCAACCAAAAATAAACTCACAACTTAATAGATTGACCAAAAAATATCTCACAAAAGAACTTCTTGACAAGTGACTATGCAAAAAAATAGATTAGCCAAAAAGCATGATTATATTGTGCAAAATAAATTATTATTTGTGTGTTAAATGATTTAAAATTGAACAACACTAATTGTCCCTTTGGCATCAATTACAACAATCTTGCCACCTTTGACCTCAGTGCCATTATTCCAACACTTGTCTAAAATATGCTAAGTTGTTAGGTTTCTTGGGTTAGGGGATAGAGGTGGATGCATCTGGAAGCTCCACAAGAGTGGATATGCATCAAATCCTTGAAGATGCATGTGCTTCAAGGGTGTTAACAACACATCATTTGGGTGTCAATCAAGTACATTCATCACCACCTCTAAAGCTATTATCCTCTTGAGTTGTTATAATTTTATTTCCTTCCTACTTAACTAGTGAACAATAGCTCTGAAGTAATGAATGTATGCTTCCTCATAAAAAATCAAACTCAACAAATCATGTATTGTGGCTAGTAAATAGTTTTTTGATCAACTTTCTTTCTATGCATGAATGTATGCTTCCTCATAAATACTCAAACTCAACAAATTATGTATTGTGGCTAGTAAATAGTTTTTGATCTTATATTCATCTTTCTTCTATGCCCATTATTTCTATCCTTTAATTATAAAATTTGAATCCAATAGGAAAAATTGGCTTTGTCTCCAACCTGTATGATAGCATGGAAATTTGTCATCTGAGATTGTGAACATGGATAAATCCCAAGTGCTTGACCCCAAATTTATAACCCCCTACTCTAATATCTCTCTAGTATGAAAGGTGAAAATTACTTATTCTAGTGTTATAAGTCAATATAACATATTATATTGATTATATCTATATTTTAATTAATTGATATATGATTATTTAATAATTATATATACTAGATAGTAAATTATTTTAATGATTTAGAATTATGCTATACAAATTATTCTAAAGCATAACATATTTTAAATAATCAACTTAAAAAATATAACTAAATTATTTTGCTAAATTTCTTTATATGTATAAAGATTAATAATATATATACATATAAAATAAATTTCACGCATTTGAAATTTCACATTGTAATAATGCATTTATATATTACATCTGAACTAGAGATGAGCTTTCGCATTGTAATCAAAATAATTTTTTAAGTTCAATTTCATATTCTTGACTTGGTAATTAATGCCCACCTTTGTAATTTGTTTTGTTCTAAAAGATACTAGTAGGGAAACAAACAACAAAAAATCCTTGGTACCTGCATACATGACAAAAAAAATACCATAAATACAATACCTAGTTTGATGTTTGATAATGCTTGGATAACTCTATGCTTTGAAGGGATTTTGCACTACCAAAGTAACAGGCATAGTGTGATGTATAAAATCATGCATCAGTGTCAGGAATAGAATCCATTTCTATTTTTAAAATCAAGACAACACATAATTATAATATTGTAGTCCAATTAATTAGATTTAGGAAATAGTGTTTCATATTGTGCTAGTTTTCTTGAACAAAGTACATCAAATAGTAATAGAATCGGTTTCTATTTTTTTCAAATGAAGGCAAGACATAATAGTGCAATCCTTATTTGCAGAACATTATTTTATTAATTCAAAAGAGGTTTCATCAAGACACCAGTTTAGCAGAACATTCTTTTATAAATTTGAACTTGGTTTCATCAAAGACACCAGTTCATATTTGTAGACCAATTTGGAAATATTTTGATTTTATTCTTTCCCTCCAAGAAAAATAATGCATTTCTTGTAAAATATTTTGAACATACATGACACAATCTTAATGCCTAGTTCCCTTAGTTCCCTTTTTGCCTATAGATTGTCTCTACAAGTGTTTTGGTAGGTACAAATGGTTGAAATAATTTGAAAATGGTGAGAAATTTCTTGTCAAGCCTTGGACTTGTGGGTCGATCAACATTGAACCTAGATGGAAATACTAATGTTGAGGGAAATGATTGATGGATCATGAAATTGGATCAACTATATTTCTAAGTTATAATGGTTATATTTTTTATAACTAATTTGGCTTTAGTATGTTTTACAACCTAAAAATATGAGCTAGGAAGCTCATTTGTGCATTTTGTTACACCTTTTTATTTGTGTATGCATCTTGATTTGTGCTTGTGCTATGTGGTTTTCTTTTAAGAGAAGATATGCACACACCATGTATGACACATACATACATACATGTAAAAGTTATTAAAGTTTTAGTGAACCTTGATATTTTACATTTAGGTACCACCTTTGATTAATAAATAATACAAAAATAGTAAATAAAATCATAACACTATAAAATGTATATTAGGTACCCTCTAGACAATTATGACAAATCAGGTGCCCATTTTGAAAAAGTAAAAATGGGCACCTAATTTTAAAAAATAAAAAATGGGCAATTAATTTAAAAAAAAATTATTTTTTCATTTAAAAAAAACCTTTTTAAAAATAAAAATTGGGTGCTCAATTTGAAAAAACATGGGTGCCCATTCTTTAAAAATCACAAGTCTAATATGGGTGCTCGTTTTTAAAAAATGGACCCTTGTTTCTAAAAGAAAATGATCTCAATTCACAGACTTCCATGGTTTTGAGATCCAACTTCTTGCTTCTACCTTTTTTTATTTTATGTTTTTTCCTAAATTAATTTATATGTCATCAATCTACATACAATTTTTTTGAAGTTGAACTTTTTTTTTTTGAAAAAAAGTTATATTTTGATCAAATTATGGTGTCTAAACACTAAGGTTTTCAAATTTAGCTTTATAGCCAATTAAAAAATTATTCAATACAAAATAAAGAAAAAAAATTTCTCATCAATCTTTGGTGTGTTAGGTAACTTCATTTAAAAGGATTTACAAAGAATTATTTATTTGTGTCAAATCATGGTGTCCATAGTGTGGTATGATCCTGAAATAGACATTAAACAAAATCTATTATATTGGTATACAAAACAAATACATATTCAAAATGTAGATTCCAAGCAGTACAATTTTTCTTTATGAATTTTTTAAAAATATTCAATCTCTAAATGCCTCAAATTTTGACATCAATTGACAATAAATTTTAAAAATAGGAAAAACACTTCCACTTTTTTCCCAAAAGTGAGACCCAACTTCTTACACACACATACATGCGTGTGTGTGTTAGTCAAGGGTTGGTTATTTTCCATAGAATATTTTGTAGACCACTTTCAATGTATTTGGAAGCTCTTGGATTTGTGTGCCAATTTTGTTCAATAGGAAACATGATAGCAATTTATAACATGACATTAGTATTAAATATATTTCCCTACAGTGCCATTTGTATTTTGAAGGGAAAAATGTATTGTCACTGTGTATGCCCAAAGCATATTTTTGTTGAGAAAAGTGATGCTTGACTCACAATTTGAGAAGTTAGTTGCACAAGTATTACCATGCATATAGTTTTTTTGAGAGTTGCTAATAATTAACTCCTACACGTTAATCTTGTGTCATGCATAATTTATAAGTTTTAGGAGATATCATATCTATATAATACTCTCAGGCTATTGAGTTTATTAAGCTACAAAGATGAAAGTGGACCAACCTACAATATGTAATATATCAATATGGAAGATCAATAAAAAAAGTTGTGTTTGTGAAGATAACAGATCTCAAAGAATGTTGTAAGATGCATATGTAAAAGATTACAGTTGTCAAATGTGGAGATAAATAATTACAGAAAGTTCAAGCGGTCACCACACAAGGTTAGCACAGGCTGTAAGAGAAAGAATAAGAGCAATGAAATATGAAAGAAATTGTTAAAGAAGACAGATTGTGTAAATAAGCATTCTATGAGATAAAGATAAGAAAATAAAGATTAATTGATAAATTTGGAGAGGTGTAATTTAGAATTAGTGAAGAATTTTAAAAGGTTTGTAACAGAGAGATACAAATATTTATGTGAAATTGAGAATCTAGAAAAATAAATAGAAAATGTTAAAATGGAAAATATTGAATTAAAATAAAATTTAATGTTCTTTGATGAAATCAAGAAGGAGAATTCTGATTTGGGTAATAAAATACAAGTTTTGGAAGAAGAAAAGAAATGTTGAAATCAATGCCATCATTTTTTGATGTCTCTTGTAGCATAAAATATTTGAGTCGTTCTCCTCTTCCATTAATTAGGTAAAGATGAAGGTGACCTCAGATGTGTCTACAGGTAAGGATGTAGTTTGTCACAATGATAATAAATGCTATTTTAAGAATAATATTGGTTTATAGATTATGTAGAAAATGGGATTCAAAGGAAGAAGATTAGGAAAGCATGGGAAAGCCATGAAGGAGCCCATCCAACCCATATGGAGGCCAAACTTTGAAGGCCTTGAATTTGGTAAGTGAGATAGATTTGATGTTGCTAGTATTAAATGTTCAAATAAATCATTTCAGAGTAAGGAATGCATTTCATGTTCCCATTATCATAGTGAAGGACATATAGCATATAAATGTTGAGATCTTCACCCTTCTTGAATTTGTGGGTTGAAAAGCTGCAATGAAAAGATATGTTGGAATAGAGATTGTGATGAACAATCTATGAAAAGTTGTATGTAGGTGGATTATGGATGGATTGATGGATGCTGTTGATAGAAGGAAACAAAAATGTTGAAATGGTTGTACAAACCTCAAACTTCACATAAACAAAATGGATTTTCATAGAGTTAGCTGCATAATTATTGCCATGCATATTGTTATTTGGATAGTTAATAATAATTAACTCCTACACATTTATTTCTTGTGCCATATGAATTTTTAAGTTTAAGTTTTAGCTTGCACAATTATGAGATGTATTAAATAATACATGTTGAATCCATGAAATGTAAGCAATTAGAGTCAACTATTTTTAGGACATATCATCTTTATATAGTGATCTCAGATTATAGAGTTTACTAATTTTTTCTTCCATATGCAAATTTTCATGTTGATTTGATGTTGATATAGCTATTCGTGGCCACATAGCTAGAAAAGAGACATTGATGATCTATTAAAATAAGTTGGGGAGGTGGGGTGATGAGAGCAAGAGGCATTTTCCAAATTTCATTCTTTTAAAACGTAGGCTATAATAGCTCATGGATAGAAAACACATTCTATTTCATTATCTCTCTCCTCACTACGGTGCTGGATGATTGGGCACATAAGACTAGTAAGTCCAAAGTTCAAGAGAGAAGAAGAAGAATTGCTAGAGTTATTGAGATCAAACCCTCTATTAGTGTGAGTGGCACAGCTAGCCAAGGACATTAAGCTGCTTGTTTCATCACAAAACTACTGGCACATAGTCCTTTTTTCTTTGTCATTCCTTCTAAAAGTTACATGAGATTTAATTCCTCAAGAATCTTGCACATAATCGAGTACTAAAAGACTTAGTTGGACTGAATAAAGTATCATTTTATTATTCTTTAAATTAATCTATTCATATTAGGAACCAAGAAACTCAATGGTGTTTCCACTAGTACATTTGGGTTCAATTTTTGACCTTTATTGGTTGAATTTTTGACCCAATTTTGACCAAATTTCGACCAAATTTGACCAATCCATTGGTCGATATTTTTCTGGTCAAAATTTTGACCAACTCACTAGTTGGTCGAAAGTTCGACCAATCTGTTGGTCAAAAACCCAACAAGCCATTGTCTAAGGCCATGTAGGAATTGGTCAAAATTTTGACCAGCACAGGTAGAAAAAAATTTGCACGTTGGTGGAAATTTTGATTAACAAAGGCAGAAAAATTTTTAGGTGTTGGTGGAAATTTTGACCAATGAAGGTGGAATTTTCGACCAACAAAGGTGGAAAAAATTTGGGGCGTTGGTAGAAATTTCAACCAATAAAGGTAGAAAAAAATTTAAGCGTTGGTGGAAATTTTGACCAATGAAGGTGGAAATTTTGACCAACAAAGGTGGAAAAAATTTGAGGCGTTGGTGGAAATTTTGACCAATAAAGGTAGAAAAAAATTTAAGCGTTGGTGGAAATTTTGACCAATGAAGGTGGAAATTTTGACCAACAAAGGTAGAAAAAAATTTAGGTGTTGGTGGAAATTTCCACCAACAAAGGTCAAAAAAAATTTAAGTGTTGGTGGAAATTTCCACCAACAAAGGTCGAAAAAACCCAAGCATTGGTGGAAATTTCCACTAACAAGAAGGTATAAATTTTTTTCAGGCATTCTATAAAATAGTTCACATGTCTTGCCTATGATACGACATTTTGCATGCATCCTACACTCTCTCATCCAGCTGATGATGCATTACGCAAAGTGATCTGAAACCATGATTCTAAAAAACACACACAATCAAATCCAAAATGAACTTGCACTACAAATGGATTATGGAAATTTGATATTGTTAATTTTACATGCATGTCTACCAAGACAAATATATGTTTAAGTTGTGATTGTCCTCGTAGACATGCATGCAATTTTACCAATATCATATTTCCATAATCCATTTGTAGTGCAAGTTCATTTTAGTTTTGATTGTGTATTTTTTAGCATCATGGTTTCAGATCACTCTGCATAATCCATCATTAGCCGAATGAGAGAGAGTAGGATGCATGCATGTAAAATGTTGTATCATAGGTAAGACATGTGAACTGTTTTATAGAATGCTGCAAAAACATCGACAATAACTAATATGAAGAATATATAATTAGTTATACAATTGAGAAAAATCATGTACCAATGAGTTGGTCAAAATTTTGAGCAAAAAAATTTTCACCAATGGGTTGGTCGAATTTGGTCAAAAATTGGGTCAAAATTTTGACCAATAAAGGTAAAAAATTGAACCCAAATGTACTAGTGCAAGTATGCTCGCCAAGTTGACTCTTTGAGTTTGGTCATCAAGTCACCCCACCAAAGTGCCTCATCAAGGTCAGTCTTGAGGTCCGCTCATCGAGCTTGCTCACCAAGTCAGCTTGCCATGTCGCGTCTCTAAGTGGCCTCTCTAAGTCGGCTTGCCAACTTGCCCCACCAAGTTGCTACTTTAAGCCCACTCACCATGTTTAATTTTGAAAATAACATCTAGTTACCAAAAATTGACATATTATGTCAACGATTAAATGGAAAATACCTTTTGTCCTCCTACTGCTTTGATACTATGTAGACCAAAAAATTTAGTGATCAATGTGCTTTCATAAGTATGAACATGACTATAGTAATTTGGCAGCATAAGAAGAAGCACCTGTAAAATGGTCACACTGGTAAACAATGAAGAAAAGAAAAATAATAGGATGTTGAAACCTTGTGGAACATTAAGGAAAACTGAGGAATCCCACAATATAAAATTTGTGTACCTTAAAACTAGCATTAGTTGGCTACCACACCTAAATGTATAGCTTAAAGGACTCGTTTAATTACAACTAGCATCTTAAGATACAAAGATGCATCAATTTCCAAGGATGCTAACAAAAATTGCCAAATAAACTAAGAACAATAACTCCCACTTTCTTTGATGAATTTCAAAAATTGCATAGATGAGACTAAATTAGTATGCATGGTGTTTAAAATGTAAATCTCTTGTACACACAAAACTAAGTGTGGAAAATTCAAAATTTTGTGAATCCAATATGTCTAGGGACAAACACAAAAACTCAACAGTATATTTAAATAAAGTCTTCTTAATACAGTCTTCTTCAATAACAAGAAATTGACTAAAAATAAATACACATTTTAAAATCATATTATTTTCATCATTCACATATTACACATATACATTTTTCATTCTCTTGTTAGTCTGACTCTGAATTTCTTGTTAGAAAAATCAATAAACATTACAAGGCATATCCATATAAATGTAAAATATTGAGCAAGGTGCTAGTCATATGCATGAATATGCAAATAAATATGTGAACCTCATTCCCAATTGTAGATTGAGCATTAAGTCATAATTTCTATGCCCTTTGTAGATAATTTCACCCGGTCTCTTACTTTCATTTGGCTGCCATTTATACCCTCTTTTCACAGCCTTGGAAGGCACATTTATTCTGGATACTTCATTAATCAAAACTCCTTGAACATATTCTCTCTTGACAATAGATTGCATAGGAAAATTTTTGGGAACACAAGTTCTGACACCCTCGTCATTATCATCAAATTCCTCACTACTTGAGCTTCTTATCCCATCAAAGGAAAAGGTTCTTACTATTCTGGATTCAAGGGTTTTTGAGGATGTTGTTTTGGAGCTAGGGGCATAAGAAGTATTCAAATAAACCTCAAAATTAGACATAGAAGATCTTCTCTCCTTCCAACAAGATTGCTCATCAATGGAGAGATCGTCATGCTGATCCACATTGGAAGGTGAGGATTCCAAAAGGTGGTATAGCCTAGTCTGATTGCCACATGCAGGATAAAATGTACCTTTCCCATCTTTGAGCCCTTTACTCTAGGTCCCCATATAACAACTCCCATCTACCCATCTGTAGACTCCATGGCCATGCTTCAACCCATCAAGCCATTGCCTATTATATTTATCCCCATTGGTCTGACTCATAATCCCCATTCGGTCATGGGTTTCCACCATATCTTCTAACTTATCATAAAAGGCAACAAGGTTAAGCCTGCTAAGGTTGGCATGAAAATCTAGCTTCTCTTTTTCTTCCTTGAAAATTACTTCCTTGAAGGCATCATAGTATACAATCTTCATCCTCACACATCTGTTTCTATAATCTCTTAGTCTTGCCATGTGTCTCGCTTCCTCCAATTTCACCATTTCTGCCTTTAGCTTATTGATGTTCTCCATGAGCTTTTCCTCCACCTCCCCTACTGCTCTCAAGAAAAGACTGGCCTGGTAAGAAATAAAAAGAACAATTCTTAGTACATATTAATTTAACAAACAAATTGTGAATCACAAAGCTTTTCATTGTTAAACTCAGTTTCATATGTACCAATTTACTATGGACTGATGTTTTCTACTTATGTATAAATATATTTCAACTATAAGACAATTATTAGGATTCAATTATATAATTTTTGAATCCAATCTATTGATTCATTTACATGAATAAATGATCGGCTGTATATAAAAATCTATGACTTTTTAGTTGAATTTATGAACTCATTTCTCATGAATAGCTGCATACAAGAATCTCTCTCATGAGAATGATGGTAGTAGATGGATGCAATAAAAAGACAAATAAAGAGGAAGGAAATAAATGGACAAGTTATTATGGATCAGTTAAGTGGGTTCTTATCACTGATTACTTATGAAAAATAGACCAATAAATTTAATTGAAAAACTACACAATTAAATTCTAGTTCTAGAAGTATCATAATTTAACTTGCTGTGAAAAAATATCAAAAATTTACATACTAAAGAGATAAAAGTAGTTTTCATTTTAGAAATTATAAAAAATAAATTAAAATATAGATCAAAGTCTAAATGCTAAATCTGCCATTCACTCTTGTAGGTTACATCATGGATCCAATGATAGGCTTCCAAACCTGATTGCTAAGTAATCTATAGTTCTCTTTAGCTGGCTGAATTAACAATTTAACACTAAATTCTATTCTTCTAGACCCAATTCTTCTCTTCTATCGATTCAAGCAAGTGAAAACTAAATCCTATTTAGGAAATTGCATTATGAGTACAATGAAGGATAAAAAAGTTCTTAAAAAACCAAGCAAGATGAGCCTCCATCTTTTCTTTTTTGGCTTGCAAATAATTAAAAAGTAAGATGAATAATGTCAAGAAGCTTAATTGAATTCCAAGCTCAAGAGCATCTAGTTGGACTTCCATGGCAGAAGAAGGTGCACCTTGTGATAAGGGAAGCATAGAAAGCCCTTTCAAGTTAACACTACTTGTGTCAGCATGGAAGACTGCATCATACCCAGTGTGATTTGAAATATTAGCCTAATCTTGGGTAGTAAATAAGGAATTCAATAAGAATGGTTGCAAACATAGAATTCAAGAAATAAATTTCATTGATATGTGTAACATTTTAACTGATGATAAAAAACTCTATAAAATTACCAAGAGTAAAGGAACTTCCTCAATAGGAAGCTCTGCTCCAAGATCCCCTTGAGCTATCATAGCCTAAAGAAGAGGAAGGAAGAGACAACTATTAGAATCCCAAACAACATACAAATACTATAAAAAAATCAATACATGCATAACTTGAATTAGTGTGGCTAAAAATGAAGGTGGCTATGACCATTCGCATGCAAGCAGTGTGTAAATGCTTGTCATAAATAAACTAAATGAAAGAAAACATTCAATAATGTCCAAGGGAACACTATCATATAAATATCAAAAAACCTCCAAGGAAGTACTTTCATAAAACTATAAGATTATAGAACTATATATTGTAGGTAGTAGTAGATAGAAGAAAAGGGAATAGAAACACAGGAACAAGGATCCAAGAAATTTTTTATTCTAGAGAATCAAATGGAGCACTAGCATTCAAGATGGATGCTTCTGTAGGATAGAGACTAGGACAAAGACACACAACTTATATTCACCACTACAGGTCACTTGCACAATATCTGGGTGCTCCAACCTTGTATGGCCATCAGAAATGGACACTTGCATTAAAGAATGGTGCCCTTCCCTTTGTAAATCACAAAACTAGAAACATGTACTAAAGAATGGAGATCCTACAGATCGAGAACACAAACTATTTTGTAGAAACACTACTCCATGACAATTCTACACTCTGACACTGCTATCTAGACAAATAGTGGAGCCTTGAATACTAAGAGATGCATGATCATTCATAGTTTAATTAGATTGACATATAAACTGCTATATGGACTTTGGACATCTGGAAAGCTAAATATTTACCTAAATCGGGACAAAAGACAAGGGTGTTGTTGTTTGGGAGACTGTCTTGGTCAGTCCTCTAGGTGGTATCTTTCAACCTCTTGAGCCGATTGAATATTTGGGTGTGTGAGATATGCTAGAGACTAGCCAGATATGGTTAAGTGGTGTTTACGAGAGACAAAACAACAAATCTTGGATACCAAGTTCAAAAGAAGGTAAAAATTAACACAACAATAAGATCATTTTTTCTTAGCTGTTGAAATCTAACTTGTAAGACAATGTTTCTTAGCTTTTAAAACCCAGCTTGTATCCTATGTATTCAAAATTTGGCATCTCATACCCAAACAAAAGGTGACAAGATGGAATCAGAGCTAGAATGAACCTAAAGCTAACCCTAAATTCTTCTCAAGGAAATACTGACAAAAAATATGGCAAATAGAAGATTTTTTCCCATGCATGGTATGACAGCTGCAAAAAAATACCCATAGCCCTTGCATGCCACATCTCTGTTAGGAATTGGAAAAGCACATTTCCTCTTGTAGAAAAATGTTTCTTGACAGTTCACAACTTCTAAGAGCTTTGTTGTGAAGCTAAAAGATGGAGAGGACAAAGATAACAAAGGCATAATTTATGAGATTGAACTAATGTCAAATTTATGAATTACGACAGTAGAATTTGAAGAGAATGCCATGTTTAAATACATACACTAAAATTTCATAAGCATAAGATACCAACAAGTCTTGCATGGGAATGTACCTAGTACAATCAATTATGAGAAGTTGTGATGACATAAAAATGCCCATTAGAAGCAAACAGTCTCAGAATGAGGAAGATGTCAGATTTTCACAGTTGAGAGTTATGCCATTTTAACCAACTTATGTCACATTTAGAAAAATCTCCAAAGGCTATATGGCCTCATAGATTTTACTCACACAGGAAAAAAATCACATTAATTTATTTCATGTGAAAATTATAGCATAAAGAATATATCTATCCCTCCTTTCAAAGTGTCAATTTAGATATTACTGTCCACGTTTAAGTTTTGCTCTCTCATTTCTTGACAGAACCATCTTGAGCTCTATGAGGAAACTACAATCTAAAAACTTAATAGCTAGGAATCAGTCAGGCAGCTAAATGATGGTCTCATTCTAGTTAAGTTCATTGAATGATAGACAATCAAAAAAATTGATTTAAAAACATCTTTACTGAAGCTCATAGTCCTTGCCAACAATTTAAAGAAGATTATAACATATTCACAAGTAAAGCTTTTATATTTTGTATTTTACATCAAAGCCATACAAAAAAAATCAAAAACCAACAATGGAAAAGCACTAACATCCAAACAAATACATGTATGACTAAATAGTAAACAAAGTAGCATGTGCATTTAACTTTCTATATAATGCTTGACAAGCATTACTTCACATAATTTATTAACCCCATTCAAAGCAATATCAACAATCATAAAGTAACAACTTATCCAAGTAAAACATCTGATCTAGGGAGACTGTACTTACCTAATCTGATGCAGAAAGAATTGAATGAAGATTTGGTATTGATTCAACACTTTCAATCTTCACAGTCACATGGATATCTACATCACAACCTTCACATAATTACAAATACAAATGCATTGATATTTTATCACATTTTAAATTCTGATTTAAAATATAAATTAAGAGAACATGCTATATCAAGCCCAATACTGTATGCAAAGGATTATATTACATTGGAAAGTTAAAATTTTGCTTCAAAGGTTTACTTTTAAGGTAATCTTTCAACTCATGCACCACCTTAGCATCTTTAACAAAGGAAACAACATAGTAGTCTATGCCATTCTCAACTCCAAATTTAATATCATCCCAATCTTTATTTGCAAAAAGAAGAAGACAAGAAATAGATTTTATCAAATACCAAGTTAAGCTATCTCAGATGCTGTGTTGGTCAAAACAACTCATCACATATACAAGTAACAACAAAATACAAATATTACACATATTTCAAGATTGATAAACATATCATTAAATTATATTCTAGGTAACTTCAATCAATCAATATTAGGTACAGAAAAGGGAAATCACAATGAAATCAAAGTCCCTAAGAAAGAAGCAGATTGAGGTGTACATGTCAATAAGCAACAAAAATCTAATTTGCTATGCATGCCTAAGAGTTGATAAAATGGTCTTAACTTGTAATGAAAGGCAGGGTAGCACTTTTTCCACACACATTTAAGTGTCATTGTGATTTAAGCTCTCCTCCATCGATTACTTCACAAATTATAGAATCTAATGTTTTTGACTTCACTTGTAGTGACATCATCCCCCTTAGAGAAATTCAAATAACGATAAGAAATAGAAAGCTATGAAAATGTTGCGAATAACATTAGTAACTCTGTTCTTTTTAGCTAATAAATGAATTTTCAAGCCAGCACAAGAGAATGTACCATCGACAAGTAGTGTGTCTCCTTTCTCCACATCATTGACAAAGTCATCATAATTCATGCTTACATAGTATTTAGAGCCCACTCGTATTTTGATTGTGAAAGTAAACTCTTGGCCCTTTGTGAGCATGATAGGCCATGGTAGATCTCCACTTCTGACTTCAGGGCCCTACAATAAAATGATCTTTTAATTTATTGTTTGAGCAAAGGATTAACTCAAAAGACATATCAAAAAGGGGGTTATATGATAAATTGCACCTAAAACACAAAAAATGACTATTAATAATGTAGATGTATTTTAATTTAGGATGAAAAAAAAGTGAAACAGATTTCAAATCTACATCTTTTCTGATTGGCTAACAGTGTTGCAATATGAAAATAACCTAGATTATGATGTTTTCAAACAGTTAGTTCCAACAACAACCTATATATAATAAAGGAGTTTCAACACCTATGCAACTCTAGATGAAAGAAAATCTTGTATATCTTAAAGATTTCATGCATATTGATAATATTCTCCTATTATAAGATTTCATGCATATTGATAATAATAAACTTAGATATCATTTATAAAACAAACTCTCAAACATTAGCGGTAGAAAATGCTTCCTATTTAAATTACCTGCCAACAAAATAAGCATCTCACATTGCAAATTAAAGCCTAGAAATAGTTATAGCAAATGCATAGAAACAGATCTTAGCCTAGATCAAGATAGCTCAAGTCCATACGAAATGTCTCAATGATTGAGTTTCTATATATAGTTATCTTATTTTAGGGCACCAAAATGGGTTTTATCCCATCACACAAGTAAATGATCTATTAAAATATCCTAGATTTGTTATTATAAAGCTTTGCTTCAAACAAAATGCCACAATCAAATTGTGAACTAGAGAATAGTGGAAGACTTCCCACAAATCTGATGATAAGAAAAGATAATGCTCATGTTGGTCTAATTTTTTGCATACCAAATTTTCTTTGAATCATAAAAAAATCAGATGAGAATCCTCTGGTAAGTCATAGGGTTTTAGTTTTTTGTCTAGTGTATTTTGATACCTTTGAAAGTCTGTGAAAAACCCTAGGTTTGGCTTTTAAAATTTACCCTGACGCGAATTCTTCTTGAAAAAAGGGGCAAAGAATGGATATTCTTCTCCCACCTATTTGGATGTCATGGTTGAGTCTTATGAAAAAAGGTTTTAGTCCTACTGTCGGATCCGATTTGAATCCACAGTTGTCACATACTCGCTATGGCAAGATGCTCATATGTTACGCATAGCAAGATAGCGATCAACGAAAAATTACCTGTCATACTGAAAAGTGGAATTCAATGCTGCGAAATGTGTTCATGGGATGATATTATGACCACGTGATATGTCCCAGACCTGTCAGTTTCAAGAAGGAATGCATGTGGGAAAAAACTTGCAAGTGGTGTCATCGGAGTTCAAAATTATCCGGTGATTCACCAAGTCGCTAACAGGAAATACTTGCGATTTGCTGGTGGCGATATAGCGAATGCCCAGATACTGGCTAAATAGCCACGAAAATGCATCAGCTAAATAGCTTGTGCCGTTACCTCCCTTACTTCCATCAGCTCCTACAAAATGTACTACCCTACATGATTTTGGGCTGTGTCCTTTTAAATAGGCCTGGGGTAGCGTGAGGGTGGGGAAAAATATTTATGGGGCCCAGAGCCCACGTGGGTTGAAATTGGAAGTTTGTGGTCATGGGCGGTTAGTGTTAGGGGTTTGGGGTTATAGTGTAAGTTCTAGTTTTAGTATAAGTTAGTTTATATATATATATATATATATATATTTGTTAGTTTTGATTATGTTTTTATTTATATATATATAATTTAATTAATATGTGTCTTTTAAAAATTAGTTTAGAATTAAGTTAGTTTGCTTTTATTTAAAATTATTTAAATTAATATTAAATTAAGATTAGTTTTAAATTTAAATTAGTATTAGATTAGTTTAATTTTAAGTTAGTATAAATTTAATTTAGTTTTTAGTTCTTAATTAAATTTATTGTTTGTGATAATTAATTTAGTTTTAGTTTAAAGACAGATTAGTTATTTAAAATAAGTTTAAAATTTAGATTTTAATTGTTAGGTAGTTTAATTTAAATGTTTTAAAACATTGAAAATTTATTGTTTGAAAGTTAAGTTAGTAGTGTTAATGTCTTAACTTTTATTTTTACTTTTTATTAATTTTAGTATTATGAGTTGTTAATGAGTAGTATCCGATTTTAGATAGTTTTTAAAAAATTTAGGTTTTTAGTATGTTTTTAAATTAGGATATTTGGCAATAGAGTTGTTTGTTTTGTATTAAATAAAGTGTTAGTTTAAATGATGTTAATTAGTATATATATTTTTTTAGTGGAATCAAATATAATTGCTTTAAAAGTATAGTTGTGTTAGTATTATTAAATAGTATCATTGTTAATTTATTTTTTAGGATTGTATCTTATAGACCGAATTCAACATATAATTATCTCTTCTTACACAATAATAAATTTACTTATCTATTTAGCTTTATAATATATTTTGACAATTATATAAATATTATTAATTCTTATTTTCAATTAAATTTTATAAAAAAAAAACTAATAATTAATATAGTGAAGTTGTAAACTTCTAATAAATTAAATTTTAAATAGGAAATTTTTGAAATAAATTTTCTAAAATTTAATTGATATAAACTCTTGGAGAACTACTATGCTAAATCTATGTGAATAGTTTTTTTAATAAAAAATGATATAATATTTAGCTGAAACTTTAATAAAATTATTTTATACTCTAATTATTAAATTTAATTATTTTTAATTATTTTAAAAATAAATATATATAATAAAATTCCCTATCTAAAATCTGATACTACTCATTAACAACTCATAATACTAAAATTATTGCCAAATATCCTAATATCCTATTTAAAATTTAATTTATTACAAGTTTACTACTAATGTTTGCAAGAGAAAGACTGCAAATTAGAATCCTAAGTAGAAGTTCATGGGTCACTACCATAAATGCAACAAACAAGGACATCAGGCACATGAATGCAAAACCAAGACCTTGAGCACACAAAGATTTGAAGGATAATCCTATAACTATCAAAAGTATGGAGACAGAGCATATGAGTGCATATCCAAGCCTAAGTGGTCATCAAACAAATAGACAAAGGTAAATCACAATGGAAAATCTTATAATTAGGATTACAATACTAGGTATAGTTGTCACTACTATCAAGAGTATGGACATGTTCCTAAGAATTGCATAAGAACGCACTTTAGAAGTGACTACAAAAAATGGTTGAGTCAACTACATGTTTTAGTTGGTTGAAGATTGGTCACATAAGTAAGAATTGCCCAACAAGGTCAAAAGTGCCAAGAAGTGATTCAACAAAGGCAAAGAAAAGGCAAATGTTGAGAATGTCAAAGATGAAATGAAAAATACATGGAAGAGAAAGGAAGATTGTAGCACATCAAGTTCTGATGGGATCTTTTCACCCAATGGGCCAGTTGATGACACCACCTCCAACTAAGAAATCAAGAGCTATGTGTGGGACTGATATTTAAATAATATATCATAATTATTTCCAAGGGCTTAGTTTTGAAAAGATTATATTTTCATGAAGAAAGATGCAAAGTTTTGTTTAGAATCTTGAAGAAATCTTTTAGTTTTTCAATTTTCATGTTACTGTCAAGCATGAAAATTTTCACTTGAGTTGTCGAGTGAAATCTAGTTGATACTAAGCTATTATAGGTGATAGTGTTGACCAATCTCATAGTGGTTTCTAAGCAATAAGTAAACTTCATGGAAGCTGAGCGAGTTGAAATTTCTATTCAAGCCGAGCTTACAGTTGTGTAAGGACTGGGCATTAATTACAAAGTTCTGAGGTCTATATGATCAATTTTTTACTCATTTGACATCATTCAAATTTGGAGAGAGAACGAAGAGCTAAAGGAAAATTGAAGAGATCATTCTAAACATTTTCAAAGTGAATTCAACCACTATTCAACATTGTTCATCAAATTTTTGAAGGTATTTATTGTATGTTGAGTTACACTATTTGAATTTCTGTAAACCATAGGTGATAATTATGGTGCCTAGTTCTTCTACTACCAAGGTTAAAGAGGAAAAGGAGGTCTTGAATGTTCAACTAATTAACAATGAGATTAGACAACCAAATTTCAAAGCAATCCCTAATATTGCATATAAACAAGATCTGTTTGGTGTGTTATCCATGATACCACCACAAGTCTTAATGATTCAAGATGTGAAATGTTGTTCACATGCAAGGTGGGTAGCATAGGTGACATGGAAATCAAAGACCTATATGGAAAACTATGTGAAAATGGAATACTAAAGGAGAAATACAAAATTGTAGAAATAAAAGGGTTAATCATGCCCTAGATTTTCCAAATATTTTCAAGACTAAGTGGATTAAGATTATTTTAGTCAAAATTCATGATAACTCAGTATGGCTAGAAGATGGACCTATCAAGATAACCAAGAATATTGTGCAAATGGTAATAGGATATCCAACCCTAGATAGACCTAAAACCATGAGGAGTGACGCAAAAGATGTTATTGAGAAAAACATAGGGCAGTGTGGAATAAAAGAGGAATGACAATGGATACTATCATAGATCCCCTAATTTCTTTTGCAGTAAGGATTATTGCACATAAGTTCTTTCAATCAAGCAGATTGAATAGTGTACCTTGTATTGATGTTGATGTAGGATAAAAGATAGTGAAGAAGGATTGTACTTATGACCTTATCAAGCTTCAATTGCAACAACTATCAAAAAATTTGGGAACCATGATGAAAACTAAGAGTGCACAATGCAAGTTTGGATCAATACTTGTATGTATATTTTTCTATGTGTAGAACACATTTCCTTCCTTTGGAAAAGTTTCATGGAAGACAAACAAATCCATTGTGGTACAAATAGGAGAATTCATTGAGAAAATGGGAGAGAGCTTTGAGTCTATTATGAATATCTATTTTGAGGACTTTAAGTAGTCAATGAAACAAAGACACAAGATACCAGTGTCACTAGTTGAGAAACATTTCAATGATGTTTGCTTTCTAGTTGATACTGATTTCACAAATGTACAAGTTGTAGCTCCAAGGGTTAATGGTTGAGATCACTAGGATATGAAGTCAATGTGGATGAGACATCTATAGTAATTGCATCCTTTCTTGTAGAAGAAGAAGTAGATAATAAGGCTACTGACTTTGTAAATTGTGATGTTGCCAAATCAAAGATAACTATGGATCTAAAGACAACATTAGTGATAAGGAAGAAGAACAAGATTGTGAAGAAATTGAAAGAAAAATATGGTGAAGGGGCAAAGGAAGATGATGAAGATGATAATGATGAAGAAGAAGAAGATGTACCAGCCCAACCACCATTGGTCCTAACACAAGGTCAGAGAGAAGATCAAGGAGAAGAAGAAGTCGAGCTTGAAGAAGGTGTCAAAGGAGAAGAAGTTAGTGAAGAAACTATAGCCATAGAGAAGAAAAGAAAAGATAAAGGCTTAGTAGTCAAAAATTAAAGAAGGTTGTAAAACCTAAGCCTACAGTTCTAGCTACACAAACTAGCACAAGACCTACTACTAAGAAAGCTAAAGAAGTAGCCAAGAAAAAACAAAACAAAGCTAGGAAAGCTATACAAGTTGATGTGTCTGAGAAGAGAAAAAGGAGAAAGTACATTGCTCCAACTAAATCATATGAAGAGAGGATAGAATTTGATGATAATAGCCAATTTAAAGTGGTAACTCATAGTCCTTCTGATTTAGATTATCTATGTGAAAATATAAAGAATAATGTAGATTTGAGTGGATTTTCACATTTTGGATTTGATAGACTTGGAAAGCTAGAAATGGATAAAGTAGAAGAGTCAGTCTATGACATGATGGTAACATTTAAGATGACTCTAATTGATATTTTGAACTCTCTACCAAATATTTTATATGATAGAGTTGAGAAAAAATGGAAATATAGTATTACAATACAAAGGAATATTAGAGAGACTACACTTGTAAGAGTGATGCTAGATTTAGGTAAAGCTAAGATGACTAAAGCCATAAAGAAGTATGCAGGGAGATTTTCTCCTAAGTATCATGCATTTAATATTATCCAAACTAAAATTGAAGATTTTGTTCAGAAAAGTACCCAAATTTGGAAGGTAATTTATGGGCTGACAACATCTAAGGTAATTGAGGAGAAACCTATTGAGGTAGGTGAAGATAAAGATGAGAAAGAATTAATTGAGGTTACTAAAGTTGATATTGAGAAGGATGAACATATGGAAGGCACTGAAGAATGGGAACAAAAATAGGTAATAACTAAAGATGAGTAACAACTAGAATAGAGTATACCAGATATACAAATGTTGAGTGCCAATCCACTACATGTGACAAAAGTCGACACTAAAATCATATAGATCAAGGATGTTTCTAACACTATGACTCAAAACATTAATTCACTAATAGAGGATGACATGAAGAAGATACTACTAGACACCACCACCAAGGAAAACTTATGTAGTCACCCTATATTGGTGAGTGTAGATGAACTTAAGGAGGCAGAGAAGAAATTTATAGAGGTGGAAATTTGAGACATCAAAAACCCCTTAATTTACTATGATGCAACCTACATTACCCATTGTAGTGTATCAAAGGAAAGAAACAACCTCCATGGCTAACATCAACAAATTGGTGCAAAATTTGTTAGTACCAAAAGTTTCTACTCAAGCACGGGATGGAACACAAGTTCAAACAAGACAAGTAGATACTCATCTACCTACAACACAAGTTCAAGATGCAATTGAAATTGAAAAGAAAGAAGAGGAAAGATGGAAGATTCAAACTTGACTACATAGCCTTGTTGGAAGATTGGAGAGATTTTTGGAATATTGGTTTGATGATAATATGTAATGTTCACTCATGACTGAGTTTGTCATTGATGTCAATATAGCATGTTTGATGTCTTATGTGGTATCTGACAGAAGAACAATGGAAAGATCAATTTGATATGCTTGACTAGTTGAACATAACAACCACTCATGTTTATGAGAGATACATTTGAATATCTAGCATATTCAGTTAACATCAGAAGTAGAAAGGCTAAGTCTAGAAGAAGTTATGTAAGTTTTGGTAATGTTTGTTCTAAGATAGAGTTTATAGAGGCATGTTTGGGTAAACTTGTTATATCTCTTAGCAGATTTGATATATTGAGGATCAAGGTTGAGGACTTGGAGAAGACATGTTAAGGATGGCATGGCTAAGCTCACTTGTAATAATATTATGTGTACAAAAAGTTATTCAAGTTGCAAGGTGGAAGATTTGTGTTATCGCTAAGTGTAACATGCTCTTAATGTGGTCCTATAATAATTAATTGAGAAGGATTAACAACCAACTCAAGAAATTATTTAATGGACTTGGTATAAAAGAAGGATATTTTCCTTTATCATGGCATAGATATATGTGAATTATGAATGTTTGGAAAGTAGCAGAGAGTATGGAATGTGAAGTTGAGCAAAGCAGTGCTGAAGTAAAGGAAACTTCATTGCCAAGGTTTTTCTAAGTGATCCAAGGTTTGGTATTTGGATTTGAGGTTTATGACCTGGTCTATAAGGTCTAATAGTAATTGGTCTTGTTGATAGGATAGAGGAAAGAACAAGTAGGGAAGATAAATAAAAGTAAATTACTTTTTTGAGCAATGAGCTCTTCTTGTAGTTGAAATTGCATGTTTTGGCAATGGGATCTTTTGCATACATTGTACCACAAATCCTAATAGGGTTAGCACAACTCCTAACAGGGTCAGAATCTCCTAACAAGGATTCAAAGTCTCCCAACATGGACTGATTTTACTAAATGTTGTAACAGACTCCTAACAGGGTCAATACTCTAACAAGGAATATTTATATTGGTACGTCAAGGGTTTCCCTAGTCAACATATCTAGTTATTTGTTTATGTGAATCTTTCTATTGTTGCTATTTACTTTGGTTGAATGCTTAATTTTGTTTAAAAAAGATAAGTGTTTTAATTATTTGATAACTAATTCACACCCCCCACCCCCCCCTCAATTATCTTGGTGGACTATTGTTTCTAATAAGTCTAAGGAGAAATTGTCAATAAAAACACTGGTTACCTTACCAACAACTACTAATCTTCCAAGTCAAGCACTTCAAAGGTCGAGTATAGAAGAAACACCATTATAATCACCAAGATCTAGTACATCCAAGGTAGGTGAGGTTACATCATTTATTGATGTCAACTTGGATGAAGTGATTGTCCTACCAAGGTTTGACCTTGCAACAATCACAATTGAACAAATGGGCATATTACAAGATGCACTTGCAAGGAAAAAGCATCAAGAGCTACTTAGAAGGGAGCATAGGTAGAAGCAAGCATTGCAAGACATCAAGAATATATTTATTGATGCATTCAGCTTGCCATCACTTGAAGAAGACAAGCCTATCATGGAACATTTGGTATTCATTGTAGAACACATCAATGATGCAGACCTAGATTCAAATGTCAAACTACTTGAATGGTCTGAGAGAAAATTTCAAGGAAAGGTAAATGACAAGGTATCAAGTTCTATTACACTTTTAGTCTTGGTTGAGTTAGCAACCAAGACTAAAAGTGTAAATAAAATCTTAGAGAATATTTTCTTACTTTACACCAATTTGTGTGATACAAATTTGTTCACACAAGAAGTATAGTGCCATATTGACAATTTGGAGGCAAAAATGAAGCTAACAGGTATTACTCTACCCAATTGTCTAGCTTAGAGTTAGAAGCACTTCAAGAATTTGATGAATTCCCAAGGTCAATTGGTTGACCTGCATGCTCAAGAAGAAAATATTTGGGCCACACTGATTAGCATCCAATCCATGTTGACCCCACACATGGAAATACTTCAAAAGGAGCTAGCCTTTGTAGAGACACTAATGCAAAAAGATCCCCATATTTCTATACTAGAAGGCTTAGTTTATCTTGTTGCCAATTTGGCCATCCAAATAAAATCATTGGAGGTAGCTTGTGATAATTGGGATGTAGCTTTGAAGCTAATACTTGAGATCCATAAATCTTTTTTTTGGATAAACACACTATTCAAGTATAACCCTTTGACATAAGTGTCAAAAAGGGGGAGTAATAAGATAGAAAGAGAAATAAGAAAGGGGGAGCATAATAAGTTTTTTAGTGACATTGACTCCAAGTGATGATTAGATACAGTTTTGGGGGAAACAAAATAAAGGGGGAGTCAAAGACATAAACAAAGTATAGCATATGCATATTTACTTAGCAATAGTATTGATTCAAGTTTCAAGATATAATAATCAACTCAAGGGGATTTATAAGATTTTGAGGTATGATAGTAAATTGAAGTTTTGCAAAATTTTGAAATTTTGAAATTTTTTATTATACCGAGTAAAGATGGTGACTATCTAAGTTATGCTTATAAGTTAAAGATATTCATGCATGACCAAGTTTTTTTTCCACTCATGTCAAAGGGGGAGATTTTTAATCTCAAATTGGTTTTGACATATGAGTGTTTATACACTTAAGTCATTTACAAGATTAGTTCATGTCAAACAAGTAATACATTTGGAGCATAACATGTTAGATAGTGCATATCAAGTGAGATTTTTAGTGTATATTGAGTAAACAGTTGGTGCCAATCCACTCAAGTGTCGAGTAGATAGATGATGTCAAGTGATTCAAGAGCTGAGTAATCAAAGGATGTTGAGTTATTCCGATGTTGAGTTCTGGCATTGAAGTTGTAGTTGATGTTGAGCATCAGGGACTTCTAGTGTCAAGATATATAGTTTTGACATAGTTGTTTGTAATGGCACAAACTCCTATGTAAATTATTTTGGAACCAACTTAAGGATATATTTTGAGATCCTAGATGATAAGAATGAATCTTGATTGATTATCCCAATGCAACACATGCAACCAATCAAAAAAAAGAGAAGGATTAAGCAATAGGTGAATCACAATCATCGATTCATACCTAATAACTAAGTCACCAAGATCTTCATAAGGAGGGTAAACCCTAATATAGGATGTAAGTAAGGAGATGAGTAGAGAGAGAATTTTGTGCATGCAAAAAGAGAATCAAGGTGTGACTAAGGAATTGTGATCTAGAGACATGAATTATAGAATATGTTAGAGGAGAACATAGTAAAGGAGTTAGAGGATAGAAGAGATACATCTAATCAAAGAAGGATCAAGAATACATGCAAAGAGGTGATCTAACATCAAGTAGTAGAGTGCTAACAAAGGATCATTGTTGAGACATTTTAATAGGTGAATCATTTAAATCTCTTAACAGAGTAGACCTAACATGCTAAGATAAATCCTTGAATAGGGGGCTTACTTCATTGTAAGTTGAAGTCCTCTTACTAGGCACACTTCTAATAGGGTCTTGAAATCCTTTAATAGGGTAAGACATAATAGGTTTTGTAAGCCTTTAACAGGGTAGATCATATTTCATGATCAAACATTGTAACATTCATTAGATATACTTTATAAATGTAGTAGTGATGATGTATGGGTGTCATCCCCACCCCATTTTTACCTTCTCATTAGAGGGTTTTTGGGTAATCATATCTTGTGTCATATGTGTGAATGTTTATTTACTTTCAAGCTATGAATGGTTATGCTTAATTTGGTATTTTAGTTTACATGCATATATTGTGAGATGGATGTGTAGTGAATGATTTTAAGGATGAAGTTTTCAAATATTTTATGGGACTTAGTATTATCATATATTTATTGAAAAACCTCCCTGCAGTAAGTCAATTTCATCAAACACAAAACAAAAAAAGTAATGATTCACTTGACCCCATGTCACATGAATTTTGGGAAGGTTGGGATTATAGGGACGTTAAGTGGATTAATGTTATTTGTATGGGGAGATGTATAAGTAAAGTAAAATGTAGTAAATAAAATATTTGGCTTAAATATTGTTATTTTTTAAAGGATATAAGGGTTAATGGCTAGTGGACAGGAATTAGTGGTAAAATTAAATAAGAGATGGTAGGAAGTAAAGCAAGATGTAAGGGATAGTTATAGTATAGTTTAGGAATGGTTAGTAGAAAATCTTAGGAGTAAGGAACTGCATATCAGATTACTAATAGAGATTATTTTAATTGATTTAATATTTAAATACTATAAGAAAATAAAATAAACTAAGATAATATACATGTTTATATATATAATAAATATATATAATTAATCAATTTACAAAAAAAATAAAACACACAAATTATAGCATTTATAACTATTCACATAATAAAAAAATGAGTAGCTCAAATTAATATAAAGATAAATTAAAAATCATTTTTATCATTACAATACTAATTATTGCATATTCTCATTATTTAATTGAATTAATTTTATCTTAGATGCTAAATATTTATTATAATTTATAAAAAAATTGAAACTAAAACATGGAACATTACAAAGAGAATGGACTAAATTAATACACAAATCTGCACACTTATTTTGATTCGTCAAAACTCGCCATATCGCTAGCCGAATTGTTGGTTTTTTATGTCGGTAGTGATATAGCGACCCACCTGAAAGTCATAGACACGGCGAGGCCTAAGACATGTGATGTCATGTAGAGATTAGAAAATATATATATGTGCCAACATGTTGAGCTAGCTTAGTGACATCGATATCATGGACCCACTTCTCGTGTACTAGGTACGAAGATTTTTGATCATGAGATCGAGCTGGGATCAAAGGGTGGTGTTGACTTGCTATGAAGAAGTGCTCAGAAGTTAAGTATAGTGAGTTAGTGAGTGTGGCCCACCACTATTGAAGTAAAATTGCTATCCACAAGAACAAGTCTGGATCGATGATGCTCGTTGACTCTCTATAAAGAGATGTGAAAAAATTAGGTATAGCGAGTTAATGAGCAATGGACCCACCATCGTGTTCTTAAAGGTTGTTTCAATTGTCTACCACATGATTAAAGTAAGATCAGTGATCATCACTAGCTCACTATGGAAAGGTGCTCGAGAATTATGTATAATGAGTTAGCGAGTTGATGACACATGTTCGTAGTCATCCATGGGCTCGATTTGAAGCGCCGACCTTGAAGGAAAAGTATAGGTGGAGGTGTTTTATTGGCTTGACTGCCAATGTGTTAAGAAGAAAGTTGAGTCAGCTTAGTTATCATTCCCAGATTGTAGGATTTTTCAAGGATCAATGGCACAAGTTTAAAAAAGAAAGTGCGACGCCACTCTATTTTTCTGTTCGATGCATTTATGATAAGTGAAAGCTTCATGTGTGGGAGAAACAGAGTATAACATAAATATTTTCATTAATTCTAGTCCCACGCAAATAGAGATTGCAAAATTTTTGAGCACAAGAGCCTGATTGATTGTGTTGTGTTAAGCCTGGTAAAGACATGAAACTATTCTTCTGTCGTTCGAGAGAAATTTTAGAAGTTCAGAGAAGAACAAGTTCAACAAGTCAAGTAAGTACTCATATTATAACATCTGTGGCATTCCAATTCTCTCAATACTGTCAAAATGCCTCTGGGAAAATTAATTATATGGATAGGAATGTCCATGATGATTTATTAGAATTACTCCCATAATCTACTGTACAGGATGCACAAGTTAAAAAGTTAATTTCCTTAAACCCTAGGGTCAAAATTGGTGATGGCCTATATGACAAGGGGAACTAGGTTAGGGATGCAACAACTACTCAGACTGGCCTTATCTTGTTTAAAAATTGGTTTTTGGAAAGAAAATTGTTTGCCCTGCATGCTAATGTCTGGAATTTTGATTTGGGAAAGTTAGTAGTCCCAAGTGTTTTCATGGATTATGATTTGCTTGAAGCCATTGCTAAGAATTATGACCAAGCCATTAGGGTTGTAAGAAGAAAGGATGGTGTGCCTCTGGCCTTGATTACTCCTAAAGAAATTAGAGAGGTTTTTCACTTGGAACCATTATCAGACTACCATGTGCAAATCAATCTACTAGAATTAGAGAATGAATATAAAGTAAAGAAGGATGTAATTAGGGGAGGTGCACTAAGGGCACATATTGGTACAATAGGAACTTTTCCAGTAATTACTGTAGCCTCTTGAGAGCCTTTTAAGAAGAGTCTTTTTACTTCTCGGGCTGTAGAGATATACAGGACCTTATGTTGAGTTTTTGGTGAAGATGAGCAAGAATTTATGCCCATTGGTTTCATGTACATGATGGTTTAGATTGCTTCCTTCGGTGTAGATGTTATTTTTGATTTTGCTTCCTTTTTGGCTGAAGAAATTCACATTGGTTTAGTTGGGATTGCGAAGGGCAAGGTGGAAAAAACTTTTGGTCACTACTCTCTATTAATGCATATGTTTTTGTTCAAAGGAGTGACATATTTTTGTAATGAGATGGAACCAAATAGAGAGGAGAATGGGGAAATAATGCCAGTCCAGTTGTGGAGTGCAAATATGACCTGGGATGCAAGTAATGCTAGTTTTGTCAGATTTGATAGATATTTTGCTGCTAAATTGAGATGCCTCATATTGAGTGACAATCCCAGAATCCCTAGGGTACTAATGAGTCTCATCAGGCCTATGGATAACCCCCATGACTTGAAAGTTTCACATAATTGGGGAGATATAATCCCCTACCCTGTTTCTACTATTTTTAGAATCTATGGTTTCAAGGGGAACCCTCATGTTTTTCCTTACCAAGTTCCTTTGCAGGTGGGAATGGCTGAAGTTTTATGGTAGTTAGGGGGAGTGGAAGAAATATTTTTGTTGAAAAGGTAATTAGGGTCAATTTTCCCTACCTACACAATGGCCCATCAGTTTGTGATTACAAAAGGGGGATGGATCTTTTTGCATAAAATTTTGGAGTAGTAAATGATGGCTGTCTCTCATCCTCATTTTTGTGATTTTGAGGGATTTTTCAATCAGATGTTGAGGCATAGAATCAAGTTGGGACCAGTCAAGCACGATTCTTATTATCTAGAGGATATTATAAGGAATGAATTCTCATTGCAGGAGCAGGAAACTAAAAAGAAAAAATGGAGAGTTTATTCTCGGGTCTTAGAATTCATTCATTGTTTTGATAATAAATATGATCCTTTGGATAATGCTATTACAGAGGTTGACAAAATAAGTAAGCTCATGAATACCTTCCCTGAAATAATGGAGGTCATGAATGAAAAGAAACAAATTTTTATTGATATATATCCTGATAAGGCTAGAGAGGTCATGAGGAGGTTGGCTTTCACTCCAAATGTGAGAATTGATAAAATAATTGTACAAAAGAGGCCCGAATATACTATAATTTAGAATTAAAGGGTTCCTATAGACAAGGGAAAACAAATAATAGGATCTACCAGTATAGCCCAAGAGTAGAGACCTAAAGAACCTAGTCCTAAGAGGCAAAAGGTAATGACAGAAGAAAGGCCTCAAGATGAGGAATATTCACCCACCCAGTCCCCTTTGAGGATTGGAGAAGAGCAGCTCACTAGTGAACAGGTTGAACAAATGGGATCACAGGGAGATATTTTTATTACTCAAGCAGAATTAGATGAGGGTAACCCTCCAAAACTTCCTCTCCTAAGTTTGGATCTAACAATAGCTGATTATAGAGGTAGGGAATTGGACCCTGTATTAGAGCAGACAAGTCATCAAATTTTGACTGATGACAGTTTTGTGAAATCAAGGGCTTTTCAGCAGTTTGCATGGAGGACAAACACGAACGTTTTTGAGGAGAAATGTAAAAAGATGAAAATAGAGCATCCAAAAATGGATGAAACTTCCATGCAAAACCAAATTAAAGAAGAAATGATGAAGGAATTGTAGAATATAAGCCCTGAGGAAGGGGGGAAAATGATAAAAGCATCTAACATTTTATTATTTCCCAATTGGGATATTGCAGATGCATTAATTTTCAATTCTATTTCAAGTAGATTGGAGTTGCAAGACCCAAATAGAAGAGACTTCCAAGGCACTTCATTCATTGAAGATCAAGCTGCATTGGTTAGTTGGTCATTGAGAAAGGGATCTAGAGCCACACCATCACAATCAGATGAGTCTGGGTTGATGGGAAATATGCTTGTAAGAAGGGTTGCTGACACTTCACATGTACAACCAGCATATTGGAATGTGGATTCTTCTAAGTTTGTGTTGGCCACTGCTAAGAAGGAGGAACAAGTTATGTCTATGTTAAAAAATAAATATGAAACACTTCTTGAGGCCTATAATAGGGAGGTAAAAAGAGACTTGAACTTAAAAACAAGGTAATGGGGAAATCCACAAGGCCAAGAATAACATACCCCCGTCCTCCAGTGGAACCTTTTAAATCCACCTCCCTTGTAGAGATACCAGACACACCTCAAAGGCTTGAATATTATACAGCTGAGGAATTTGAAGAAGAGAAGAGCAAACTATGGGCCTTACATGTAGAGTTAAATACACAGTATGAGGATAAGCTTAGAAAGGCTCTAATGTATTTAGTGGACAAAATTGAGTGGCCCTTATTCTTTGATCAATTGGTAAAAGTAATAGATATATGGGAGGAATTGAAAACTCATGATGATACCCTAAAGCCTATTGTTAATAAATGGGGAAGAAGGGAAAAGGAAATCACCCTTCTATGTTATTCAGTTATAAAGTCTTCCAATGACCATGTTGAAAAATTGTATGATATTGCTAATGACCTCTTAGATTTTGATAACATGAGAGTTGCTCTGCAACTAAAAATTGTTTCTTATTTGAATAAGTACAAGAATAAAAAACTTGATCTATTTCCTTGTGCCTTGGATAGAAAGAAGAAATTGAAAAATAAGGAAGAGTGGAGTAAAGAATTGGATGACCTTTTCTGCACAAGGATAAATAAAGTTATTAATGAAAAGGGGCATACCTGGTGGGCCACCACGACAGAGGAATTGGTTAAAATCCAATTATTTTTTGATTCTTTGAAGCAAGAATTTGTTGGTTTTGAAAAGAAGGCTAGTTATATTTTAAAAAAGCAAAATGATATCCTACAATTCAGTTGCTCGGATGATATAGAATCTGACACTTGGATGGCAGATCTTCTGTTGGACAAGCAATTAGAGGAGGACAATTCAGATGATGATGAGAAACAAGAAGGCAAGGTGCAGGTTATTGACACCTCTACACTAGAATTGAAAAAAGAAGAAGGGGAAAAGGTAATAATGCCTGCTCAAGGTGAAAGAAGTGAGAACCCATAGGAGAAAACCAATTTTGAGGTATCACAAAATATCCTTCTTTGGCCAGCTTGGTAGCCACATATTCTGAGGAGCCAGAATAATGAGAGACAAATAAGAAGTTGATGATTCACAATAGAAATTGGAACGGGCCTACCTAAAAGAATATTTGATATGCCTGGCATTCTGTTGTGATTGTTTTTGTCTTTTGTATGATGCTTTGTTCCTTGGACACTTGTTAGATCACACTTTACCTTTTCTTGTTGCAACTCATGCTATATAAATGAGTTTTCAAGGCATTGTGATGGTCTGAGACTTGTGCAATTTTTTGTTTCTTTCAAGAAGAGTACATATTCAGTCAGTCCAATAGTATGTAGAGGTTTTGAGTTTGCTTCCATTATACTTTTTGATAAGCAAATTGAAATGACAAAAATGGCAATCTATTCTGGGCATTCAATTGGTTATTGTCTTAGTCATATGAAAAGGATAATACAAAGGGGTATTTACACTATATCTGTGTCATCAATTTTTGTCTCTAGTTTATGGGTTTGTTTACTTTGAAGTCATTTAAATAAGGTTTATTTGGATAAATGCAATCTAGATGGGTTGTATTCTGGTTTTATTGTTGCTTTTAATTCAAGCAATTATATAAATGCTTTATTAAATCAGTAGGGTTTATGAGTTCATAAAAGGGATATTGCATAAGAATGGAGATGGGTGATTGCAATTGATTAATTCTTATACAAGTTATTTGAATTAGATCTCCCGCCAATAGTCAATTTCTTGCCCAATTGATAAGGCACTGGTCCTATAAATCAAAAGCAAACAAGGATGAATTCTGCTGTTGCATATCAAATCATCTTACAAAATCAAAATTATTTTCAATCCTATTCAAGAATTATAAATGCTGGTCTCAACTCATTTATATATAATTCTTGAGTCTTAGGTAGCTTCTATTTCCAGGAATATTTGTAAATATTAGGAGAGTTGTGACTAGATCTGCTGATAAGGGATGCGTATAAGTTTGAGAGCATTGAAGAATTGAAGTGAGCTGTTTATGTATGTGAAGGTAATAGATGAGAATCAGAATGAAACTAAGATAATTTCATACACAGTTGCATTAGAATTATCCCTAGGTATACCCACCTTGGTTTAGCAGAGACAAAAGAGTAGGAAACCATCCTTTGGTTTTGTTGAAGTTGGGTTATAGTGATTCATTAATATAGTTGATATTGGGAATTGGCTAATCCCTAGATTGTGTGAGTCATTTCACTATGATATTAAGCATTTTGTTGCTTGATAGTTTCAACAGTTTGAAACACCAACAACTCACACACTACTTGAGATTTGAAATAGAACAAGCTTCAACAATACATTGCAATATATATATATATATATATATATATATATATATATATGGATCTTTTGGCATTGTTACTAAAATCATTTACCTTCTAGGTAAGAACATAAGTTTGTTTCAATATACAAATCTTCAAAAGGAATTTCATATCAGAAAAAAAAGTAACAAGAAATAAATTAAATTGCAGTGCACTAGGAATAATATAACACATAATGAATACTAACCCTCAATTGAACAAAATACTATACAGTGGCTTCAATAAAACTGATGCTACACCTAAACCATTACTTGTAGCAAGTTACTTGAAGATATGTAGTACAAACCATCCCAAAGAACAACCTCTAATTTTTAAAAACTTTCACTTTTACTGGGTGAAGTTTTACTTTTTGCCTTGGAAAAGTCAACCAGGTCTTCAAACAACTTATCTTCAGGTTTAACTTGTTTGCTGGAAGTTAAAGATTGTTATGGATATGCATCATTGTAAGTTCCATAATGAATGGAGATGAAAGCCAATTTGCTTGACTAGATTCTTATAATGAATATATGAGAGCACTTCAATTTCATTTTTGAATTCTATTGCACCGTGCACTTGTAGAGATCCTTTCTTGTTCCTCTTTATGCCCACCACTTAGCCCACATTATTGAGTGTCCTATACAAGAAAGTCTTATAGCAAGCAATTTACCCAAGATTCTTGGAGTTGTTCCACTATAAGATATGATGAAATCATGAACTAATTGCCTATGATTTAAGAAAATGAGAAACACTATGAGACACTTTGTAGTGCTACAATAATAGCCAAATCACCAAAGTAGGCATGCTTTTTGGATCATATTCTCTCTTAGACACATATGTAACATGCATTTTGGTTGCAGGTAATTTCTAGGAGCTTGGGGTTCACTATCAATTCCAACACCTTCAACTAAAATTTTTGAACAAGTCAAAAGTTGTTCCACTATAATGATTAATAGTAAACTTTATCATTGTTCAAGTCAAAAGTTTATCATGAGCAAAAATGGTAGATAATTTTGTTCATGGTCTCAAGGAAAACAAAGACTGCTTGACAATAGTAAGAAACAACATAGATGAATTAGAAATAGTCTATCACAATGAAAGACATATTTTGCCCATCATAACACTAGCAGTGCTCTACTATCTTGTTTTTGGTAACAGAGACACTCGCCAAACATGAAGGATTCACCCCCCAAACATCTTCAAACATGAAATGATCCACTGTCTATTAGACTATTGTCTAATCCAGGCTAAACCTCCATCAGCAATTACCATCCAACATTGCACTTACACCAATTTTTGCCACTCTTGCATTTGGTTAATATAGTACGAATAAATTATCACAACCTCATTTTCTCCCACCAATAACAGTGACTACAAGTGGTAGGAGAGAATCTACATTGGAAACTTCAGAATAAGTACAGTTGACTGTGCCTAACCAGTCACTGGTTTGAATACACTAGTCTATTATTCCTTACTCAACCCGCAATGAAAATTAAAAGAATGCATGGAAAAGATAAAAAAAATAATAAAATGTTCTCACATTAAATATTAGTCAAAATGCATTTGATACATCATAGGAACTCACTGTTCCATGGGACAGAGACTGAATTGCAGAGAATAGGATTATTTTATTGATTAAATTTTTTTCACAATGCCTTGTCTCACCACCCCAACTCTACTTCTCCCCCAAACACTTGAAAAATCCCTTCTAAATAACCAAACAATAGTAAACAACCACTGCTATCTAACTATCTGACTATTACCAGTTAGTTATAAACTGAAATTTGTTGTCTAAGTTGACACAAAGTGTCAACTTCGACAACTTATAGTCATATATGCCTTTAATATATTTCACTAACCTTTTCAAAGGTTTTATAACTTCACTAAACCTTCCAAAGACACCTAAAACCCTTACAAGCTATATTTCAAAGGTTTTATAACTTCACTAAACCTTCCAAAGACACCTAAAACCCTTACAAGATTTTCTTTGCATTTTTTCTACATTTGATACTTTTCTTATAGGTGGACATGTCTATCACAAACATCCAACATGTCTGTCCTTAGACTTCATGGCAAAAACCCTACAAACAACAAAAAAAAAATAAGGACATGAACCATCCAAACATCTCTAATAGCTTGTGGATATCCCAAAGATGCATAAGTGCATGACTTGTGAAAACCAAAAAGATAAGACTAACTTGTATAACAAGCGAATAACCAAAATGATTTTATGTTTGTGTTATGTTTGACAATGATAATGATATTTGGATTCAAGTATGAGGAAATTTGTATCAATCAATTCATTAAATATCATTTGAATAAAAAGAAGATTTTAAGAGATTCAAGAGCATAATTATAAGCCAAATTTGTGGAAGACCTAAATTAGACCTAAGTGAACAGACATGTGAAGGCTTATTTTGAATATGATGAGCAGATCTAAGGCACAATTTTTATGGAGGTATATTCCAAGTTTAGAGCATTTATTGAAAAACACTATTTCAAATCTTGGTGGATTATTCATAAGTACAAGGCACATTTGTTTAAGACCTTGAAGGAGATCTAAGGCAAATCTACCTACATTATAAACACTTTGCATTTCAAAGGTCAGTTCCTTCTGCATTGCAGGATTTGAGGTTGGTGTCTCTTGCTAATTTATCTACACATTTGTTTGAAGTTATATACATACATACATATATGTGTGTTTGTGTACATACACACACAATTCACCTACAAGGATTTCCATGCTAAATAGTATATGCATCTTGTCTTCTTTTGTTAGACATCATCTATGTGAATGCTTTCTACATTGCTTTTAGTTGAATAAATATATATAATAAAATATGCAGGTTTCTATGCCAAACTAACTCCAATGTGGACAAATATCTAATAATTGGGATTTAAAATAAGCAAGAACTATATGTTCAAGGAACCAAAAGATGACTGCAATGAGACTATTACAAGCGAAAAAACTTCAGTCTCGTTAAAGAGAATTGGGATGTGTGTTTGAAGACTTAACAAATTTGAGCTTCACTTGGTTTCAAGAATACTATAATATTCTCTACTTAACAAGGCCAACCATGTGAAGGTGGAAGCTCATCTGGCCTCACCCGCCTCCCCCTAACACCAATCTAAAGTACCCATTATCATTTAATTACATACTTCATTCATTCATTCATCCATTTATGAACTATAACATTCAATCAATACAATCACATAACATTCATTAATATGATATAAAATTCATTAATACACAATACTAATCAAAACTTCATTAACACATAAAAATATTTATTAGCATAAACTAAAAATCGCTATTAATACGCATCATTCATACAAAATTACTTAAAAAAAAGTTCTTTCATTATCCAACAAGGTTTATCAAAGAAGTTTTTTAAAACATCATTTCTTTTTTTTTGTTTTTTTGAGCTCTCTTAAGAAAAGTGCTCATAGGAGCGTCCATATCTGCTTCATTCTCCTCCTCTTCTGGCACGTGTAATGTCAAATTATGATGGCTCCTTCTTTTTGGAGGAGCATGAGGTTGCTGCACTAAAGGGGGCTTTGTTGCAAGAACAAGTGAATGCAATAAATTGGCATACTCTTTTTTTTCCCTAACTATTACAAGTTTGTAATTAAGTACGAGTACAACATAAAATTCATTTTTCTTACTTAACAATGCCACATCATCTACATTAACATTTTGATTTGCCACCGCGTCAACATGTTGAACACTTGGAACATGGTGTACTGCTTCAACATGATGTTCAACATGCTCTGAAATATTCAAAAAAGGGATATATGTCAAATTCCAATTGAAGATGTTAAATTGTATTCATAATTGCATAATTAATTTCCAATAGAAAATTAATATCTCCACCACTATAATGCACATCATGGCCTTCGTCAGGAGTAGGTTATGTGGTAGGTTATGAAGGCTGCAGTAAAATGTTATGCACATTATTATGTAGTCAATTTACATTTAAAACTAATACCAAAAAAGAATCTTCTCAACTATTTAATTTCATTTACTTTTCATCTGACCAATTTACCTATGAGATATCATTTGGTGCACTGGATTCTTGGGCAAGGCTTACAGATTTTTCATATAGGCGTGCAACCACAACTTTATAGCCTTCCTTCAAGGCAATTTTTCTATCTTCATCTGTGACCTCCACATTGAAATTTGTGCCCTATGTTTTTTTCTTGATAACATTAGGTTTCCATGTATGGTTTCATTAAACCAAACTATTTGCAACATTATATTAAAAAAAAATACAAAATTCATTGCTCTACTTACAAGTTGAGACTGCAGATTCATACAGCCACCAGAGCCAAGTCTATGTTGGCCAACCTTTTCTATTCTCACTTTTGTAGTCACGGATGTGTCCTGCAATCTATTAACAATTTCAAACATCTTAGATTATATATTTACAAATATCAACAATTGGTGCATGATTACAATGTACTTAATACTATAATGACATACCTCTTTTTGCCCTGTGCTGCTTCATTATCTCTATCTTTACATAGCCTTTTCTCCTTTGCATCTTCTATTATTTCATTCCACTCCATCAATGGAATCATAGGAGGACAGTTGTACTTTGTGTTATCCTTAAGATCCCTTCTATATTGATCCCTCACAGTCTTTATATGCTTTGCTGCTCTTTTCAAAAGTAGGCCAGTGTCAAAAATGTTTTTCTCAAATTTCTCCTCAATGGATGCAATTAGCTAATTTTTTAATTCCACAACTTGTAAATTCCACCTTTTTAAAAACAAATAGATTGTTAGATTAATAACTTTAATATATTACAATAAATAGAAGAAAACAAAAATTATGTAGCAATGATATGAAACTACGTACCTTTTACGTATGGTGGGTCCAAATAGTCTCAATGTCATATGAAAAATATGTTCAAAGAAAGCATTATTTCCTACAAAAACATAAAGGATTTATCAGTCCAAAATGAGTAATGTAAAAGTAAACTAAATTTACACTTTAAATAATATCAATTTTAAAGCACCTGGAAGCTTTCGTTCTCTTAATGGAAACATAGTTTTCTTATTCAGCAACAATGTCCCTCCATATGAACTAGTACTAATCACACGAACTGCTCCAAGAAATGGATCAGCTTTAGTAGTACTGCTCTCTATTGCTCTATCAACTGAAACATCATACAATTAAATTACAATTTTAGTACTGCTCTCTGTTGGTCTACCTCCCTACCTATGTCCATATCTCTCTATGTGTGGCTATATATATATATATATATATATATATATATATATATATATATATATATATATATATATATATATATATATATATATATATATATATATATATATATATATATATATATATATATATATATATATATATATGCATGTATGTATGTATGCGTGGTGTGTGTATGCATGTGTTTGTGTGTATGCAAGCTTCTGTAGACATCATTTAAGCACTAATATGCTACTTCATTGTTCATCAACTTGTAGAAAGAAATTACAAAATATAACACATTACAAAATATAGCAAAACAAGGTTTTACTAGTTCTATTGGGCATAGACGATGATGTTTGCATGGTCCTTGTTGCCAACAATGCAGCTAACAATAGTGGACTGCCAACTGAAGGAGGAGTCCGTACTTCATCATGAGCTGAAGAGTAGAATATTGTTAGCAAAGACATTTTCAATGGATAAATATCAAATGGGATACTAGCGAGAAACATCCATAAAAAAAGGTAAGTGTTATAATGTTGATCAAAACAAACAAAGTGTTAGTTACACGAAGGTACTGCGCAACAATCTTGACCATGTTCACCATGTGACCTCGCAACTGGCACATATGTCTATATAAGAACACATAAAATTAGAGATCATGATCCATAAGATACTATAAAAGATTAATATCTATTGAACTTCTATTACTGCTTACTTTCAAAGATTGGATTCTACGGTCCAATTCTATTCGTAGTGCCTCTTTCACCTCACTTCTGTCACCCTTGATGATAATTCTAACAAGCTCATCAGTGTATCTTTGTGTAATTTGTTGGGTGATTAATACAGGGTCAACACTAAGGCCAATGTCATGTAGATATGATGCCCATATTTTAGATTGCATTTGATCAACGATCATTGTAGTTTTTTCCTATCATTTGTGACATCAAATATTCGTATACTTTCATCAAAATAACTCCAAAGCCATAAAAAAAAGAACATAATAATGGGACATTTTTTTCTATATTAACATTAAAATTTACAATAATTAATGTTTACCTCTATTGAAGGTGTCTGAGATGGTGCATCCATATCGCCCTGTGAAAAAAATTAGTAAGTCTTAGAAATCAGTAGTGAAATTAAAGTAAGAATTACCAAAAAAAATATTAATAATAAAGTAGATTATATATGTAAATCATTTGTCTTAAGTTAAAAATTTAGCGTAACTAATGTTTATATCTAAAAAAATATTTGACATGTTCTACTTAATGTTTATATGTGCACATATGGTTTGGAAAGAAATATTTGGTCATACAAGACCCTATCATAGTTGACATTGATTGTATCTGAAGATTTCATTGATCATCATGATCTTCATCCATGTCATCATCATCATCATCATCATCATCATCATCATTGAACTTGTCACTTTGATCATCATCATCACCACCACCATCTTCATCACCATCATCATCCTCTTGATCACTATCATCATCATGACCATCATCGCCATGATCATCACCATCTTCATCACCATGATCATGATCATGATCAGCATCATCATCATCATTATCACCATTATCATTAGCATGACCAAAATCATCAGCATCTTCTTCTTCTTCATCACTGGGTAACTGTCGTTCTTGATATATCATTTACTTCCTCTTGTGCTTCTTCAATATCTTCTTCTTCGATCACATTATACTTTACTAGTCTTCCTCTTGGGTCATGTCTAACAAAAAATGACCAAACTATTTTGTTTGGAATACCAAAGTAAAACACTTGCTTGCATTGACTTGGAAGAACATAGGGCTCATCTCCAACTAGCTCAAATGACCTTGTATTAATCATAGTAAATCCACTGTCGTGTTCAATAATAGTCCTATTGAGATCATTTCAATTTAGTCATAACCTAAACCATTTGATGAAAAATAGAACTATTTTGAATGAATCAAAGTTACACTCAAGTATATCATCCAAAATGCCATAGTATCAATTTTTAGATTGTTGAGGATCTATGTTAGTTCTAGATGAAATATTGGTGACTGCAAAGACAACACTTATCTCAAAATCACACATTTTCTTCGTTTCATCTAAATTTTTTGTACAGAATTTATAGCCATAGTAGTACATAGCTTTGTGGTGTTTGACCTAAAATTATTCAAACATGTCAAGAATCTTCTCATTGATCTGACAGTTGATATTAAACTTATGCATACGTTTGTATCTCTTAAGCCACATATTAGGTCAAGTACCATTAGCATAACATTGGGATCTCCATTATGATGAGCTTCTTTAACCAAAATTGCAACACCATTCCATGTTAATGAGTGACCATTTTTTTGAGACTATTCAATCCACACTGTCATTCAATCAAGATTGTTTGTAATGTACAAGTGTAGTGCATCCCACTCACGACCAACTATAAAGAAGACAATTATACCAGTTAGAAACAACTTATATATATTGATGATGGATAAGAATTGTTAAATTAATTTTTTTTTTATAATTCTTGTCACCCTCCTCAATCTACCTTTCCTTGTCAGGTACTCCCCTTTGAATTTGTCATTACAGTTGGGATCCCAAATGTGATCTACATGGATACCTGCTACAAACTTTGGAAGATATTCACTGATATACACCATGGTCTGGTATATCATATATCCCTCTATCATAGAACCCTCAAGACGTGCTCTTTGTTGAACCAAGCCCTTCATAAATTTCAAGTGCCTCTCAACCATTCACATTGATCTAGCTTGTACAGGTCCAAACAATTCAATCTCCTCAACTTGATGTATGAGGTAGTGTTCTTGAGCATTGAAAAACGTTGGAGGTGAACACTTTTTCATTTCAAAAATAAGATGTGAAATTTTTCTCTTCCAATATTTTATATCTTTTTTATCAATTTCTTTAGATGATAACGACCTAAAAGAGATTCAACACGAAAAAACACATAGAGGAGATTTCAAATAAAATTATACAATAGATTTCAAATAAAAAGTTACAAATCTAAGAAAAAACACTCTTCTAACCTCATGTATTTTTCAAGATCATATATAACTTGTTTAATACTATTGTCAAACTATTGTGGAATGGATAGAGGTAGGACAAACTGCAATTATTAAAAAATGATCATTTCAATATATTATTAAATAATGCAACTGGTACTACATTCAATCTTACAAATATACTATAAATAGAAAACATGACTTACCTTGAGGAAGGTATGCCAATCACGTGTCTTCAACCCTGGCCCAAAATCACCTTTCTTTGATTGAAGAGTGCTTATATTTGTAGCAAATCCTGTTGGAAATTTTGTTTTTTTATGACTTCTTTTAATGCATCACTTTGTTGCTTCGTTAATAACCAAGGAAGGGCACTTGTATTTATGCAGTCTCCATTCCTATTTGATTCAATGAAAAATTTTAGTGCATGATTAGATTCATGAATGTCTGTATAAATTTTAACAATTTGTTCTCTATCACGCCTTCTATCCAACATTTTCCATAGTGTCTCTGTTACATTGTTTCCAATATGCATAGCATCAAGCAAATGCATGATTGGGAGATCCTTGTAGTATGGTAACCTACTAAATTGAGTAGGATAACTTTTCATTCCTCTATGAAGTTGGTCATTGATGCCTTGATGACCTTCACGAGCATCAGTTACAGCATTAGTAAATATAAGATAATATCAAAATACAAATTGTAAACTTTGGACGACCAATTGGACATTACCTCGACAATTTAGTCAATCGTATTTCAACTTCAATAAATGAGGTGTCATTCTTCATGGCCTTGATGATGTCTATTCTTTCCCATTGAAAAGATGTTTTTTGATGATTTGATACTTATGATTATGGTGGAGAAAGTGTCTAAACTCATCAAACACCTACTTTCCTAAACTTCTCGAATGATGACATTTCATCTTCAGACCACAAGATGGACATGCAAATTTTCCTTTTGTCTAAAGACTTAAAAGATCATGTATAATTGGATCATGTACAATGATCACACACAACTTAAGCATTCGATAGTAATGTGTAACCACTATAACATACCAAAAATATGCAATCTTAACAATATAACATACCGCAAAAATGAGTTAGCCCAGGGGCATCATGTATTGTCCATACAAGGATTGCATGGAATTAAAATTGTCGATGTACTATCGGTCTAGAGATGTCATACATAGTGATGCCATTCCATAACTTCAACAACTCATCAATTAGGGGCTCAATATACACATTCATATCTTTAACTTCGTATTTACCTAGCAATTGAACGAACATAAACATTACCTAATTATTATAACCATGTTCATGCACTATTTATAAATTAATTTAGATAACTATAAAATAAAAAAATACCTGGCACAATCATTGACAACATTATGTGCTCCCTCTTTATGGACATCCAAGGAGGAATGTTATTGTTAATAACAAAAATAGGCCATATTGAGTAAACAGATCTCATATTTTCATATGGATTGACACCGTTCGCCGCCAATAAAAGTTTTAGATTACGAGGTTCTTTTTAAAAGTGTGACCATGTTTCTTCTATCTCTTCAAATGCAAAACCATCGACAGGCATTCACATAATGTCATCCTAACTTCTATTACGTGCATGGCAATCCATAAATTGTGCCAAGCTAGTGCACCTGATAACTGTTCAAGATGTGAAATAATGGGAATGTACCAAAGAACCTTGTGAGGCACTTTTTTTGTTATTTGATCTGACTGATATCTACTAACATGACAATTAGGGCATTCTGTTGCAAATTCATGTTGTTTATGATATAGAATGTGATCATTGGGGCATGCATGTATTGTCTGATACTTCATTCCAATCTAATCCATAATGTTAGATAATTCTTGGTACGAATGAGACAAAATGTTTGATGGTGGTAACAAAAACTCACTAATCAACCTACAACAACAAATATACATTGTTAATATAATGAATAGTAATTGTATGCTAACATTGAAGATGACAAAAATGACATACCTTAGCATACGTGACATTACTACATTGGATATACTATTCATAACCTTTAAGTTCACCAACAACACTATAGTTGACAGTAGAGTTGTTTGGGAGCCTCCGTATAAGGGCTTGTGTGCCTTCTCAAGTAAAGGTATATCAAGACCATCTTCATCATTATTATCAAAATTGCTAGTACCATCATTGTGAGCCTCTTCATCACTTGCCTCAATACCATCTTCTTCAATCATGTCCTCTGGCATATTATCATCTTCTTCCATGGGAGTGTTATCCTCAGCTTGGATACTCACACCTCCATGTTCCTCCAGTAGGAAATCCACATTCAGCAATGGATGAAAATCATGGCCCCCTTCAACATGACCATATTTCCTACAATGAATTTGGGCTATTGTGATTAGAATTATTTGATTCTTTAAGCCCTTACACTTTTTGCAAGGACAATAACATTTATCAGGTTTTCTTCGAAATTAAGCCCACAATGCAGCCAGTGTCTCATTATTTTGTTCTGGGTTCATATTGTTAGGCATGGTCTTTCTTCATAGGAAAATATACTTACTTGCTGAAGATATTTCAAGTTCAGCAACTCTTTAATCACAGGATCCACAATAGTTGGAAGCTTTGACCTATCTGTCAGCTGTGGCTTGGCCTGCAGCAACAAAAAATTCTTAGTATATGCATCTCAACATTTAAAAAATACATCAAGCAATTCAGGTTAGTTCCAGTCTATAAATTAATTGGCATTTTTTTCTTTTTTAACATATTCAACAATCAAGTAAAATTAATAGGAATACAAGAGCAAAATTTGGGATTCTACTAATGTCACCAATGTTAATCTTGGGTACTAGTACAAAGCTAGTAAGAAATCTGCAGCTATACCAACCAAGATATTTACAAGACTTGATCACAAAAGGTTCATTTAGCATAAAACAACTTCAAAAATATTGTATATATACACTCTTTGGCACTGTCAAAGGGAACAATTATTTTAATGACGTTTTATGTAAGAATTGCTAGAGGAAATGATAAGCATGATCTCTTTGTTTGGTAGAATCCACCATTAAATTCCCTTGTGATTCACTCTCATTATGTCTCCCTTTACACCTAGGATGATTTTCTAGATGTACTCCTAATTTATCAGTATGAAAAGTCTTGTTGGAGCTCCATGTTTCACTACCATGAACATGTTCGATTGGAGATCTCAATTCAACATCTTAATCATGCTTGTGAGAAATTTAATGGGAGTTCATACATCACCACGTCATTTGAAATGGTTTTAATAACTACCTACTCTTATCCACTCCTAATGTTAATAGTAGAAAATTCCTTTGAGCATGTATTATCTGGATTCGTATCATCTATGATTAGCTTCAATGATCTACTTGTGAGAGAGATGTCTAAACCTGTCAACAAAAGTCACAGATTATGACAATTTGAAGTAATATCTTGCTGAGGATAAATTATTTATTTCAATAATTATTGGTGTCTCAAAACTAACAAAAGACACCCTTTGGAAATGCATCTTGCATTTTCTTGAATCCATAAGTGACCTTATATGAGGGAGAAATATACTAGAATGTACAAGGCCTCTACATACACAATATTCTTGAACTAGGTCATCAAGCATTTGTATGCATGAATATGTGGCTTCTGCTAACACACACACTTCAACCCGGTCCTTATTTGCGGATTCATCCCAGAATGAACATTGGATTGTTCATCCAAAAATTAGTTGGCAAGGCGACCTGTTGCCTTCTATCTAAAGGGAATTGCTTGTTAGATATCCTCAGATTCGAGGTGTTTAAGCAACCAGATCCTATAAGAACGAAGGATTTAAAAAGAAGATGCGACTAATCTATATGAGAATGCAGATTAATCTAGAATGGAGTATGCATGTTTAATCTAAAAACATGTAAAAGAAAGCTATGCTAAAATGTATGCATATTAAATCTAGAAAATGAAAATGAAAGTAGGGAGCTCAAATGAATGCACAATCCAACAGCAATTCGATGCAAATTCTCATTCAACCTCTCCCAAAATGAAGAGATGAAGGTCTCTTAAATAGACTTTCCTAGAATCCATCAATAGTTGAGATCAATTTCAATCAACGGTCAGGATTAAAAGTGAAGTTCAGTCATAAAGGAAGGTTCCCAAATTAAAGTGAGTTAACTAATTTAATTTTAGTAGAAAAAGGAGTTAACTAATTTAATTTGAGTAGAAAAAGGAATTGATTTAATTAATTTCGTGTGAGAAGATCTTTCTTCATGCGAACACGAGAATCTTTGCATGAAGAAATAATGATTTCATGCAAAATTTTAGAGCTTTGCGCGAGATTTTACAAATTTTGCGTGAAATCCCATGATAGTTATGCTTAAAAATTTGATTTTCGCACTCCAAGATTGCATTTTAGTTCATTTTGATGCTTCATTTTGACTTGATACTGATCATTTGTTTGTGCGTGCAGGAGGTCTTTGGAGATGTATCATTCAGATCACACTATCTACCATATGGAGAGCTATTGCAGAGTCTTGATGATGTAGATTGGGTGCACATTGCCCGATTGGGGCTATCCTCTCTATGTCGGATTCCAACCGTAATGGTGAATCATGGCTTACTCACAACTTTGGTAGAGCATTTTCATTAAAAAATGAACACCTTCCACTTGTCGATGGTTGAGATGACCATTACTCCAGAAGACATCTGGAGGATCTTGCAAATTCTCTTTCATGGTGCTTGAGTCATTTATGATATAGTGCCCCGAGCAAGGACAGAGGCATTATCAATTGTGTTCGACAGAGAGCTACTGAGGGGTAGGGTCATCAGTTGGGATGAGCTCATGCACACATATGGATCAACACATAGGCTGGCATCTGTGCTAGCTATATTCCTGAGCTATTTCTTATGTCCTGATAGAGGACAACATGGTTTGGAGTGCGGATGGGGTGCCATGCTTCGTAGGATGCTGGAGGCACCAGAGATCTTCGGGTGGGGTCAGTGTATGTTGGCCCACCTTTTCCATGAGATGCATGAGGTCATCTTCCACAAGAAGAAGATCATGGCAATAAGGGTTTATGTTTTGCAGATCTGGGCCTGGGAGCATCTTCCCGTATGTAGGCCAATTTTTGAGGATGCCCAGGAGCCTATGGAGCCCTACATATGCAGATATCGAGGGCATATTACCCAGGCCCACCTGGGTAAGACTGAACACTAGCAGACACATCTTGATGACTTGGTGTCCATTGTATGGCAACCTTGGAGAGAGACAGAGGACTAGGATGATGCCCCTAGAGAGCTGCCATGGATGTTTAGTTCTCGACCTCTAGCGAGCAGGACGACATCTGTCATAGAGAGATTTGTGATCTCATGAGTGTGGTGGCAGTATGGCCAACCATAGGAAATTTCACATGAGTACTATGCCTATGCTAGGGTATAGAGGGATATTGAGTGGGGATGGCCTCCACGGATGGATCTAGGGAAATCCATGATAGATATCTGTAGTCTAGTTGCTATTCAGTGGGACTACCTGCCAGAGGTAGTAGATGACAGGATAACGCCTGCATATCAAATTTTTTTGATTAGCCGTCCATTCCCACATTTTATAGATCTGGTGGGGATGGCAGGGTAGGCAGTATAGATAGAGAGATAGGCACCCTAGTAGCAGTAGGCACAACCACAGCCGCCAGTTCAGTACCCACAACAATCACGAATTTGGCACCAGGTTTAGTAGATGTAGATTCCGCCACATTAGATGGGATCAAACCCATGTTTTGGGGGTAGTGGGAGTAGAAAGAGCTGATGCTGCAAGCAAAGGATAGAGGAGGAGGCCCCTTAGTAGGAGGCTCCATAGCAGTAGATGCCACCACAACCGCAGGCACCACCATAGTAGCAGGCACCTGAGATGTTAGATGAGGATATGCCAGATCAGCTGACAAGTGGGGTGAAGGATGTGGTATGGAGGTATCGGGAGCGGGTTCATGTGGCCTCCTGACAGTTGGGAGAGTTGTAGATTGCAGTAGCAGTCCAGGATGCGTAGCTAGTGGAGAGACAACGGGAGATAGATCGTCAGAGGGAGCGCGCAAAGATTGCAGAGCGGAGGCTAGAGTTGGCACAGCATGAGATCCACTTTTAGTTAGCATGAGAAGTTTATTATTATACTACATATACCAGTGCAGTACTAGATGAGATATTGCAAGTTCAATGATTCTCTTAGTATGCACAAGAGTCTGGAGGCTCACAGCCTCCTATCAGGCCAGTTATGCCACCATTGCCTTCGCCACATACTGCCCCTGCTCCTCCTACTCCTCCTAGAGGTGCGGGTTCAGGACAGAGTTAGATGCTCTATATATGATTTTTGATTTTGATCCCTAGCTATGTATTGATTGGTGTGCGAACACCACATGTATCATTTTTGATCGATTGCGCTAGAGTAGCGCCCATTCTTGTACTAACCCATTCTTTGATATATATATATATATATATATATATAGATACAAGATTTTGAGCCAAGTATTCTTGTGTACATGTCATTATATATTTTGTTTTGCTTTGATGTACATGAGATGTATGGTGTACTTAGATAGAATGCATATGTATGAATTGACATCTCAGGTAGTGTTGTGTGTTTTTGCTTGAAAGTCATAGGTATTCTATTGAGGAGCGTGAATTGACAAACCAAATGCTTGTGTAGCCATGGAGGAATTTGGTGCGTGTGGAGTATGAACATAATGACCATCAAATTGAACAATTATGCAAATGAAGTATGTAATGCAAGACTATGTTAAATGCAACCCTAGGTCTGGTTACCAAGCCTCGATGATTTATCATCACTATATATAAAATAAATCTAGTATATTATACAATTCCCACTGACATTGCAATCATGGAAATATGAATATAACATACATTATTGGTTTGTCAGGATTAAATGTAAGCATTCAAGGCACAAGAAGCCAGAATGACTAGAACATTTGTCCCTTTTAATGTAGCAAGTTAATATAAGCATCAGAGCAGAAATGCTAGGATGACCTAAATGTTGCTTGCATGACAAGCACACCAAACACACGAGAGATCCCTCTTATGCTAAGTACCCAGTATTCATTCTATTCACAATGACACTTGTGTTCATAAAATGAGATAGAAGTGTGCTAGATATACTTGTAGTGACCTGTACATTCACTTAGTAGGACGAGTATAAGTATGTACTATAGCATGAAGATTTCACTCCAACAAACAAGGAGAAGAACCAACATCATTGGTATATTCATATAAAAGGAGTTGAGGTACACACGACCATCCAATACGAGATGGAGGCTCTTATAGTGGACACCCTTCTTATAGGAATAGATCAACTTATTGGAACTAAACCACAAATAGAAAGCAAAGAAAAGATCATGCCCCCAGTCATTACTTCTCTAGTCAAAGATGACATCATCATGTTGCTTGAGGAGATATGATAAAGAAAAAACAAAGCAAACACAATAAAAGCTCAACATATCCAAACAAGTATATCATTTTTTTGAGTTCAATGTTTTCGGGATTGATGTCAAGTGTCAATGTCCAAAACAAGTTTGAAAGAAATCTCATTAGTAGGGTGACGACAGTAGGCAGACGCAGTCAGATTGACTGGTGACTAAGGTCAAAGAGAAATCTTCATGGTGAAGAACCTAAGATGAACTGAGTGACAGTAGATAGACACAGATAGGACAACTGGTGACTGACGTAAGAGATTTTCCATAAAGGAATCTGGAGACATGACTTAGCAACGGTAGACAGACACAGCTGAAACAACTGGTGACTATTGCGAAAGAGATTCTACGAGGAGAATCTTAAAAAGAGTGACACTAGCGACAGTTAGAAAATGCAATGAGGACCACTGGTGACTGTTGCGAAGGAGATTCTATAAGAAGAATCTCAAAAAGAGTGACACTAGTGATAGTAGGCAGACGCAGTCAAAACAACTAGTGACTGTCGCGAAGGAGATTCTATGAGGAGAATCTTGAAAAGAGTGACACTAGTGATAGTAGGCAGATGCAGTCAGAATGACTGGTGACTGTCATGAAGGAGATTCTATGAGGAGAATCTCAAAAAGAGTGACACTAAGGGGGAATGCCCTCGAGCTATGACAAAACTCAATCCATGGATACATAAGTAGGAAAAGCAGGAAAGCGAAAGGATGAAAGTGATTGTACAGAGAGCCTAAAGGTGTGCTGCAAGATGGGGCATTGGGAACAAGAGGTGCCTATTTGCCAAGTTTTCACCTTCTTGGCAGGATGCTCTTTTCTTTGCTACCATGATGCCTATTTCTTGGTTTTCACCAATGGCACTTTTTTGTTTTTCAATTTTTTTGGTATTTTTTTTCTTTTTGAATTTTTTTTGTATTTTTGAGAATTTTCAAATTCTTTTTTTTTTTTGGTGTTACCAAGGTGCCTATTGCTAGATTTCCACCAGGGTAACAATTTTTTTCGAGACTTTTTTTGATTTTTAGATTTTTTTAGGACATTTAGAGATGTACAGAGAGCTTGCTGAGATTAAATCAACTATAAAACCACTTTAGGTGGAGAGTGTTGATAGGCTCTTTAAGCACTTCTCCTTCGGTTGTGGAAAGCTGATAAGTGCCAGATCCATATACTGCAGTAATGATGTATAGACCTAACTAGTTTGGTTCAAACTTTCCCTTTTGCATTCGTTGTTGTTGATTCTTAGGGTTCTCTCTCAAGACGAGATCACCCAGCTGGAAGTCACATGGCTTGATTCTCCTATTGTAGCTTCGTGCCATTCTTTGTTGATATGCTTGTAGATGATCACAGGCCACTTGTCGTCGTTCACCCAGTAACACAAGCTCTTGAAGTCGAGCTATCCTGTAGTCATCATCAGTGATAAGGCCTTTCATGGAGATTCTCAAGGTAGGAATCTTGACCTCTATTGGAAGCACAACATCTACCCCATACACCAATGCAAATGGAGTCATACCCGTTGGAGTTCTAATGCTTGTCCTATATGCCCAGAGGGCTGGATTGATCTGGAGATGCAAGTCTCTCCTTGACTTACTGACTGTGCGATGAAGAATTTTGAGGATTGCCTTATTAGATGCCTCAACTTGGCCATTACCCTGGGGGTAATAAATGGAAGACCAATGTTGTGTGATCTTAAATTTCTTGCACAGTTCCTTGAGATCTTTATTCTTGAACTATCCTCCATTGTCAGTAATGATTGAGGATGGTATACCATATCTATAGATGATGTAGTTTGTGATAAAAAGTGCTACAGTTTTGCCATCAGAAATTGTGAGAGGGATTGCCTCTACCCATTTCGTGAAATAATCTTTAGCCGTAATAATGAACTTATGTCCATTGGAAGATGTTGGGTGAATCTGCCCCACCAAGTTGAAGGCCCATTGTTGAAATGGCCATGTTGTAGTTGAGGGAATCAGTTCTTTGGCTAGAGCGTGAATGAGATTCATGTGTAATTGACACTACTTGTAGGACCTAGCATACTTAATAGCTTCTTGCTCCATTTTAGGCCAATAGTAACCAGCACGAAGGAGTTTGCGAGCTAGTGTCAGGCCATTGGAATGAGATCCACAAATGCCTTCGTGAACATCAATTAGTGCACGTTTGGACTCATCGAGTTCTAAACACCTAAGGAGTGTTCCATTGAGACCTCTCCTATACAGATTGTTAGCAATAATGACATAATGTGAAGCGTTACAGATTAGGTAACATTTCTCATTTTGAGTTAGACCTTCCAAAATGGTTTGATTATGAAGGTAGGAATAGATGTGATGGTAGCATGATGATTCTTGTCCTATAATAGAACAAATCATCCTAAAATCAGGTGTTTCATAGGCTAGGTAGTGTAATGCTTCCACCATAAACTCATGTCAGAGATCATTTTCTGGCATTTGTAGCAGAGAGGCCACAGTGGCCATGGCATCAGCCACTTTATTATCCATGTGTGGAACTTGTTGGAAGGTGATGTGTGCAAAATACTTCATCAAGTCATCAACCATGCATTTGTAAGGAATTAGTTTCTCATCCTTTGTTTGATACACACCATTTACTTGGTTGATAACAAGTTGAGAGTCACCAAAGATGTCCAACTGATCTACTCTCCATTCAGCTACAATTTTCATACCATTGATCAAAGCTTCATATTCAGTAATGTTATTGGTACAAGGAAACAAAATCTTGTACGCTTTGGGCAATGAATATCTCTGTGGTGTAATGAATAGTAATCCAGCACCTGATCCTTGTTGTGTGAAGGACCCATCGAAGAACATAACCCATGTATGGTGAGTGAGTGTTAGAATTGACTCATCTAGGAAATCAATGTTTATTGGTAGAAGACTCTGTATGGGTGCCTCAACCAACTGGTCTACAATTTCCTATCCCTTTATAGCTTTGCGTTCAACATATTGGATGTCAAATTCACTTAGTATCATGACCCATTTAGCCAATCTTCCTATGAGAGCTACCTTACTGAGCAAGTAGTTTAATGGGTCTATTTTAGCCACAAGCCGTGTAGTGTGGGAAAGCATGTAGTGTCTCAACTTCTAGGAAGAAAAGACAACTACCAAGCAAGCTTTCTCAATAATACTGTAGTTTTTCTCATAAGAGACTAATGTTTGGCTCAAGTAATAAATGGCTCTTTCTTTGTTGTCATTTTCTTCTTGAGCCAACAGGATTCCCAAAAACGTTTCAGTGGCTAAAATGTATAAGAGCAAAGGCTTCCCATGCATAGGAGGCATCAAGATTGGTGGATTGACAAGATATTGTTTGATCTGTGTTAAGTTTTGCTCACAATCTTGGCTCCAATTGAATTTTACACCCTTATGTAAGGTCTTTGTGAACGGTTGTGATTTATCTACCAATTGTGAAATAAACCTACGAATAGATTGAAGCGTTCCCTGTAGTCCTCTCATCTGACTGATGTTTCAAGGTGGTGGCATGTCCCTTATTGCTTGTACTTTTTCTAGATCTACTTGAATTCCTTTTGCAGAAACAATATATCCTAACAATTTTCCTGATGTGACACCAAATGCGCATTTCTTAAGATTGAGCCAAAGACTTAATTTTTCCATATGATCTAGGATGGGACCCAAATCTTGTAGACGAGTATTGTGTTTAGTGCTTTTGACCAAGGTATCATCAACATAGTCCTCCATGGTTCTATGCATCATATCATGGAAAATTGTAGTAACAACCCACTGATATGTAGCTCCAGCATTCTTTAAACCAAATGGAATCACATTCCAACAAAAGGTTCCCCATGCACATGTGAAAGCCATTTTCTCTTGATCTTCTGGTGCAATTTTTATCTGATTGTATCCAAAAAAACCATCCATAAGTGAGTATATCTCATAGCCATCCGTCATATCTACAATCATATCAATATTAGGGAGTGGAAAGTCATCTTTAGGACATGCCAAGTTAAGATCATGGAAGTCTGTACAAACCCTAATAGATTTATTGTGTTTGGAAATAGGAACAATATTGGATATCCATTCAGCATAATCAATTGCACGGATGAAACAAGCCTTTAGAAGTTTCTCCAATTCTGCTTTGACGAGCAATGCAACATGAGGGTGCATTTTTTGAAGCTTCTATTTAACCAGTTTGATGCCTGGTGCTATGGAAAAGTGATGCATGATAAGATCAGGATCCAATCCTGGCATGTCGGAATATGTCCAAGAAAAATTTATTTTCTTCTCCTTGAAAAAGGCAATGAATTGTTCCTTTTCTTCAGGTGACAATGACTGAGCCAGATGTATCACATGAGGATGTTCTTTTGTGCCCAGGTTAATTGGCTACGTCGGCTCTATTAACACTGATGATCTCTCCTAAAAGTGACTGGGAAGGACATCAAATATCTCATCCGCGGGTGCCTCAGAGAGGTTTTCACCCTTGGATACATCTTTTATTTTTACTTTTTTGGGATCCGACACTGCCACAATGTGGTTTTTACCATCAGACCTCTTGCATTTTTTCTTTTTAATTATGTGATTGAGATATTTAATGTCAGCCTCAGTCATGTTGATAATTTTCTCATTGGTGGAAGATGTTATAGGTTCAATAGTGTTTAGGTAACAGGCAAGAGCATAGTCATTCTAGAATGTGGGGACTTCGTTAGATGCATTGGGGTTCTAGTCTATAAGCTCAGGATGTGCGAGTGAGAGAGTAGTGGCTGGTTCAATTGCGTTCACAGTATAGTCATTAAGTGCATGGACCAGAAATTCAAGACTTATGGCGACCTCATCCACAGGTGTGTTCAAACATCTCAGAATACTAACGTCAGGAACTGATGACTCTAGGACATTAGTTGGATTAGACCCCCATGACCTAACTCTAGACATTTCACTCACTTCAATTTGATTTTTATAGACATGCACTTGGTCAATGTCTTTATCAGTAGTCGCTTTTGAAAGATTTTCAAACTCATATTCATGAGAATCGGTACTACATGCTGAGAGACTATAGAACTCCCCAACAGTGATAGGGACATACTCTCCTTCAGCCTCTAGATTCTTACACAAATACTCAATACAACATAACTGATTAGATTCTCCCTTTTCTGAATGATATTTGAGTTTCTTATTATTGTCCTCAAAAGAATCACTAGTATCATCCACAGTGCTAATACGTGGCACAAAGTCATCTGGTTCAGCAAAGAATTCAGCGAGATCATAAGGAATAGGATGAGGGTAGGAATCCTCATCATCAAATTCTTCCTCTTGAGTACCTGACTTAGATTGTGACTCATTTTTAGATGAACTCTTAGGTACAGGTATGAATTTATTGGATCCCAAATGGAAAGGGACCTTCTTAAACCCTAGGTCAGTTGTGTCACTGTTGCTTTGATAGGATCTATTAGACCATTATTATTGCACCCAATAGGGCCGATTCCCTTGTAACCAAAACACTTCATAAGCTTAAGACTAGGTCCATATTTCTTAGGAGTGATTTTTCAAGCTTGTTCTGTTAGGTCTACTGGAACCTCTTCTTTGTAAAGCCATGTAGTAATGGCTCTATTTTCACTTTCATCTTCTAAGGGAACTGTAGCCTTGAAAAAAGAGCCATTAAACTTGGTCTGAGGTGTTAGCACGAATGGCTACTTTGCTTCTGAGGGTCTCCCAAAATGTCGAGGGGACTCTGGAAGAGATGTTAATGACAACACTGGTTCCATGTGGTACTCTCCCATACCAGTTTCTTCTAATTTAAATGATTGCTCAATTTGTTTCAGCTTATTCTCATGACAATCAATATACTCACGGTTAGCAGAGATGAAAGAAACAACAACTTTAAGCGTATTGCAGGTGTAGCTAGTAGTGGCAGGAATAGTAACTTCAGATCCATGAAATGGGAATTTAATGAATTGATGATATGTGGATGGCACAACACACATCTTATGTGTCCATGGTCGTCCCAACAGAATGTTGTAGGCTAAGAAAATGTCAAGCACCTGACAGGTGACATCCCTTGTGATAGGACTGATGCGAATTGGTAAAGTCATAAGACCTAGTGACTTTTGTTCTACTTCATTGTATGCTTTAATAGTGATCTTTCGTCAAGAATCAACAGATTCCTCAGAATAATCCAATTGCCTAAGCAGAGTAGTAGAAACAATATTTAGGCCAATGCCATTGTCAATGAGTACCTGACGAACACGTATCTGGTGGATCATAACCTCAATGTGTAGAGGCTGATTGTGTGGGTGATTCACTGAGTTGTCATCCTCCTCAGAGAAGGTCATAAGATGATGTGAGGTCAAGTGACCTACCATGGATTGAAATTTCTCAAGATCAAGATCTTGAAGAACGTTTGCCTTAGTGAGGGCTTTGTCTAGAATTTGCCTGTGAGCAGGCAAGATTTTAAGCAGCTCAAAGATGGAAATCTGAGCATTAGTTCATTTCAACTGATCAAGAACACTATAATTGGTTGTAGTCAAGTGCGTTGTGTGTTTTGCACCTTTATCGAATGGACCAACAAGGGCTTTGTCTTTGTGTTGTTCAAGATTTGAAGTAGGAGGTGTAGGGCCTTTGAGTACCAACTTCGCATGAGAGTGAGTAACATTGTTAGCACAGTGTTGCGAATACGCATTATCCATGTTATTGGAAGTAGGGCCTCTCAAGAAAAATGGTTTCTTGGGTTTTTCATTATCTTTCTTGCCCTTTATGGTAATAACATCGTATTATTCAAAATCTATAGGTTCAACCATGTGAATAACATTGTCATCATTGGAATATGTATAGTTGACCTTATTGTAGGGTTCTAGTTTCGAAGTCTCTCCTTTTTCATAAGTTGGGAAAGGCTCTTTGAACACCTTGTGGTCTGAGTTTTTGTTATGTCCATCTACCACAAGTTCACTAGCATTAATCATGTCTTGGAATTTATGATGCAAGTTTATACAATTGCTGGTTTTGTGTCCCTTGTTTTAGTGATACTCACAAAATGAGTTCTTATTCCACCATGGTGGACGTGGTTGTGGATCATAGGGACGAGGGTTATCCATTGGTGAGATAAGCTTGTGTTGTAGCAATGTTTTGTAAACCACATCCAAAGGTTCTCCCAAAGGCATATACTCTCGCTTGGGTCATGTTGTCCATGAGTTTCTCAGTTTATTCCCAGATGTCTTGTTGTCAGGGGGAGGCTTCTCAACAATTTTGGTCACTTTGAGGCAATCTGTGAGATTAAATGCTACTTTACCAGGTTTGGGTGTGACATTGTCAACAACCCCATCATGTACAATTTCTTGGTTCTTGTTGACATGTTTGGTTTTATCCTTGTTGGAAGTGGAACCTTGTTTTGTGTCTCTCTGAAAAGTGAGCTCACCTTTCTTGACCATAAATTCTTCGATACAAATAGCTTGTGTAATCAAGTCTTCAAAGGTATGGGGACCTTGTAGTTGGACTCTATACCCAAAATCAGGTAAGAGGTTATCAGTGAAAATGTCAAGCTTTTTCATTTCTGTGATTTTACGGGAATACTTAGTGTATAGTTGTCTCCACTGTTGGAGGAAAGTGAGAAAAGGCTCACCAACCTTTTGTTTAAGGTTGCATAGATCTTGAATATTGATAGGGTGTTCAATATTATGAGAATATTGCTGAACAAATAAATTGGCAATTTTGTCAAACGTCTTGATACCAGGAGGTAAATGTGAGAACCACTCCAAAGCCTAACCACCTAGGCTTCTAGAGAATAAACACATGAGGTACATTTGATTGTGTATAAACTCCATAGAAAAAGCACCAAATTCTCACAAGTGATCTTGGGGATCAATAGTACCAAAGTACTTGTCATATTTGGGTAGTTCTACGCTTCGTGGGAAAGGCGGCATGTTTATGCTTTTGTCAAATGAGAATGAACAAAGAGCATCCAATGTGTATGTCTTTGTGGGTTTCTCCTTCTCGTGCATCATCTGAGCCAATTAGTCTTGCATAATTTTTTGTTGTTTTTGGAGTTTAGTGGTCTCAGTTTCTTCTTCACATGTGATAATGGTTTCCACATTGAAATGTGTGGGCAGTTTAGCTCCCTCTTGGGCAAGTTTGAGAAAGTACTTTTTTTTCTCTTCCTTGAGTAGGATTCTCATGACCTTCTGAAAGTTTTTGTCTCTTCGATATTTTGCTATGTGTTCAGGAAGGATTTTGACCTCTTCTTGTTCCTCATCAGTGTCATATTCTTTCTTTTTCTCTTTGTCATCCCTAGGTGGTTCTTGATATCGACTATGACTACTTGTTCAGGTTCACGATTAGTCATTATAGGAACATGTTCAGTTTTCATATGTTGTGTTTCAAAAGGGTCTGTGGAGAAAGGATCATACATTGTATTTGGGAATGAAGGACCTCTACCTATCTCAGTATCCTCTTGGTAAAAAGGATTCCTAATTTGTTGCAAATTGGAAAATGTTTGTTGAACTCGAGATGACCTGGCAGGTGAGGAAGACCATGAAGATGCCTCACTAGCCAAACTGGATACAAATTGCGTAATGAAAGGTAAGCGACCTCTGTCATGATTATGACCCCTAGCATGACCATGTCTAAGGTTATCAGGATAAAATAAATTGCCACTTCTGGCTGTGACAGTCATAGGCAAGGACAAGAAGCTAGAACTTGGACAAGGACTACACTAAGACTGAGTCTGAAAAAGGACAAGATAATAGCAAGAATGCTGTTCACTAAGGCACAAATGGTTTGATTTAAAGGCTAGAATAGCTAGAGATTATGACCACTGCGACACAAAGTATGAAAAGCATTAAGACAAAGACCAAAAAAAAAATTACTTATGAGACGAGACTAGTCAAGGTATAAGACACAAGTCTTCAGCTAAGTGAAGTGTCGCTATTTCAGGACTGTTTGCAAATAGAGAGTGATAAATGGATGCAAAAAAGGATAGCGTGTAGGCCACAGATAGCTAAAACATATCCAAATTGGTAATGCTGATACAAAGTCTCGCGCGAAAAAATTTTACGGGTCGCTCAAAGAAGTTTTACAAGATGTGCGAAAAAGTTTTTGTCTCGTGCGAAGGTCAATGACAGCAATTTAATTTTGCACAAAGAAGTTCATAGGGCCGCATGAAGATGCACAATAGTAGTTTAATTTTTCACGAGCACAAAATGGCTTCATGCGAGTATTAGATGATTTTGTGCGAGACCCAAATGATTTCGTGCGAAAGGGCAAAACAGTTTCACAACAGCGACTGATTTTGACAAATTTTTTTCGTTCCAATAACCAGGAAGATAAACAGGCACGTAGAACAACAAGCAAGTGATTTCAAGCACATCTGAAAATAATGAGAAAGGGCAAAAGCAACCTTGCACATGAACAATCAAGTGACTTAGTTTGTGCTTATCCTTAGGAGAGCTATTTGTGTATGTTTTCAAAAGGTTTTGCAATCACGCATACATCCCTAGAAAATAAAAGTTTGCCTCTCTAAGGTTTTTAGTAATGGTTTGACTCTGTAACTTTTATGACTCACAGGGGTGACCTCCAATCCCGGCGCATTGAGGTTTTGACACAGTTTGAGAACTTAATCTTCAAGAGCTGCTAGGGAGATCTGACAACCCACAATGAACCACACCCGTGGATATTTCTTCCACAAGGATATTTATATAGCAGTTGTCACTACCAAGTCAAAAATGGCTATTACTGCTCGAGGTTCTGTCATCACAATTTTCCCTGTAGAGGGATTGTCTGTTATGGTTAACCCTCTCTAAAGGTGACCAACTCACAATAGTATACCACATGGGGACTTAGCTTCCAGATTCAAAGTTTTGACACCTTTTCATCTTTAGCCCAATCAAAGCAGACAGATTAATCTGACATGCTAAACTAAGATTATCTCTTAAAGATCTATGATATCATCTCCCAGTGATCTATCAACCTCTCTAGAGAAAGGATGCCTTAATTAACAAGTTGAAGATCCATCTATTTGTGAGATGCTCAAAGTATCCTCCCCACCTACAAGGAATCCATCTTAGAGAGGAGTTTCACTAGGAACCCACTCTCCCAAGATCCATGAATACTGTTCATGGGGGCTTAATTACTATGTGTGTACAGATGTCAATTTTTGAAACAAATCTATCCAAAAACAATCAAAGAGCACAAGGTGGTACACTTAATGCTTTAACTAATGTGAGGTGAGTCCAAAGATGTGGAACATTTAACCCCTCACACAAGCTAACACGAGTCCACAACTTAGAAACTAGTGAGCTCTAGAAAGCACAAAAGGGTTGTCTAGTGGATCATTTAATGCTTCTATCCTGTAGACCCCTCCCCTTTAATGTGGTGCTAATATTGCAACCACAAGGTGGAACGAGGGGCCGGTGGATTAGCGAGTCCAATAACCCAAGATAGCTAATTAGATCTATCACTAATAACTAAGCCTGCTAGATGAAACTAATAGAGATCACAACCTAGTATCAAATTATGCATGTGTTGTAAAATGAGAACATGGAAGAAAATACACACAAGCTTGACACAAGAGATGTTCATTTTAGCTCCAAATGAAGTGTTATCAGTCAAAGAGAATTACTTGGTAATCCTCACAATGTGCTTAGTAGATGTTTTACCTATTTTTAGCAACTTGATCATGCTTTTTCAATTGTCCCACAAACCATTGTTATGCTGTTCCAAAAAATTAGAAAACATAGAAAAACTAGAAATCATGAACAGTCAGTAGAAAAACCAGAAAACACAAAAATCAATGCAAAAAATTACCTTTGTCAGCAGAGTCTTGCACAAAATTCCTAACAGTTCGCGCGAAGAAGTTTTATGGATCATGCAAAATTATATTTGACTCGTGCAAGGAAATAGGTTCCGCATGAAGTTTCACACGCCCAAGAACTTTCTTGCGCGATACAGAAAGAATCTTCGCGTGAAGATTCTAGATCCTTGCACAAAAATGAATAGTCTCGCGCAAAGATTCTTGAATCTGTATGGAATAGTACAGATAGAGAATAAAAAAATGATTAAAAAAAATAGAAAGAGGCCAGAAAAATTGATTTTACAACCCCACGGTGGGCGCCAGAAATGTATGCGTGAATATGTAGCCTCTGCTAACACAGACACTTCAACACGGTCCTTATTTGTGGATTCATCCTGGAATGAACATTTGGTTGTTGATTTGAAAATCAGCCAGTAAGGCGACCTATTGCCTTCTATCTAAAGGGAATTGCTTGTCAGATATCCTCAGATTTGAGGTGTTTAAGCAACCAGACCCTATAAGAATGAAGGTTTTAAAAAGAAGATGTGACTAATCTATATGAGAATGCAGATTAATCTAGAATGGAATGTGCACATTTAATCTAGAAACATGTAAAAGAAAGCTATGCTAAAATGTATGCATATTAAATCTAGAAAATGAATATGAAAGTAGGGAGCTCAAATGAATGCACAATCCAACAACAATTCGATGCAAATTCTCATTCAACCTCTCCCAAAATGAAGAGATGAAGGTCTCTTAAATAGACTTTCTTGGAAGCCATCAACGGTTGAGATTGATTTCAATCAATGGTCAGGATTAAACGTGAAGTTCAGTCATAAAGGAAGATTCCCAAATTAAAGAGAGTTAACTTATTTAATTTGAGTAGAAAAAGGAGTTAACTGATTTAATTTGAGTAGAAAAAGGAGTTAACTGATTTAACTCATTTTTGATCAATAGTGAACTGGAAATTTCCCTTTTTGAACTGAAGAGAGATTTTGGAGAGATTTTTAATTTAATAAAATGAGATATGCTCTCATAAATACCTTTTCTAATTAATTAAATAATCCTTTAATTAATTAGAGACACTTTTCTTATTTAATTAAATAACTTCATTTGATTAATTAGGAATGGCTTCCCATTTAATTAAATAACTTTGTTTAATTAATTAGAAGTACTCCATTTAATTAAATACTTTCGTTTAATTAATTAAAAATACCTTTCCTATTTAATTAAATAATTACATTTAATTAATCAAGATAGGCGTATTTATTAAATTAAATAAATTTAATTCCATAGTACATTATCCTTAGGAGATAATTTAATTTAATAAAATATAAATACTTTAAATTAAATTATAATTAAATCAAGTAGGTTTAATGCGACTAATATGAGTACATACTATAAGAATTAAATAACAAATATGATGAATGCAGATTAGGGTCTTCTGCATCTAACAATTAAGTCAAGTATCGAATAGCAGAATAAGAATTGCCTATTAGAATAGGACTTTAGGATTGATCAGAAATAGACCAGAATTGGTTGAGATGGCAATGAGCCAATTTTGGCGTATTACAACATTCACATGTTTAGCTTCATTCAGCTAAGTTCATTCTATGAGAAGAAATACACATAAGAAAATAAATTCATTCAAAAAACCTGTGACAACTTATCATGACAGACAAAATGGAGATGATACCTTCTATTTGGAAAATAAGTAGATATCCCCAAGGAAATACCAAATTCAAACTCATGCTCAGGTTGCATGTGTCAACATTCCTCATCGACCTTAGTTGCAAGGCTAACTAACTTATCAAGAGTGTGTATCCCACAAATGAAATTGGTATAAATGTTACAACCACCAAATTTGGAGGGCATGGAAATTCAGTCATCACTATCCAATGTAGTACACTTAATTTCATACATTGGAATCATTTTGTGACTTGTACACATGATAGTCCAATAGTTTTTAATGTCATCTTCATCACAATTTTTCTATGATAGTCTAATAATTGCAGGTGGCATCTTCGTCACAATTTTTCCATGACAGTTTGTTATTCATCCAAATGGAAACCCTTGTAGGGAAGACCTAATTGTAATGCAACAATTAAATGTAATGTTGAAATATAGGAGAGAGATTATTTTGGTTGAACTAGAAGATAAATCATCTTCTAACAAAATGATAGAGACTTTCGGTGAAGGATCTAATGTACATCAATTCAATTATAGTCTAGTAAATTTAGGTACCATCTTCATCATAAGTTTTTGAAGATAGTTTAGTATTTGTAGGTGTCATCTTCATCAAAAAATTTCCATGATAGTCTATTAGTTTTAGGAGTCATGTCCATCACAAGTTTTCCATGGCATACTTGTAGTTAGAGGTGCATTGAAGGCCTTTTATCACTACATGAGCTAGTAGTAGATGGTGATTATTCATTATCATCATCATCATCTAACATAGAATCACATGAATATCATGTTTTATAGCCCACATGGCCTAGGTATTGAGGGTACAACTCCAAGCACTAAACACACCAGATTTCAAATTATTATCTTTATATGTTGATGTTTAAGTTGAATGTTCTAGAGTTGAAGAGAGAAACACACTCAATTTTTTTTTTCTTTTTGTTCTTTTTTTGAATATGAAACTGTTGTCTAAATGATACAATATAATTATGTATTATTAAAACAAAAAAAAAAGAAAAATATGATACCAACACAACTATATTTATAAAACAAAAAAATTGTCATTATTATTTCTTCTAAGCTTTTACAACTACAGCTTCTACATATACATTTCCTTTCTTTTCTTTCATTACTATAACAAAAAGCATAATAGTTTTTATAATAGACCAACATTCCAAATGATAAATTTTCATCTACACACTTTCAATAAAATGAAACAACAAGTACATTACATTCTTTTTGCAACTAGACTCTTTTTAACACTTATCATCAAAACATCACTGAGAAAAAACACTTGAGTGGAGACTCTCCCATTTATATTACACAACAATGGCTGAACTTTGGCATAAAAAATAAGAATGATAGTAATAGTATTCACTTCCATATTCAATATTATCATAAAAACCTACAACAAAAATACACATGTACCTATGGAAATATGCTCGAAGAGAAATCCCTCTCCTCGACTACAACATAAATACACATGTACCTACAAAAAAAATACACATGTACAATGTTACAATGCACTACCTTGCTGTAAATTAACTTTCTAGAATGATGACATGGTGAGTAGACCCAAGTGGGGGTATATATTTTACAGATTAAAATGTCCATAACTATCCAAGCTACTATTACAAATTCAAGTAACAGTATGAAAGAAACATTTCTACAAATGCAGGAATGAAGCACGAAAAAGGGCTAGACCTAAACCAGTGCATTCTTCAAAATTCATCATGTCAACAGGAAAAAGATCATATAATGTATCTCACTGAATAGATAAGCACGCAAGCCTAAAACCTAGACATCAAAAAGCTTTGGCTTAGCTTAAAAAGTTACAGCACAAGAACACAAAGTAAAAAGAAATTTTACTGGAGGACTCGAAGTGATACAAGAGTTATGTGAAAATTTGACAAAAAATAGTTGAAGAGTTGGAAATCAAGAAATGACCTAGATCTGTGCTCGAAAGCATTCTTGATCCCACTGATCCAGGTAGTAAAATTATTAAGTTTGTATTGCTTAACAGTCATAAGGTTTCTAATGCAAAAGTAAAGATCTATAGTATGTTAGTGCCCAGAAGCAATAAATACACTAGCCCATAATAAGAATCTATTTGTTTCCATGTCTTACATATTAGTAGTGACTCATTGACTTATCAATATAACATATCAAGGACTACTTAAGTCGATGGCACTAAGTTTGAAAATTTAAATAGAATACCCATAGCTATGCATATAAAAAAAATTATAGAGGTTGTGTGGATATATACATGGAGTTGCTGGTTTCTCAGGTTAACTATGTTGGATAGTAAAAATGTTTTCTAGAATTTTTTTTCACAAGTTTGAATCTATCAGAACTAGCAGCCACTAATTTATTATGTCAAATCAACATACCCAACATCTAGCAGATAAATGTGCAATACAATTTGTGTGCTATTCACATTAAATTGTACAAAAATGATCCCTCAATTGAGGACAAAGTATCTTTTAATGAGTACATCAGATATGTTGGTTTGATTTTTTGTGAATCAAATTTTCTTAGGATCATAAAAAAAATCAGATGAGAAATTTTTGATAAGTCATAGGGCTTTAGGTTTTGGCATGGTATATTTCGATACCTTTGAAAAATCTGTGAAAAGGCTTAGGTTTGTCCTTTTAAGTTTTTCCTAGTGCAAAAAAAAAAAAAAAGCAAACAAACAACAAGGAGCGAATATTCTTTTCCCGCCTGCTTGATCGCCATTGTTAAGTCTTTTGAAAAAGGGGTTTTAATCTTTTTGTCTGATCTGATTTGAATCTATGGTTGTCGCATGTTCGCTATGGCAAGATGCTCATATGTTACGCATAGCAAGGTAGCAACCATCAAAGAATTATGTGTGATATTGAAAAGTGGAGTCCGGTACCACAAAATGTGTTGGCAGGAAGATCTATTGACCATGTACTATGTCCCAGACCAGAGTGGTGTCACCAGAGTTTAATTTTATAGCAAATGCTCAGATTTTCCAAAGACAACATCTTTATGAGATCAAAAGTAATTTTAAGGATCCCGAGGAAGATATGGTGCATGTTTCAATTTTGTCCCTCTGCAGGTTATTGCCTTTTGTAGTTTTTTTTTTTGGGTGTTGTTTTTAAAGTCCTTACCGAAACTCCCCATATCACTAGCCGGATTTGTGGTTTTTATGCCGGTAGCAATGTAGCGATTGCTCAAAAAATGGTAATGTAACTAAAAAATCCTCAAAGGTGGGCCTCGAATGAGTGACATGATAAGGCTGAGTTGTGCAGATCAAATTACATGGTGGTGTCTTGTTGAAATATCTTTGAGCCGAAAAACTTTGATTCATCGGAGCTCACCATGTAGCTAATCGAATTGTTGGATTTTTTGCCTATAGCAACATAGTGACCCACCTAAAAGTCATAAACATGATGAGGCCCAAGAGATGTGATGTCATCAATAGATTATATATATATATATATATATATATATATATATATATATGTGCCAACGTGTTGAGCCAGCTTAGCAACAATAGTATCTTGGGCCCACTTCTCGTGTATAAAGTACAAAGATTTTTGGTCATGAGATCGAGCCAGGATCAAAGGCCATCATTAGGTCACTATGAATAAGTGCTTGGAAGTTATGTATAGTGAGTTGGCAAGTGGTGGCCCACCATTGTTGCAGTAAATTGTTGACCGCAAGATCAAATCTAGATCGAAGATGCTCGTTAACTCGCTATGAGGAGATGTGCAATAAATAAGTATAGCAAGTTAACGAGCAAGGGACCCACCATTGTGTTCTTAAAGGTTGTTTCAATTATCTGCCACACAATTGAAGTAAGATCAGTGGTTATTACTAGCTCACTATGGAAAGGTGCTCGAGAATTATGTATAACGAGTTAGCGAGTTGATGACACATGTCCGTGGTCATTCGTGGGCCTAGTTTGAAGCGCCAGGCTTGAAGGAAAGGTAGAGATGGAGGTATTTCATTGGTTTGATTGCCAATGTGTTAAGAAGAAAGCTAAGTCAGCCTAGTTGTCATTCCCAGGTTGTAGGATTTTTCATGGATCAATGGTGCAAGTTTAAAAAAGAAAATGTGACGCCACTCTATTTTTCGGTCCTGCGCATTTATGATAAATGACAAATTCAAGTGTGGAAAAAATAGAGTATAATATAGGAAATTTTCATTAATTCCAATCCCATGCAAAAAAAGATTGCAAATTTTTTGAGCATAAGAGCCTATTGATTTCGTCATGTAAAGCTTGGTAAGAACGTGAAAACTATTCCTCAGTTGTTCGAGATCAATTACAGAGGTTTAGAGAAGAAAAAGTTCAGCAAGTCAAGTAAGTACTCATACTATAACCTCTATGGCATTCCAATTCTCTCAATACTGTCAAAATGCCTCCTAAGAAGCCATTTTCTGGGAAAATTAACTATATGGATAGGAATGTCCATGATGATTTATTAGAATTACTCCCAGAGTCTCCTATAGAGCCTGCACAAGTTAAAAAATTGATTTCCCTAAACCCTAGGCTTAAAATTGCGGATGGCCTATATGACAAGGGGAATTGGGTAAGGGATAACAACTACTCAAACTGGTCTTATCCTATTTAAAAAGTGGTTTTTAGAAAGGAAGTTGTTTGCTCCGCATGCTAATGTCTAGAATTTTGATTTGGGAAAGTTAGTAGTCCCAAGTGTTTTCATGGATTATGATTTGCTTGAAGCCATTGCTAAGAATTATGACCAAGCCATTAGGGTTGTAAGAAGAAGGGATGGTGTGCCTCTGGTCTCGATTACTCCTGAAGAAATTAGAGAGGTTTTTCACCTGGAACCATTATCAGATTACCATGTGTAAATCAATCTGCTAGAATTAGAGAATGAATATAAAGCAAAGAAGGATGCAATAAGGGGAGGTGCACTGAGGGCACATATTGGTACAATAGGAACTTTGCCAGTAATTACTACAACCTCTAGAGAGCCTTTAAAAAAGAGTCTTTTTACTTCTCAGGCTGTAGAGATATACAAGACCTTATGCTGAGTTTTTGGTGAAGATGAGCAAGAACTTATGCCCATTGGTTTCATGTACATGATGGTTCACATTGCTTCCTTTCGTGTAGATGTTATTTTTGATTTTACTTCCTTTTTGGTTGAAGAAATTCACATTGGTTTAGTTGGGATTGCAAAGGGCAAGGTGGAAAAAACTTTTGGTCACTACTCTCTATTAATGCATATGTTTTTGTTCAAAGGAGTGACATATTTTGGTAATGAGATGGAACTAAACAAAGAGGAGAATGGGGAAATACTGCCAGTCGAGTTGGGGAGTGTAGATATGACCTGGGATGCAAGTAATGCTAGTTTTTTCAGATTTGATAGATATTTTTCTTGTAAGCTAAGGTGCCTTATATTGAGTGACAATCCCAGAATCCCTAAAGCACTAATGAGTCTCATTAGGCCTATGGATAACCCCCATGACTTGAAAGTTTCACATAATTGGGGAGATATCATCCCTTACTTTGTTTCTACTATTTTTAGAATATATGGTTTTAAAGGGAGTCCTCATGTTTTGCCTTACCAAGTACCTTTGAAGGTAGGAGTGGCTGAAGTTTTGTGGCAGTTAGGGGGAGTTGAAGAAATGTTTTTGTTGAAAAGGCAATTAGGGTCAATTTTCCCTACCTATATAGTGGCCCATCAATTTGTGATTACAAAAGGGGGATGGCTCTTTTTGCATAAAATTTTGGAGCAGTATATGATGGCTGTCTCTCATCCCTATTTTTGTGATTCTGAGGGATTTTTCAATCAGATGTTGAGGCATAGAATTAAGTTGGGACCAGTCAAGTATGATTCTTATTATCCAGAGGACATTATAAGGAATGAATTCTCATTGCAGGAGCAAGAAACTAAAAAGGAAAAGTGGAGAGTTTATTCCTAGGTCTTAGAATTCATTCATTGTTTTGATAATAAATATGATCCTTTAGATAATGCTATTACAGAGGCCAACAAAATAAGTAAACTCATGAATACCTTCCCTAAAATAATGGAAGTCATGAATGAAAATAATTTTTTTTTATTGATTCCTATCCTGATAAGGCTAGAGCGGTCATAAGGAGATTGGCTTTCACCCCAAATGTGGGAGCTGGTAAAATAATTGTATAAAAGAGGCCTGGGTATACTATAATTCAAAATAAAAGGGTTCCTATAGATAAGGGGAAACAAATAAAATGATCCACTAGTATAGCCCAAGAGGAGAGACCCGATGAGCCTAGTTCTAAGAGGTAGAAGGTAATAATAGAAGAAAGGCCTCAAGTTGATGAATATTCACCCACTCAGTCCCCTCTGAGGATTGGAGAAGAACATCTCACTGGTGAACAAATTGAACAGATGGGATCACAGGGAGGTATTTTTATTACTCAAGAAAAGTTAGATGAGGGTAACCCTCCCGAACCTTCCCTCCCAAGTTTGGATCTAACTATAGCAGAGTATAGTGGCAGGGAATTGGACCCTGTGTTAGAGCAGGCAAGTCATAAATTTTTGACTGATGACAGTTTTGTTAAATCTAGGGCTTTTCAACAGTTTTCATCGAGGGAAAACATGAACATTTTTGAGGAGAAATGTAAAAAGATGAAAACAGAGCATCCATAAATGGATGAAACTTCCATTCAAACCAAACTAAAAAAGAAATGATAAAAGAATTGTAGAATATAAGCCCTATGGAAGGGAGGAAAATGGTCAAGGCATCTAACGTTTTATTGTTGGAAAATTGGGATATTGCTGATGCTTTAGTTTTTAGTTCTGTTTCAAATAAATTGACTTTGCAAGACTAGAATAAAGAGAACTTTCAAGGCACTGTATTCATTGAAGATCAAGCTGCATTGGTCAGTTGGTCACTGAGAAGAGGATCCAGACTCACATCATCGTAGTTAGATGACTCTGGCTTGATGGGAAGCTTAATTGTGAGAAGAGTTGCTGATACCTCACATGTGCAAGAAGCATCTTGGAATGTGGAATCTTCCAAGTTTCTTTTGGATACTGCAAAGAAGGAGGAATAGGCCATGTTTGAGTTACAGGGTAAATATGAAACACTTATTAAGGCCTATAATAGGGAGGTAAAAAGGAGAATTGAACTTGAAAACAAGGTAATGGGGAAGTCCACAAGGCCAAGAATAACATACCCTCATCCTCTAGTGGAACTTTTTAAATCCACCCCCCTTGTAGAACTACCATACACACCTCAAAGGCCAGAATATTATACAACTGCAAATTTTGAAGAAGAAAAAAAGAAGCTATGGGATTTACATGTAGAGTTAAATATGCAATATGAGGATCAGCTTAGAAAGGCCCTAATGTATTTGGTAGATAAGATTGAATGGCCCTTGTTTTTTGATCAGTTGGCAAACGTAATAAGTATATGGGAGCAACTGAAAACCCATGATGAAATCCTCATGCCTATTGTTAACAAGTGGGGAAAAAGGGAAAAATAAATCACCCTTTTATGTTATTCAGTTATAATGTCTTCAAATGACCATATTGAAAAATTATATGATATTGCTAATGACTTAACAAATTTTGATAATAGGAGAGTTGCTTTGCAACTAAAAATTGTTTCTTATTTGAATAAATACAAGAATAAAAAATTTGATCCATTTCCTTGTGCTTTGGATAGAAAGAACCAATTGAAAAATAATGATGAATGGAGTAAACAATTGGATGACCTTTTCTGCATAAGGATAAATAAAGTTGTTAATGAAAAGGGGCATGCCTGGTGGGCCACCACGATAGAGGAATTGGTTGAAGTCCAGTTATTTTTTGATTCTTTGAGGCAAGAATTTGTTGGTTTTGAAAAGGAGGCTGATTATATATTAAAGAAACAAGATGATATCCTATGGTTCAGTTGGCCGGATGACATACAATTTAACACATGGATGGCAGATATTCCTTCGAACTAGTAGTTGGAGGAAGGTAGTTCAGATAATGATAGGGAATAGGAAGATGAGGTGCAAGTCATTGACACATCAGCACCAAAATTGAAGGAAGAAGAAAGTGAAAAGGAAATAGTGCCTGCTCAAGGTGAAAGCAGTGAAAACCCACAGGAACAAACTGATCTGAAGGCATCACAAGATTACCCCTCATTGGCTAGCCTGGCAACCATGTATTTTGAGGATCTCAAACAATGAGAGACAAATTAGAAGTTGATAAGTACAACAGTAATAGGAATGGGCCTACCTAAAAGAATATTTGATACGCTTGGCATTCTGTTGTGAAATTTTTGTCTTTTGTGTAATGTTTTGTTCCTTGGACACCTGTCAATCACATTTTCCCTTTGCTTGTTGCAACTCATATCAATATAAATGAGTTTTCAAGGCATTGTGATGGTTTGAGACTTGTGTAATTTTTTTTTTTCTTTCAAGAAGAGTACATATACAGTTGATCCAATAGTATGCAAGGGTTTTGAGTTTTCTTCCATTGTACTTTTTGATAAGCAAATTGAAATGACAGAAATGGCAATCTATTCTGGGCATTCAATCGGTTTTCTATTGGTTATTGTATTAGTCATATGAAAAGGTTAATATAGCAGGGTATTTACACTATATCTGTGTCATCAATTTCTGTCTCTAGTTTATGGGTTTGTTTACTTTGAAGTCATTTAAATAAGGTTTATTTGGCTGAATATAGTCTAGATGGGTAGTATGCTGGTTTTATTGTTGTTTTTAATTCAAGCAATTATATAAATGCTTCAGTAAATCAGTAGGGTTTATGAGTTCATAAAAGGGATATTGCATAAGAATAGAGATGGGTGATTACAGTTGATTAATTCTTATACGAGTTATTTGAATTAGATATCCCGCCAATAGTCATTTTCTTGCCCAATGGATAAGGCACTAGTCCTATAAATCAGATGTAAACAAGGATGAATTATGCTGCTGCATATCAAGTCATATTATAAAATCAAAATTATTTCAGTCCTATTCAAGAATTATAAATGCTGGTCTCAACTCATTTATATCTAATTCCTGAGTCTTAGGTAGTTGTTATTTCTGGGAATATTTGTAAATTTTAGGAGAATTATGACCAGATCTGCTAATAAGGGATGTGTATAAGTTTGAGAGCATTGAAGAATTGAAGTGAACTATGTATGTATGTGAAGGTAACATACGAGAATCAGAATGAAACTAAGATAATTTCATACACAGTTGCATTAGAATTATCCCTAGGTATATCTGCCTTGATTTAGCAGAGCCAAAAGAGTAGGAAACCATCACTTGGTTTTGTTGAAGTTGGGTTATAGTGATTCATTCATATAGTTGATATTGGGAATTGGCTAATCCCTAGATTGTGTGAGTCATTTCACTATGATATTAAGCATTTTGTTGCTTGATAGTTTTAGCAGTTTGAAACACCAACAAGATACATGCTACTCCTAATCATTCAAAGCACAAGCATGAGGGAAAAAATGAATAATTATTTAGAGCAGGACTATCTATGAGAGAATATAACACAGCTTCAAGAGTATGAGCTGCATCTTTAGCCAGAGATGATAAAGAAAATTGCTTTTTTTCTTCTTCTTTTTTCTCCCAAACAAGCATACCCATCTGCACGTCATCTGCTAGAATCACTATATTACATTTTCTATTTTGGAGAAACAATTCCTTAAAATGGTACTTCTAGATTGCACTAGGAAAGCTTGTATAACTTATAACAATGCATCTCATATAGTTTCCTCATAGTATTTACATTGCTGGGGCTCCAAACTCTACACTGAAGTTCTTTTGAAAACTTGCAAGCTAAGCTTTCTTTCTTCCTTAAATAAAGTAGTGAAAAAGACTCTTGACTCAACAAGGTCATGTTGTGGATGCAAGCCATACAAAAAGATAAAAATAAACTACTGGAATGAAGAGGAAAGGAATGCAGATACAGATGTTCTACAATATATCAATCCTCCCAAAGATTGAGTTCTTGTTTAATGTCTTGCAAAGAAATCTACAGTAAAATGGCCACAAACCTATGTGAATGGGTCTGGATCAAATTCTGTTAGAGGTAATGCTGCTAATTTGAGTCAAAAAGCAAATGGGAGTAGCTATGGCATATTACATTCTTTGTTTTCGATCCAGAGTTTTCCAACACCAAGACATCTCGAGATTCCCTGCATGTAAAATAAATACAAAAAATGAATAGTGCATTATATCAAAAATATAAATTTTCCACAACTTTATCCTTGCATTTAAATATATGTTAACCCTAAACCTAAACATCATCTATAAAACAACTTTGTGACCTGAAAGAATTATCAGTGGCTCTATTTTTTAAATTGCAATGAGTAGAAGAGAAAGAGAAAATGTAAAAGCATTGAATAGCTTTGGAATCTGCCTTTGCAACTTTCTGATAGATAACAAACTTGGAATGATATCTAATGACCAGATTCTTACCTCCTTTCTCCTCTCCTATTGAACCTACACCAAAGTCCTGCCCATTGCAGTCACAGTGCGCCCCAAAACAAAATTAACATTGTCGTGACCTTTTTTCTTATGTTCTGAAGGTCAAAAATTAAACAATTTTACCATAGTCAAAATTTGGTCAAAATTTTGACCATATCGGGCCCATTTTTTCAAAACAAATGAATTTAACAACCCAAATAGGCCTTTGGTCAAAAATTTTGGTCGAAAATGGGGGCCTAATGTACTAGTGTTCTAATCTCTTGTCACTTCAATAAATAAAGAGTCAATTTATGCTCCTATCTCTATAAAGAATTCAACTTCACAAACTTGAAAAGTTCACTCAGCACAAGAAGGTGCCGAGTGGTAGTTTTTCTTAACAAAAGAAGCTGCTAAGTGATAGGCAAATGGTACCAAGTGAGCTCAGTAGCAAAGTGAGCTTGACATAGTGTATGCTGAGTGAGATTGGTCACCAAAGGAAGGTGGAGCTTGGTAGGCTCAACACTCAACCAACACCAAGGACGGACTCGAATCGGTTGACAAAGGAACCAAGTGAGCTTGGTAAGGATGACATATAAATGTTTGGTGGACTCGAGAGAGACAACACATCTTACAAAAACTAAGATGATAGAAGAAATGATCGGTCAAGGAGTGAACTGAGTGAGCTATCTACAAACTTATAGTCTGAGATTTTCCACTATTAAAATACAAAGAAGATACCAAAAAAACTTGCAAGTATGAACTTCACAAATACTAAACACTATGTAATAATGAATAGAAAGGAGACAAAAATGAACCAACACAACTGGATCGATTAGTATTCCTACTTGCTTGCTTTCTATTCAACTAGGTTAAACCTAATACACAATTTGGAGTATTTAGCTTCAACTAGAAAACACTAAAATACTTCAATTAATAAAACTAATCTTAAACTTACAACACTAAAGGCTACATACAATAATGCCTAGAGAAATCATTGCTTCACAAGATAACAATAATGAAATTACAGAATGACAAAGAGATTCAAACATGTGTAGTTGCATACACTGAAGTTGAACCTTCCTTCTGTGCTCTGAACACTAAATATTCCTTTCACCTCTTCTTTGATCTACTAATTTTCTTCATTCTCTACTCTATACTCTACTTCTTCTCTTCTGCCTTAGTCCTTAACCTTTTTGAATGATGAGATTTATTCCTTTTGTCTGGCTTCAAAACATTTTCCCTCTCTTTCTTAGATTTCAAACTCACCTACTGTGTTAATGAATGTTAGGTGAGTAGGTGGGCATTTGGCTCTAGGGGAAACCGATCATTGTAACTTCAAATTTTAGACACTCCTCCTTTTCCCTAAGCCAAACAAAACAAGGATCACTATTGATCCAAATTAATTACACCAAGATTCCTTCTTAGGTGCACAAAAGTTTCTATGCCCAAAGGCTTAGTAAATATGTTTGCTAGTTGTTGGTTAGACTTACAAAATTCCATCTTTATATCTTCATTCTCTACCAAATCTTTGATGAAGTGATATCTGATTTCTATGTACTTCCTTCTCCCAAGGAAGACTAGATTCTTAGATTTTGTTAAGATTCTCCTTAACCAAATAGCTTGATATGTTGCTACATTCACTTCTATGTATTCAACCTCTATTGTAGATTGAGAACTAATAGGTTTCTTCTTGGATGCCCATGAAATTGCACCCAATCCCATATGAAACATGTATTCAGAAGTGCTCTTCCTATCATCTAGACTTCCAACCCAATCACTATTCCTATAACTGACCAAATTGAAATCATTATCTATAGTATACAAGATGAAAAATCCATTGGTACCATTCACATACCTTAGAATCCTCTTTCCTGCTTGCCCATGGGAATCCTTTGGTGTTTCCATCAATATGACAATCAAACTTACTACATGCATCATGTCAGACCAAGTTGTTGTCAAATACATCAAACGTCCAACCATACTCTTGTATAATGTTGGATTCACATTCTTGCTGCAATCTTCCTTGCTCAACTTTAGACCTACTACTATTGGTGTGGGGTTTGTGTTGCTTTTATGCATTTTGAATCTCTCCAAGATATTCTTTGCATACTTTTCTTAAGAGATGAAGATTCTCTCATGCATTTTTTTTACTTCTATGCCTAGGAAATACTTCAAGAGACCCAGGTCTGTCATCTCAAATTTATTCTTCATGGTCTCTTTGAACTCACCAATTAAGAAATTATCATTTCTAGTGAAGATCAAGTCATCTACATACAAGCTAACAATCAATACCTTACCATTTTCTACCTTGATATAGAGGGTGGGCTCACCATAAATTTTTCTAAAGCCATTGCTCATTAAATATGAGTCAGTCTTGTTGTACCATGCTCTTGGAGCTTGCTTGAGCCCATATAGAGCTCTCTTCAATCTATACACCTTGTGTTCTTCATCCCATACTTAATAACCAGGTGGCTACTCCACATAAACCTCTTCTTTCAATACACCATTCAAGAAGGTAGACTTTACATCCATTTGATATACCTTCCATTTGTGCTGGGCTATAATTGCTATGACAACATGCATGGTTTCCATTCTTGCAACAGGGGAATATATCTCATCATAATCTCTACATACTATTGCTTGTACCCCTTGATCACTAAATGTGCCTTATGCCTATCTATTTTTCCTTTAGCATTGCACTTGGTCTTATAAACCCATTTCACTCCAATTACTTGCTTTTTGAGAGGCAAAGTAGTTAACTCTCATATCTCATTTCTTTCCATAGCATCTATTTCCTCATCCAACACATTACACTATTTCTCCTCCTTCATAGCTTCTTCAAAGTAAATTGGATCACTATGAGAAAATAATATAAAATTGACACTCTCATCAAAATCTTCATCATACTTTTCATCTTGGTATATCTCCCTTAGACTCTTGGTCTTTCTTGGTAATAGGGAGGCAAGAGTGGGATCTAAATTCTTAGGCTATTGGTACTATTTTGCATGCTAGCTGAAGGCTATCTTGAATTGCTTAGAGTAGTCACTTGGCATGTAAGAGGCTGCTTGCACTTTTTCCTTTGTTTGCATTTATCCATGTTTGATGCTCCATCATCTTGCAAATTACCAACCTCATCTTCTTCTTCAATGGTCGACACTTTACTTGAAGTGCTTGAAGATTCATCTACCAAGCCATCCCACGATTGATTTTCAAGAAACTCCACATCTCTTGAAATGGCGATCTTCTTGGTGATTGGATCATACAACCTATAAGCCTTTGATTCTGAGCTATACCTTGTACATTTCACACCTTTGAACAATCTCATTTGCTCAACTATTCATCTATTCCTTGACCATGCCTCAAGTAATCTTGTCACAAAATGACTTTGTAGGACACCTATTAATTAAATATACTATTGTTGCTACAACCTCTCCCCAATATTTAGTTGGGAGCCCTTTTTATTTCATCATGCTCTTTGCCATTTCAACAATGGTCTTGTTCTTCATCTCAACCACTCCATTTTTCTACGGAGTATAACTGGCTATAAGCTCTTTCTTAATGTCAATCTTCCTTTAAAAATTTATAAAAAAAATTGGAGGTATATTCCCCTTCTCTATATAACCTAAGGACCTTAACATAGTGTCCACATTCTTTTTCAGCCAAGGCTTTAAATTCAACAAATTTGTCAAATGCTTTAGATTTGTTCTTCAAAAAACACACCCATGTCCTATGATTGAAATCATCTATAAATGTCATAAAATAGGTACTCCCCCTAATAGAAGTAGTTTTCATAGGGCCTACTAAATTAGAATGCAACAATTATAATGGTGCTCTAGCCCTTCTAGAATTTATAGAATTAAAGGGAAGCCTATGTTGCTTACTCAAAATACAAGCCTCACACTTGTCACATGAATCTACAATGCTTGGAAAACCATCTACCATTCTTTTCTTGGACAAAAAATTTAAACCAACAAAGCGAAGATGTCCATACCTGAGATGCCAAAGCTTGGAGAGATCTTCAATCATGCTCCTAAGAGTTGATAACTGATGTACTGCTATACATGCATGCTTTGAAGGTTCAACACTGACTTAAGAAGAGAAATATGTCTCTATCTTCAAAGGGAACATCCTATTCTTTGTCATTTGGATTGCTACAAGTAATCTATTACTCCCCATCATTTTCATGAATGACACACTTGTCATTTTCCATCAACACTTTGTAACCATTTTGAATGAGTTGTCCAACACTCATCAAAATTATGCTTCATACTCGAGGCAAAATATACATTCTGTATATCCTTCTTTTCACCTTGCTTGGTGCAGACCATGATAGATCATTTGCCCACAATGGGGATGGTTCCATTATTTCCCTTCTTAATTTTAGACCTGAAAGTCCTATCAATGAAAGAAAACAAACTTTTGTTACCACTCATGTGGTTACTACATCCATTGTCCAAGTACCATACATTAGGGATGCCTTCTTCACCAATGTTACACATGATGAAGGATGTGGGATTGTTTGCATTTCCCACGTTCACATCAACCACATTTGTATTTGGTCTTGACTGATCACCCTACTTCTTCCAACATTCACTTGCATAATGCCCAAACTTATGATAGTAATAGCATTTGAAATTTCTCTTATTGGAGTTGTAATTCTTCTTACCTCCTCTAGAGCTATTTTGAGAGGTGCTTGCTCCCTCTTGGTTGCTTTCTTTTCTTGAGCATTTTGCACCAACATTCCTTTGACCATTCCTTCAATAACCTCTACTTTTTGAGCCTCTACTAGAGCCATTTATTCCTCTCCCCTTGCCTCTTGAATTCTCTTGATCCTTGAAAGACTTCTCTTAGGAAGTTGTTGCTAATTTGTTGATCTGGTGCTCATGGGTTTGAAGAGTTTCCATCAATTCATCCATGGTCAATGTGGTGACATCCTTTGCTTCCTCAATGGTCATCACAAGGTTGTCATATTTTTGAGTAAAGTCCTTGTTACCTGTGGTTTTGCCGCCAAAAGGTTAAATTCAAATCTGTGGCCTGTTAAACGGTTAGCCAAAAAGTTGTTATTTTTAATGCCCCGACTCGCCAAGGTTTTGTGACCATCAAATTTTAGATAGATCGACGGTCAGCACGATCTCATCATCGAAAGTTGCACGGGAGGTAGTGTTGGTGACATCGCGCCCGAACGACACGTGTTTTGTGGGCCCGACGGAGATACTCACGTCGGCGGGCGGGACACATGGCCGAAAATGTTGCAATGATCGAATAAAGTTTGGTGGGCCGGAGAAAATAAACGGCGAGAACTCCAGACAAATATTGGCCCCCATTGCGTACCTTATCTGCCCAGTTGGCGGAGCCCGTGTCATGACAGCGAATCAAAAGAAGCATGCACAAATAGGGACATGTCATCGGTTGGGTGCTATGGCGCTATGGAAATTTAACCTCGATTTTCCCATAGCGACATGGCGCCCGGTCGACACGTGGTCACCCTGTGAGGCCAAGTCGCAAGATTGCCTAGTGGTGTCCCAATGGGCCAGTGAGGAACCGTCGCGTGTAACCAGGCTAGAGTATATCAGTACGGTTGGCACAGTCAAGGTTTTCGATCTCCACCGTCAGTTTTGGTTGCATCAACGGATGGTGCCATCTCGCTATGGTGGAGATGCACAGATATTATCTTGGCGACATAGCGCCCATCCACCGCGTGGCCATCCTACGGATCAAGTCTCGGGTTCACCAACCGGATGATGCCGTGTGTATATGTCAGGACACGGCAACCAGTGGGCCTAGTAGTTTAGAAGGGATGGTGAGTGAAGTACGTCACTCTGACTATCAGATTTGAGGAGATCTACGGCTGGCGCTCTCGCCATCAAGAGCTGCTCAGACTTTAGCATCAGCGACATGGCGCCCGTGCGCCACGTGTCCTGGCGGGGCTACATTTCATGTCGTCAGAAGAAAATAGGGTGGGGTGACTGATGAACCAATAGGGGGATGCCACGTGTTGGTAGGCCCAGCGAATCAATAGGAACGAAGGGTTACGGAAGGTTAGGTTCTCCACCGTCAGATTTGAAGAGATCAATGGTAGGCACCATGTCACCTTAGTGAAGCTGTGAGATTTTTACCATGGCGACATTGCGCCTGACTAACATGTATCGATGGGGTCAGGTCTCACTGGATGCATCATTGAGGTGGCACCGATTTGGATGGGGCCCAGTCACAGGAAAGAGATTCTGCGGCAAATTAGAAACAACCAAGTGTGCCAAGTCAGAACACAGATGCGTCATGGGGCTGAGTTTCTTAATGCGATTAGCGCATTGAGGGGTCGATTCTCCACCATCAGATCTGCAAGAATCTAGGGTCGACGCTATCTCGCCATGGAGGAATTGCATAGATTTTACAATAGCGAGTTAGTGCTCAGAAGACACGTGTCCTCACATTTCAATTTTCAACGTGGCAATTAGCTGACGGCCAGCGGTTAGGTGATAAGGTGGCGCGGTTAGTTTGATGAAGGCGGTCAACCGCGGAAGGACTCTCCAGGTGGCAAGACAAAGGATTACAATTGGCCCGCGTGGCCTAGTAAGCTTATAGGGAGTCATGTCGACTGATAGGCTTGGATGATTCATGAACCAAAATGCAGAGGCGATCGGCGTATCTTGCGATCTGATCTTCGAGATCATTTCCGACCTACCAGGAATGAATGTAGGACATAAGGACACTCCACCCATCCAGTCAATCCATCTACCATGTCAGGGAATGTTGTGGCGCCATTTCTATCTTCTCCAGGCTCTTCTCAGAAGAAATGAGATTTCTCGGTACATAGGCCAAGATTTCAATCCAGATCCCCGATTGGATTCTCATGACAGGAAGTTAATGCTAGTAGGTAAGAAGTGAATGTAATGCGGAAATCTTCAGTTGTGCCTAATCTATAAAGGCAGTTTCGTGATCTGTTCTGAGGGTCGATTCTTCCTGATTCCTCTGCTACTACTTGCAGACTTGCAGTGTAAGACCCCTTTATCTCTAAGCCATGTAATAACCTGTATCATCTCTTTCAGCCATCAGTGTGAATGTGCATCACTTTGCCTCCCATTGGTGTATTGTTGAGATCAATGATCTACATACTGTATCTATCTTTGGCCTATCGAATAATACATAAGTGAAATCTCCTTTTCCTAGTGTCATTTGATTGGTTTCTCCTGATCTGTATGTGATTACTGATCAATATAAGTCTAGATGTGTATGACTTTTGTATGTTATTCTGGTTTTGTAGAATATACATGGGAAGGAATGAGTCTAAACACTCTGTTTTGGTGCATCACCGCCTTGGATTAGACTAGGTAGATTTGCTTTGATGCTCTCTTTCTCCCTTTCCCTTCTGAGAATAGATAGGTGCGCCTTGACAGTAAGAGGAAGCCGGCCTTCTCCAGAGACTCAACCTCGTAGTCCAAGTCCCACAGCTTGGAGGTTGTTTCCATGTTTCACTAGGTTATCCTCGCGCATAGGCCTTGGACAAGGGTGCAAACCTAAGTGACAACAATTTTTGGCACGCCCGGTGGGACCTATATCAGAAGATTTCATGTCTACTGGTGTCAAAAGAAGAAAGAGTTTCTAAGATTAATGCTGAAGAAGTAGTGCTGGCTTCAGTATTCAAGCCTTCAAGAGGCTGATTCATCAAGTACTTGGCGACTCTGAGCATCAACAAATCTGGTTTCAAGCTAAAGTTGTAGAAATTCATGCCCAAAGCTGAAACAAGGGCATCTTCTAGAGGTAATTTTCAATATCAAGAACTCTCGCTTTCAAGTCCTAGAAGAAGGAGGGCTAGAGCTTCATTATCACCAGTTAGAGGTGGAGTAACAATCAACATACCTGTGAGATCTATCTCTACTCCTCCTTCTGTCCGAACTCAGCCTAGATTGCCATCAGCACTCATCAATAGAACACTTGTTTATATGGCACAACCAAGAGTTCATCCTTTTGCCACCTTTAATGGTGGAAGTCCTCTGCTGTTAGCCCAAAGACATGATATACCAGTAGTTGCACTAAAAAGCATACCTGATTTTACTGGTGAAACTTCTATTTCCCCCTTAGAGCATATTCAAGAGGTAGCGAACGTCTGCAATATTCATGGTATTACGGAAGATGATGTTGCTGTCAGACTTCTAGCTTCATCTCTAAAAGGAAAAGCATTACAGTGGTATAGAGGCTTAGCTCATGGTTCCATAACTGATTGGGATGGACTAGGAGCAGGATTATGCAAACATTTTGAGGATAAAAGTGACCATTTGTCACTATTAGAGCAGCTGACTACAATAAAAAGAGCCCCCCATGAATGTATGACTGATTTTAATTACAGATTCCAAAAGACATGGGATAGAATACCTACTATAGTGAAACCTACCCCTGGTAATGCTTTCTTGCATTACCTTAGTGCTTTTAACAGTGATATTGCCACTACAATCCAAACTATGGGAGGAGATACATTACCTAATGCTTATGAGACAGCCATAAAAGCTGAGAACATTCTAATACAAGGAGGAAAGTTGGCCCCAAGGCCTCCTATGCCTTTCTTTCCTGATGTTCCCAACCACCAACCAGCAATAGCCCCTCTCCCTACGATCTCTACATTGCAAGCCCTTACTCTAGTTCCCCAAGCTTCCACATCCTCAAACGGAATAGATGAACTCAAGGAAATGCTCCAAGGTCTAGTATTGAACGCAAATAAAAGAGAAAAGACCCTGGATAAAAAATTACAAGAGAAGGGGAGGGAGTTGAAGGACCAAGGGAAGAGACTAGAGGATAGTTTTTCTCTAATACAAAAGATGAGTAACAAGGTGGTGGCCTTAGAAAGACAACAGGCCCAGGGTGACAAGCCTCCCCAATTGCAATATCAGACTCAAAGTGGTGGTAGGCCTCCTAATTAGTGGAATAACTCTTTTGATTAGAATAGGCAGAGTAGTCATGCTTCTGCTTCAAGCTCAAATCAAAATAGAGCTATAGTCCCTCAAAATAACTTGGCCCAAGACCAAGATTTTTGTCCCTCATGTAACTATTCTTATACCTACTGCTTGTGTCAGAAAGCAGAATCTTATTTGGCCCTAACTTTCCAGGAGTCCACAGTAAAGCAATCACATAAAGAAGATCATCCCAAGGAAGCCTCATATGTTCAGAGGCAGGGTGATTGCTCTTTTATGAATCACCGAATGGAGGAACATTGTAATGTAAACCAGGACTCCGTTGCTCATAACACAAGAAGCAAGAAGAGAGCTATGGAACATGTTGCTCCTTCTTCTCCTAAACAGGCCTCAACTTCAAGTGTTATACCTAGCACACAGACAGCAAATGAGCAGACAGACACCTCACAACAGCAAAAGCAAGGTCCAAGAAATGAGGACGCAAGTGATCCTTTTGTTATCCCACCTCAACCTCTTATATATGCAGCCCCCAAAGTTTCTACCAAAATCCCTAGTGCACCATTGAGTGTGGTAGAGCAAATGAAGAAGACCAATGTAAACATTTCTATGTGGGATGCTGTTGCTACCATACCAATACAGAAGAAGATGCTGCAGCAAGAATTGGAAAGGATTGAGCCCAAGGATCAGTCATCTACTGTGGAAAGTGCCACTAGTTTAGTACAACCAGTAGAAGATGTGGAGGCAAATAAAAAGGTTAGACCTCCTCCATTTTATGTTTCTCTGATTATAGGGGGCAAATTATTCCATAATTGCATGATAGATTCAGGGGCTAGCAGCTCAGTAATGCCTAGGTGTGTTGCTGATGCTTTAGGGATGAAATATGAGCCCATTGTTAGGGATGTGTTACAACTAGATGGGAGTACTGTCAAAACCATAGGCATCCTTAGAAGTGTGGAAATGGCCCTACATGCATGCCCTGGTTGTACTGTGATTCAAGACATATCTATTGCTGAGGTTAAGCCCTATTTTGCCATCTGTCTTTCAAGAGACTTCACTGCTCAAATTGGTGGATTCATATCTGCTGATTGGTCTTACATGTCATTTAAGACCAGATATGGGGCCAATGCTTCAATAAGAGCAGCACCTCAAGCCCTTCACCACACTGAACCCTACACTCCCAACTTCATCAATATGAATTTCCCTATCCTAGAAGTGAACTATAATAACATAGTAAATGAGCCTGTCACTTCCATAGCAGAGATTCCTGATTTCTTCTTGGATGAGTGGGAAAATGCATGTCAGTTTGAACCTATGTCGGAAACCCTTGAGACAGGCCTTAGTACATATTGCATAATAGAGAAGGAGGTTCAAGTTCCTGACCTTGTTAGGACTAATGATGACTTAAATGGAGTATGGAGAATGTACTTTGATGGCTCAAGGAATAAAAATGGATCAGGGGCTGGTGTTATGTTGATCTCTCCTACACAAATAAGATACTACTTCTCCTTTAGGTTCCAATTCAGTTGTACCAATAATGTGGCCGAGTATGAATCCTTGATCCAAGGTCTCCTACTTGCCCAAAAAAGGGGAATTCAAGCCTTGAAAGTATATGGGGACAGTGAGTTGGTAGTGAACCAAGTGAGAAATCAGAATATCACCAAAAATGGCCTGCTCAAGTCTTATAAACATAGAGTTTGGGATTTGCTTGAGGGTTTCAATGCATTTAACATTCAGAGCATTCCTAGGAAAGAAAATAAACATGCTAACAGACTTGCAGTAGTGGGTGCATCTTATGATGTGCCAGGGAATCTTGAGGAAGAAAAGAAACAACAAATAAGGGTAGTGGTGAGGCCTACTGTTCCTGATAATAATACTCATTGGGAAGTGTTCGAGTCTGATGAGCAAATTGTGAGCTTCTTGTAGAATGAAGCAGAATTCTCAGAGAGAAGTTAGCTAAGACTACAAGATCAATACGGTGATCAGATCACTCATCTCAGTTCCAACAAGCTACCCAAGGGTCTCATTACCTTGGAGGGCATCTTTAATTATGATGATCAAACAAGGGGCAAATGGATGAATCTAGTTGCAGAAAAGGATGACCATGCCCCAGTTACTATTGCTAATGGAAAATCTCTTAGCATGGGGAAGGTATGTTCTAAAGCTGAGCAAGAAGATTTCATTCATCTATGTCAAGAATTTAGTGATGTATTTGCTTGGACATATGATGATTTAAAAGGGTTTGACCCTAGTTTATTTCAGCATACCATAGATTTAGTTGATAGGGTGAAACCAGTAAGAAAAAAGCAGAGGCCAGTGAATCCCAAGATTGAACCTTTAATGAGGAAAGAACTATCCAAACTGATTGAGGCTAACATAATTTTTCCTATCAAACACTCATCATGGGTAGCTAACCTTGTCCCTGTGAGGAAGAAAAATGGAGAAATCAGATTATGTGTGGACTTTAGGGATCTCAATCAGGCTTCCCTTAAAGATCACCATCCTCTCCCTTCTATGGAGAAAATTTTGTCTAGGGTCAGTGGGTCAAGGAGATTCTCTTTTCTTGATGGGTTTTCTGGTTATAACCAAGTGCTGGTTAAAGAGTCTGATAGATACAAGACAACATTTACTACTAAATGGGGCACCTATGATTATTGCAAAATGCCATTTGGGTTAACAAATGCAGGTGCCACATTTCAAAAGGCAATGGAGGTAGCTTTCAAAAGATTAATTAACAAGTTTGTCTTGGTATACCTTGATGATATAACTGTGTATTCCAAGAATGTGGAAGATCATCTTGATCATTTGAGACATGTATTTCTAAGATGTAGAGAGTTTGGGGTATCTCTCAACCCAGCCAAATGTGTCTTTGTTACAAACTAGGGAAAACTATTGGGACACATCGTATCTAAGGATGGATTGACCATTGATCCAGAAAGGACAAAAGCAATACTTGCCCTTCCTCTACCTAAACACAAGAAAGGGCTACAAAGTTTCCTTGGTAGGACAAATTTTGTAAGAAGGTTTATTCCTAATCTTGCCACCATGGTGAAACCCCTTACAACCATGCTCAAGAAAGATATGGTCTTCTCATGGACCAAGGAGGGGAAGGAGAGTTTTGAAAAGATCAAAGCAGCCATAGCATCGGCCCCTACCCTCATGAATCAAAAATTTGAGAAAGATTTCATCCTCTACACTTTAGGTGTTGAGTCAAGTATCTCTGCTGTTTTGACCCAAATAAATGACAGGAATGAGGAGCAGCCCATAGCCTTCTTTAGTGAAGGGCTTAAGGAATATGAAGATAAGTATAGCTTTGTTGAGAAGTAGGCCCTTGCAGTCATTAGAGCCTTGAAGAAGTTCAGACACCTCTTATCCCATAATAGGATCCATTTGTTGGTGCCCCATGCAAGTGTAAAAGACTTCCTGTTAAACAAAGATGTCAGTGAGAAGAGAGCTGGATGGATCACTAGGGTAATGGAATATGATGTTGACATTTAGATTACCAAATTGGTAAGAGGAAGAGGATTATGTAAAGAAATGTTATCAGATCAGAACTTAGATGAAGAAGTTGCCATGGTGATAGCAGAGCAACAGGAGGAAAGGTATGCTGATGGTCCAAGGAGCTGGATAAATGACATGAAGAATTTCTTATTAGGGAATGGATACCCTCAGGGATTGGACAAAACTAAAAGAAGACAATATAGACTACAATCCATCCCCTATGTTGTGATTGACAATATCCTATTCAAGAGGGATTTTAATGGGACCCTATTGAGGTGTGTTGAAGTGAATCAGGCTAAAAGGGTGATTAGAGAACTCCACGATGGCCCTGATGGCGGCCACTTCTCTGCAAGAACAACCGCTATGAAAATCATGAGGGCTGGATATTATTGGCCATCTCTGTTCTATGATTGTTACAGGTATATGAGGAAATGTGAGAAATGTGCTTTTTTCTCAGGCAAACAGAGACTTGCAGCTCTTCCTCTTCATCCTATTCAGGTGGATCAGCCCTTCACTCAGTGGGGGTTGGATTTTATAGGCCGCATTAATCCTCCATCTAGTGCAGGTCATAAATGGATCTTGGCTACTACTGATTATTTCACTAGGTGGACAGAGGCAGTTGCCTTGAAGGATGCCACAGAGCCATCTGTTGTTGAATTCCTTGATGGAATTGTATCTAGATTTGGTGCTCCTTCTACTATCATCTCAGATAATGCCAAGTCTTTTATTGGAACCCAAATTTGTGCATGGGCTATGAATCACAATATCTACCTAAGCACATCATTGAACTACTATCCTTAGGGTAATGGTTTGTCTGAATCTTCCAACAAAAATTTGATCAGAATTATGAAGAGGACAATAGAAGACAATCAGAGGACCTGGCACAAGAAATTAAGGACTGCTCTATGGGCTGATAGGATAACACCCAAGAGATCTATTGGGAATTCACCTTTTATGCTAGTATATGGTAGGGAAGCTAGACTCCCAATCTCATTGGAGTTCCCATCCTTGGAGTTGGCTCATCAGCTGGAACTGGTTGAAAATGATGCCATGTCAGTAAGAATGGAAGAACTAATTGAGTTGGAAGAAAAGAGAAACAAAGCCATGAAAACTCTAGGGATTCACCAGCAACAGATGAAGAGGAATTTTGACAAGAAGGCAAGGGCCAGAATCTTCAGAGAGGAAGATTTAGTTCTCAAGTGGGACTCAGATAGAGAAAAACCAAGAAGGCACTCCAAATTTGACCCATTATGGAGTGGCCCTTATCTGATTTCCAGTTGCAAACAGGCCAACGCATTCCAACTAAGCAGGCCAAGTGGTGAAGTTCTACCCATTCCAGTCAATGGCATCTATCTGAAGCCCTATTTTTGAAGGGTTGTGAATCTATGTACATAGTTAATCTAGTTGCTTCCTGCTTGTTTTGTTTTACAATAAGTGCACGAGCACATGGCCCTCTTCGTGAGTCATCTTTGACATGTCTCATGCTGCTGAGGAGGTCCCGTTTTTGATTTTTGTTCCCAATCATAGAAGCAGAGTTAGAACCTTAAGGGCTTTTAATGTTTTGATTTCCTCTTTAAGGGTTAGGGTTCTTGTAGCTCTCAGCTTGTGCCTCCTGGTCCTCTTTCAACTCCATAGCCCAATGGATCATTCTCAGGCACTCGTCATGCATCGAGCAGGCTCATGCCCCCTGCGAGTCGCCAAAAGTGTTACCTCTGGTTTTGCCGCCAAAAGGTTAAATTCAAATTCGCGGCCTGTTAAATGGTTAGCCAAAAAGTTGTTATTTTAATGCCCCGACTTGCCAAGGTTCTATGACCGTCAAATTTTAGATAGATCGACGGTCGGCGCGATCTCGTCATCGAAAGTTGCACGGGAGGTAGTGTTGGTGACATCGCGCCCGAACGACACGTGTTTGGTGGGCCCGACGGAGATACTCACATCGGCGGGCAGGACACATGGCCGAAAATGTTGCGACGATTGGATAAAGTTTTGCGGGCCGAAGAAAATAAACGGCGAGAACTCCAGACAAATATTGGTCCCCATTGCGTACCTAATCTGCCCAGTTGGCAGAGCCCGTGTCACAATAGTGAATCAAAAGAAGCATGCACAAATAGGGACACGTCATCGGTTGGGCACTATGGTGCTATGGAAATTTAACCTCAATTTTCCCATAGCGACATAGCGCTCGGTCGACACGTGGTCACCCTGTGAGGCCAAGTCGCAAGATTTCCTAGTGGTGTCCCAATGGGCCAGTGAGGAACCGCTGCGTGTAACCAGGCTGGAGTCTCTATTAGTACAGTTGGCACAGTCAAGGTTTTCGATCTCCACTGCCAGTTTTGGTTGCATCAACGGATGGTGCCATCTCGCTATGGCAGAGATGCGCAGATATTATCTTGGCGACATAGCGCCCATCCGCCGCGTGGCCATCCTACGGATCATGTCTTGGGTTCACCAACCGGATGATGCCGTGTGTATATGTCAAGACACGACAACCAGCAGGCCTAGTAGGTCAGAAGGGATGGCGAGTGAAGTATGTCACTCTGACCGTCAGATTTGAGGAGATCTACGGCTGGCGCTATCTTGCCATCAGGAGCTGCTCGGACTTTTGCATTAGCGACATGGCATCCGTGTGCCACATGTCTTGGCGGGGCTGCGTTTCATGCCGTCAGAAGCAAATAGGGTCGGGTGACTGACGAACCAATAGGGGGATGCCACGTGTTGGCAGGCCCAGCAAATCAATAGGAATGGAGGGTTACGGAAGGTCAGGTTCTCCACCGTCAGATTTGAAGAGATCAACGGTAGGCACCATGTCGCCTTAGTGAAGCTGCGAGATTTTTACCATGGTGACATTGTGCCTGACTGACACGTATCGGTGGGGTCAGGTCTCATTCGATGCATCATTGAGGTGGCACCGATTTGGATGGGGCCTAGTCACAGGAAAGAGATTCTGCGGCAAATCAGAAACAACCAAGTGTGCCAAGTCAGAACACAGATGCGTCATGGGGCCGAGTTTCTTAATGCGATTAGCGCATTGAGGGGTCGATTCTCCACCATCAGATCTACAAGAATCTAGGGTCGGTGCTATCTCGCCATGGAGGAATTGCACAGATTTTACAATAGCAAGTTAGCGCTCGAAAGACATGTGTCCTCGCATTTCAGTTTTCAACGTGGCAATTAGCTGACGGCCAGCGGTTAGGTGATAAGGTGGCACAGTTAGTTCAATGAAGGCGGTCAACTGCGGAAGGACTGTCCAGGTGGCAAGACAAAGGATTACAATTGGCCCGCGTGGCCTAGTAAGCTTATAGGGAGTCGTGTCGACTGATAGGCTTGGATGATTGATGAACCAAAATGCAAAGGCGATCGACGTATCTTGCGATCTGATCTTCGTGATCATTTTCGACCTACCAGGAATGAATGCAAGATATAAGGACACTCCACCCATCTGGTCGATCCATCTACCATGTCAGGGAATGTTGTGGCACCATTTCTATCTTCTCCAGGCTCTTCTCAAAAGAAATGAGATTTCTCGGTACGCAGGCCAGGATTTCAATCCAGATCCCCGATTGGATTCTCATGACAGGAAGTTAATGCCAGTAGGTAAGAAGTGAATCTAATGCGGAAATCTTCAGTTGTGCCTGATCTATAAAGGCAGTTTCATGATCTGTTCTGAGGGTCGATTCTTCCTGATTCCTCTGCTACTGCTTGCAGACTTGCAGTGTAAGACCCCTTTATCTCTAAGCCATGTAATAACCTGTATCATCTCTTTCAGCCATCAGTGTGAATGTACATCACTTTGCCTCCCATTGGTGTATTGTTGAGATCAACGATCTGCATACTGTATCTATCTTTGGCCTATCGAATAATACATAAGTGAAATCTCCTTTTCCTAGTGTCATTCGGTTGGTTTCTCCTGATCTGTATGTGATTACTGATCGATATAAGTCTGGATGTGTATGACTTTTGTATGTTATTCTAGTTTTGTAGCATATACATGGGCAGGAATGAGTCTGAACACTCTGTTTTGGTGCATCACCGCCTTAGATTAGACTAGGTAGATTTGCTTTGATGCTCTCTTTCTCCCTTTCCCTTCTGAGAATAGATAAGTGCGCCCTGACAGTAAGAGGAAGCCTGCCTTCTCCGAAGACTCAACCTCGTAGTCCAAGTCCCACAGCTTGGAGGTTGTTTCCATGTTTCACTAGGTTGTCCTTGCACATAGGCCTTGGACAAGGGTGCAAACCTAAGTGACAACAGTCCTCAATATCTTCTCTACAATCCTTTTCTTTTTGTACTCTTCTCCATTTGATTTGAGTCGGTTAATCAAGGTAAAGATCCTTGAACTGAACTCTATAATAGGTTCATTGTCCTTAATTTGAAGGTTCTTAAACTCCCTTCTATTAATTTGTAACTTTATTACACTAACCTTATCAGTTCCCTTGAAGTTTTTCTCAAGGATATCCCATGCTTCCTTTGAGTAATTTGCTACTGCAATCATGGGAAATACAGTCTCTATCATTGCTACCTCAATCAAACTTAATTCTTTTGCATCCTTTCTGCTTGACTCCTTCAACTAAGTCTTTTATAAGTTTGTAAGGACAACATATAGACTAGGATGGTAACATCATTGAACCCATTGATCAAAAACTCACACAAATCATCAGCTACAATTATGGTTTTCATCTTCTTTGCACATGTATCATAATTTTGTCCATTAAAGGATGGTGGCTATTGCCATATCATTCCTGCATCTTTTGCCATGTCAAATATACCCAGAAAAAAATGCCTTAACTTGCTATGGATGTAGAGCCTCAAATCTCTAATACCATGTAAAGAATTCAACTTCACAATCTTAGAACTTCACTCAGCACAAGAAGGTGCCTAGTGAGAATTTTGCTTTACACAAGAAGGTGCTGAGTGATAGGTAGATGGTGTTGAGTGAGCTCAATAGAAAAGGGAGCTCGACATAGTGTATGACGAGTGAGTTTGGTCACCAAAGGAAGGTGGAGCTTGGTAGGCTCAACACTCAACCAACACCAAGGACTTAGTGGACTTAGTCAACAAAGGAACTAATTGAACTCAGTAAGGATGATAGAAAGATGCTTGGTGGACTCGGTAGAGACAACACATCTTACAAAAACTAAGTTGACAAAATAAAATCTCAATCAAGGAGTGAATCAAGTGATTATCTAGAGACTTACAGTTTGAGCTTTTCCACCATCGATAACAACAAAACTTGCAAGAATGAACTTATCAAATACTAAGAACTATGCAATAACAAATAGAAGGGAGACAAAAATGAACCAAAACAACTAGATCAATTAGTATGCATGCTTGATTTATTTCTATTCAACTAGGTTAAAACTATTACAAAATCTAGGAGCATTTGGCTTCAACTAGAAAACACTAAAATAATTCAACTGATAAAACTAATCTTAAACTTATAACACTAAAGGCTACATACAATAATGCTTAGAGCAATCACTACTTCACAAGACAACAAGAAAAAACTTACAGAGTGATAGAGAGATTCAAACATGTGTAGTTAAAAGTGTATGAATGGCCTAATTTTTTATGAGTCAAGGTGTAAGTAAGATAGAACGAGATCTCAAGGTGCACGAGACCTTGCTGGTTAATGGAGCCTAAATTTTAAAAGCCTCCATTTTATTTTCCATTAAAAGGAATTTCCAAGGATGGAAAGATAGTGTTGAAGCCTATGTTACATGAAGGATATTATAGAAAAAAATGAGATATAACATCCACTAAGAGAAACTATCTTATGCTCATCTATTAATAACTAGCTAGGATTGTTAAGCAATAGTTTACAAACAATCAGCCATGATCTGTTTAAAGAGAGCTTCTTCAAAAAATGCTATATTTAAAGGGGGCATTAATTATTATCTTTGATCAATATTATCATGGACATATTTGGTCTTAGAAACCACCTAACGCAAGGAGGGGCTTGAAAAGATAGGGCTAGAGGCACATCTAACTATCCAACCACCTTGTTGAGTAAACACAATGAAAGAAAACAACACATAGAACAACATGAAGGAGATAAGGAACATAAAATATTTTATTGATTCATTTAATCATCAACATACATGCCCAACTAAAAGGCTTTCTAGGTTATTACCAAATACAAAATACAATTTCAAAATCCATGATCCAACTCTAATCTCGCTCCTCTAGGACCATCTTCTTTGAACTCTCTAAAAACCATCTTCTTTGAACTCTCTAAGTGATTATTACATAATAGAAAGGCCAACCTTAAAATGGTCTACACACACCCTAAGACAAGATCCTAACATTAAATTCACAATCCAAATTAAATAGACAAGTTGGCTCAAAATAAGAATCAATCATAGACAAACTCAGTCAAAGAAGGAACCAAGCATCAACAAATATTAGGTTCACTTGACACATGAAGGAACACTTAGCCAAAATTGGACAACTCGATACATATTAAAACTCGATAGTAAGTGGAATATGGTAGCAACTAGAACTCAATAGTAACTTGCACTCAACAATAACTAATATTTGGCAGAATGAATAAAATTAGTAGGATTAAAAGGGAATCTAGGATGCTCCTAGATCAATATTTGACAAAGTGGTAGAATTTTTCATGGTACTAAGTAACTATCACAACTCCTATTAACTTGTAGAACTTGATTTCCTTCTTATCATAAATAATTGAGGGAATCACCTCTTACAAAAAAGTTGCAAGAAATATTCCCATGATATCTCACCATGTTGTATTTTATTCTCAACAATCAAATTTTTCCACAATGTGGTTACTTCTTTAATCATCTAAAAGGTGGCCCATAATGTCTTCAATTTTCATGTGAAGTTTCAGACAAGCAAATATTTCTACATGGTAGCTATCCAATCTCAACATCTTCTCCTCAAGTCTTACCCTTGAAGGTAGGATGAGTGACCTTCTTGAGGTCCTTAATTAGATTATTTATAATTTGGACTCTATTAGTAACTATCTTAGAAACTATATATCCTTCTTTCATCTTTTGTTTCTCTTCATTCCTCCTATCTTCCTCAAGCTTTCTCCATGCCTCTAATTATTGATCATCTTCATTTTTCTTTTTATGCTCTTCCTCAAGCCTATACATGGTCTCTATGCACTGATCCTCTTCTCTCTTTCTCTCTTCCACTTCAATCTATCTACTTCTCATATCATTTTTCAATTATCCATATAATTGCCTTACTATTTCCACAAGGCTCCTTGCTAAGTTAGAAGGGCTAAAATATGACACAACCTCTAATTATACCCATCATTTTTTAGACAATTACTCGATCTAGCCCAATTTTTACTTCTAATGTTTATGGGTTAGGTGTATGATCTATCACCATGCATATTAGAAGCAACAACCAAGATGGATTGAGTAATGGTCTAAAAAATGATAGATCTAACTAGAGGTTGGATCAAATTTTATTCCTTCTGACTAAAAAAGGAGCCTTGTTGTGACAAAAGGTCATTGTATAGATAACTTAGAACATGGAATGAAGGGAAGACATACAAAGGAGGAAGTGAGAAAGAGAAGAGGGTCAACTTATATAGACCCTACATAGGCTAAGAGAAGAAAAATAAGAATAAACAAGATCAATTATCAAAGGCAGAGATGAAGCTTGAGGAAGATAGGAGGAATGAGAAGCAAAAAAAAAGAAAGTATACCATCAAGTTGCTGATAGAATTTAGATTGTAGAAGATCTAAGGACCTTGAGAAGATCACTCCTCCTATTTGCAATGGTAATACTTTAGGAGAATATTCAAGGGCTTGGATAGCTACCATGGGAAAATATTTTCTTGTCTAAAACTTCACAAAAAAATTGAAGGCAGTGTGGGCCACCTTTTAGCTAGTTGGAGAAGTAGCCTCATGGTGGGAGAATGTGATGGCTGAGAAGAAAATACAACATGGTGAGATATCATAGGAAAATTTATTGCAACTTTTCTATAAGAGGTGGTTTCCTCAATTATTTTATGATAAGAAGGAAGTTGAGCTCTACAAGTTGATACATGGAGTTTTGATAGTTACTTAGTACCATGAGCAGTTTTATAACTTGGTCAAATATGTACCTCAATATCAAAATGATCAGTTGTTTAGGACCCAAAAGTGTGTTATGGGATTATGTTTAGAGATCTACAATGACATAGAGATGCACAAACTATAAACAATGGATTATGCACATAGGAAGGTTCTTAAGTAGGAACATAGGCTAAAAGATGTAGTTTAGTGTGAATGGATAATTCTCAAAGATTCAAGTGGAAATTTTAGGATGAAAGACAAGATGGTTATGGAAAAAAATATATTCAAATCATAAGAGGGAAATAATGTTTTGAAAGTAATTCCACTTGGGATTCTTGAAATAAGATCAAAGGTAATAATTGAAAGGATAAACTAGGGGGAAGATCAGGACCCCAAGATGGTTACTTTGAATGTGGAGGTGATCACTATGCTAGTTATTATCCATAATGCATGAATTGTAGAGAGAGGAAAGCCCCTAAGACACCAAAACATATTAATACAATTTTCAATCATAGGAATGATGATAACTATATTTCCCTTGTTCAATTTGTTGGTTCACAATTTGAGGTTGGTACTAGGGGACTTGATCACCTGGCTCATTGACCATGCTATTATTTGAGTATGTGATAAAGATGTGTTGTAGTACTAGGTACATGAGACCAATATTTTTACAACACCACTTGGAGGGTGATGTAGATGTTGTGCATGATCCTCTTTCTTATGTATTTTTGTATACACATTTTTTGTGTGATTTCATCTTATTAATCATTTTGGTGTATTGTATGGTCAATTTTGTTGTGATTGAATAGACATTAGGTTGATGTTTCTTCCTAGGGGGGAGGGATGTCACATCCCATTCTTTTGTGTTCCTAGTATTCTACTTGTTTAGCAACCTTGACAAACTTTGACTTGGTCAAACAATGTTTATGATATTGATTAATAAAATAATATAAGTTGAATGCATTTAATTTCATGATTTAATGGAAGTTGTATGATGGATTGATGATTATGTTTAAAGAGGATTTTAATTTCATGAAATAATGAAAATTATATGATGCATTGATGAATGTTTAGGGTGTTAGAAAGTGAATTCTACCAAGATAAATAAGGGTGGGGGTGGGGGGGAGTGAAGGGGTGAATTAGTTATTCACTTTAAATTAACTAGGGAAACCCTTGATTAGAGGGAAAACCCCAGTGTGGATGGTACCCACAAAAATGATCTACTAATATAAAAGTTCCTTATTAGAGGATATACCCTATTAGAAGTCAATGAAATAGATTCAGTACATATGAGTCCATGTTAGGAGACTTTTAATCCCTATTAGGAGATTCCAACCCTATTAGGAGTTGAAAGGAAGACCACTGAATCTACTATCCAAATAGCCTCATTGCTATTCTTTCCTAATAATATAGAGTAGATCAACAACTATAGATATTATAATATATGTAACACAAACTATCAATTCACAATCTTCATAACTTTCCACTTAATGATCTTTAGATAATGCCCTCTTAACAAAGGCATATATAACATATCTTCAACCTTTGACTTAGTCCTCCTTTGACTTAGTCCTCTTAAGACAATTCCATCTCTTTGAGGAGATAGAATCAAAACAATAATACCTGCTTTCTAAAATTGTTGTTTAAAAGAAGCATTCACTAAAATATTCATAAAATTCTCCAATATTCATAGCTTTATATGTGCTCTTAACTATAGAATCTAGACATACTATAGAAGATAAACTCAAGTGCACATAATTTGGTCTTCACTCCATGGACTATATCAAACACTTTTTCCACTTTAACTCTACCAGTCTTCATAGAATAACCAATATATTGACATCAATGGAAAACACTATCACAAATGCAAGACATACACTCTTAATCATGTCTCCAATAATTATAATATACTCTTTCATAGGAATATCATCATCATTCATGCTAACAATATCTCCATTTGGAATTTATGGAAACATAGATGAAAAACATCTAAGTTCCAAGAATACCAAATATACTTCTTCCTCATCTACATTTGCTCCCCATTCATGCTACTTATAAATTCCATCAGTTATGAAGAAACCAAAATGAACAATGAAGGAGTTAATCTCCCCTATACATAAACATCTTTCTTAAATCCTCCTCATTAATCAAAACCTCTTAATTATCAATCAATAAATCCTCTCCATCAATCGATAAATCCTCTTCATTGATCAATAAATCCTTGCTTCCAAATACACATATCCCCCAAAGAATCTTCATCTTTCCCCCAAACATTTATTTCTCCAATAATTTATTAAGTAATATTCTTCATGTACATATCTCTCCCCCATTGACATCAATGACAAATATACCATTATGTCAATTCCCTAAGTTCAATCATTTCCAAAACAATTTGTTCAAGGTCTAGTGTCCAAAGGCACTATTGAATACCAATATCAAGAGTCCTCAATGACTCATCTCAAACATATATACTCTCCCATAGGAGAAATATTAAGTATCTAGTCTAGATAATAATAGTGCTCTACTTCTAGCTAGATGATGCAATCTCTAAATCAACTACTCTGAAGTAGGTTGGGGCATAACCCCAGGTATACCTGTCAAATACTCAAATGTGTCCTTTTCCAAAGGTTTTGTGAATCTATCTAATATTTGATAATTTGTGCTAACATATTCCAATCTAATCTCTTTTCTACAACTTTCTCTCTCAAAAAGTGATACGTAATAGATATATGTATTGTCTTTGAATGTAATACTGGATTCTTTGACACACTTATAGTAGTTGTGTTATCAAAATGTATTATAATAGGCTTAGTGAACTCTATCCCAATGTCTTTCAATATTTTCTTCATCAAATAATCTGATTATAATTATTTCCTATTGCTACATGCTCTTCTTTTGTCATATTTTGTGAAATGCAATTTGTTTCTTGCTCAACCTAGAAACTAATCTTCCACCCAAGAAGAATGCTCCACCACTAGCTCTTTTTTGTCATATACACTTCCTTTCCACTCAAAATCACTATGTTCACAAAGTTAAATCATGTGATGTATCTTGCAATAATCCAAAATCAAGTGTACCTCTCAAATATCTAAAAAATATATATTTTTGTTGCATAATGTGACTCTTTAGGATCTACCTAAAATATTTTCATAATTCCATCTAAATGAGCTACAATAGGTCTAATGTGTATCAAATACTACAATCTCTATTCATCTTTCCTAGATACTTTACATCCGATAACCATAGGTCTTCCAATGGGTTTAGAAATTTCAAATATTAATATTTTTAGAATTTTTTTGAGATACTTTGTTTGTGATATAAAAATTCCATCTTTGTTCTGTATAATCTACAATCTCAAGAAGTATTTTATCTCTCCAATCATACTCATCTCAAATGCTTCACTTGCTTCATCATTATCTCCAAAAATAGTTTCATTCACAAATACTACAAAAAATAGTAAGCTTTTATCATTCTTTCTTAAATACAAGTTACTATGAAAAATACCTTTCACAAATCTCAAATTTGTAAGTATTTATCCAATCTTACATACTAGGATCTAGGTTATTGAAATCTTGATTTCTGAGAGTGCATAGTAAAACCCCATCTAATTAGAAGGCAATAGATCACCTTGTGCAAACATGCCAGATGAATAATAAAAAAATTATCATTTTGAAGTGTGTGGTTGAATTAGATGCCCATATTTAACACTTATACCTCATTCCTTGTCATAACTCCTTTTTCATTACTTCAATGATTTATTCAACATGATGATTCTTTACTCATTCTTGGTAGGTGTTACTTGTTCAATTATGACTTCAACTCTTGGTTCTTATCTAGGTTTTTCTCTATGTTCTTCTCTTAGTTTAGTAAGTGGACTAGTTTCATAAAATAATTCCTCAATATTCTTCCTTTTAGTTCTTTGATTAGTTTCCTCACCAAAATTATAATCAAGTATCCTTTCTCAAGTTCTAAAATTTTCATCAATTCTCACATTAGCTCTCAAGAATAACTTTTGATATATGATTAAAGCATCTCTTTTAGATTCAAACATTCTAATATCATCATCTTTCAATTCACATAGTTTAAATAGGCTCTCTAGACAAAGGGATAGGCGATTATGCTCTTTGTGACTAGAAGTGATGCTCTAGAGTAAATTAGAAACTTAGATGCCTTTGGAAGATGGTACCTAAGGGGTAAAATGAAGGTAGTGATTCTCCCAAATGAATCTTTTAATGAAGGGATTATGCTCTTTTTCCTTTGGAAAATTTAGAAACTAAGAATTAGACAAGTTGGGATTGATAAGCTAGCTTGGTGATGAATGTGTTCTGCATGCTTGGGTGAGGTGGAAAGGTAGAGGAGTACACTCTTTTTACTTTTGGGAAAATCAAAATATTGGACTGTTAATCCAAACCAAGTCTGAGTCAATTTTTAGATGATCTACTAGAGAAATCTAACCTTTGGGAATGACCTAAGTGAGAAAACACTACACTGATAATTCCAACTCACTATAATAAAGAAGCTCTGTAGAGTCAAAATATCCAAGGCCATGTTAATTTCTTCTTCTTGATTTTGGATATCAAATATCAAGAAGAAGCTCCATCTGTTGTACTAGACAGTGCCACCCCTGGTCTTGCTAGTCAAGTGTGTGGACTTTCAAGTATTGGTGTGGATTGTTGGCCTTAACCTTTTTCACAAGGCCACTAGGGATTAATGTGAATAGAAGCCTATTAAACACTTTTTAGTAGGTTTCATTCTGATTCACCTCTAAAAGGGGCATAACCTTTGTGCAAGGAGGGAGAAGAATCTATCAAATAGATCCCACCATGGGCATGTACTTGGATGTTGGATGGTGGTATATGACATTGGCCCCTTCCTCAATAGTAATCATTGAACATATATCTTATTGAGTGCTTGGAATACACCAAAAACATGGGTGTCCTCTAGTGGGGTGACATGGCTATATGAGGTGAACACATGCACATAAGATGTGAGACAAAGATTTTGCTACCTCTACCATTTTCATTTATAGGGATAAAGAGTGTCTTTTTTGAGAGTCAACATCTATCCAAACTATTCAAAACAAAAAGTCAAGACTCCCCCATCCCTTCAAGTTTCTTTGTCCTTAGTTGGATTGCTTACGACTACTGCTTGTGTTTCTTTGTCTATTTTTACAAACAAGTCTGAAAAAATAACTTTCATATTTCCAAATAAGTCCAAAAATGATTTCAATCTAAAAAAAATGTCCAAATATTTTTGAAAAAAAGAAACACTATTTGAAACTTGTCCACAACCTATTAGAACTTATCAAAGTCTCTTGAAAATCTGGTCCAAACTAAGAAATTTTTCCTTTACTCACCTAGTTTGTAACAAAATTTTCATTGCATTGGAAACTTAGTTTTCTTACACATGATTCTGCACAAACACTGTAAAAAATGTTAAAAATTAGTTAAACTTGTTCATCTATCACTTCCTTGCATGATTTGTTGGAAAACTTTAAGCAAGATAAGAACTTGGGAATTGGGGTTCCCTTTTTTTGCACTGGTCTATATACTTCCTTGTATGGGTCTACTAGGGTTCTTGTATGAGACTTTCTCTCAAAACTATCATAATTTTCTTAAAGTTGTCTATCATGTTCATGTACTCCTAGTTTATATCATTTACTTCATTAGAGTCATTTCCTCATGTGAGTCTGTTAGAAATTGTGGAAACTAGTGAGCTATTCTCAGCTTCCTCATTAAAACTTTATCCAAATCTAGTCTTTGTCTAAGTACACCAATTTATTTCACTATCCATAATAGTCTGAGACTCTAGCTACTTGCTTAGTTGGACACTTGTGATCCACATATAAACTAGGTTTGTCACTCTATTGTCTCATTTGATCTATTGTGTTGTCATACCTTGTGTCATGATAGTCAATTTCTTCATTATTTTAGCCATTTCTCTAATTGATCATACCTTGCTATACATCATGCTTACTGTTACTTACTTTGAGGTAATGTTCTATGTGTGGTCCTTGTTTGAACTCTATCACATGTCATTGTCTATGATTTTTGCAATTAGGAGTGGAAATGTGTTTCCTCCCCATCAACCTAGATGAGGTAGAGATAGAGGTAATAATCATGGTAGAGGTTATTCCTTGTTATATATATAGTTTGAACTCAGTGAAGGATCCTCACAATATCCTTCACCTGTTGGTCTACTCGATGTCAGACGAGTCTTTTTCATAAACTTACAATAATTTAGGAATCCATTATTTCAAGAACATCTAGATGTTGAAAAGACACCTACATCTTTAAACAAAAGAACTAAGCCTCTACTTGAGACACCTATACATCCTAGATAGACTAAAAACTTGAATACTAATAGGATGACACATCAAGATCAATAAACTAGTGAAACTAGTGGGAGAGAAAGTAGAGATGAATTTCAAAGAATTGAAAGCTTCAAGGGTCCTTACATCTACACAAATGACTATAGGGTTACTAAAGAAATACCCCCAAAAGACATAGAAAAATGTTGCAAAGATAAAAACTTTCAAAAGATGATGGAAATCTCACTCAATGATGAGAAAGAGAAGTATTTGCTCAAAATAACTCAAGAAGGAGAAAAACTATCTCAAGACTACAATGTTGAAACTATTGTCATACAAGAAGAGGAATCTAAAACATCTAAGTTACAAAAATGACTCCAAGTCATGCAAGAGAAATTGACACAAATGTTAAAATAAAAGGACAAACCAACTAAAAAACACATGCTAGATGCTATTTGTCCATTTCCTTTTGACAAGGATTTGCATATGCCTCCTTTTCCTAGAAGAGTTTAGCTAGCTAAATATGATAGGTACCTAGAAACATCTGATCCCAAAGATCACTTGAGGGAGTTTAGTGCATTATCCATGGAGTTTATACACAATCACATATATCTCATGTGCCTATTCACATGAAGTTTGGGTGGTCAAGCTATGGAATGGTTCTCAATTAGCTAATGGGATCAAATCATTTTATGAGATTACCAATATGTTCATACAATAGTACTCACACAACATCCAAAATATAATTAAGATAAGAGAGTTGGAGAGCCTTTCTTAACATTCCTCCAAAGATGAAGGCAACTATACACTAAATACTCACATAAGATACTTGAGACTGGAAAACTTGATATATTAATGGATAACCTCTTACCTAATTTTAGATACAAAATACAACTTCAAGGTACATATACTATATCTACATATAGGAATTCATGGTTAAGAAAGGCAAGTTAACCCTTCAAGGGTCAAACTCTAGCAAAGATAAGTCCAAGTATGTTAAAAAAAGTGAGAGGTAGTACATGATGTAGTGGTGGACAATAACCTCCTAAGACACCTTTTAATCTCATGGATAAAATGAATGCCTCTAAAGTCACTCATTTTGGGTTTCTAGACCTAAACGTGAATACACACCTCTAGGTGAACCTCTTGAAGTGGTCTACAAGACTCTTGTTCACACTAGTACAAAAACAACAATATGCAACTAAAAAATGACTAATATTTTTATATATGTGACTAAAATCATTCACATGACTAATAATAGTTAACATCCAATCAATTTTAACACTACTAAATTAACTAATAAATGAGTTTAGTCACTTATTTGATTACTTATTTTGATGATTGATTTAGTCACATATTTAGTGGCATATTTAGTAGTATATTTAATCACATATTTAGTCATATATTTGATAGTTTATCTAGACATATTTAGTAGTATATTTAGTACTATATTCAACAACATATTTATTCACATATTTGGTCATAATAGAGCACGATGGAATCCAACCACCACCCTCCTACTTGTAAAACAGGTGATCTTCTATTGAGCTAGCACCCTTTAAACAATATGAATTTTTTCTGAGTCTTGTGATTGATCTGCAACTATTGTGTAATATGAATTCTCTAATACTTTCTTTGTAAACATATAGAAGAGTCATTCTATAATTTATCATAAATTTTCAGTCCTCTGATGATAGGATTTGAAGAACACTATCATAGAGCATTGTAAATTTTCCTATATTAAATAAATTATAAGTTTTTATGAAGAGGGTTTTTCCTAGGGAAATCTAGTTTGACTATTCATCTTGTAGGCCTTGTATCGCTACTGATCTTGTAGGTTCATATTTCTTATGTTAATGTAGTGGGGTAATAATACCAAAGAGGGTAAGAGGTCTTATATAAGTGACCTCTCTAGCTTGGGAAAGTGAAAGTTAACCAACAAAGAAGAAGCAAGAAATAAAAATAAAATTGGAAAATGTGTGCTATAACATGCACACACACATGTTTCAAGTACAAAAACAACACTGAATAAAATATTAGAATGGAATTGTTGATTAAGGTTGGATCCTTATCATGTTTTCCATCACTTAGGATCTTGTAAAAAATAAAAAAATAAATTGCTACTCCACTCATATTAAATTTCCATTCAAACTTTCTAGCACTGATATGATAGTCAAACAATTATGATGCAATAAACAAATAGAACATGCAATAGAAATATGTTGATATCATTAAAAAGTAGAAGTGTATCATAAAAGACATAACAAAAGCATAATTTTTTTGAAGTATACATATGTCAAAAAATAACAAGGAAGGTTACACTAAGAAATAACATCAATAAGTAATTACATGCATATGTATCTACTAGAGGCATAGTGGCATTAAAATCTTGATAACATAACTCCAAATAAGTAGACCGCATAACATTAGATTTGGATGAAATTAATAATTTGAAAACTTCAAATATGAAGAAGACTCTAGAGTCATGGAATCTGGAATGATTCATATGCCAATGGTGTTTTTGTAAAAGACAAACAAATATTTGTGGGAAGTCTAAACACACATTCAAAAGTAGAATGTATGAAAGGTATATGTTTCATGTGGAGTGATCTATGGTATCATGAACCACTAAGTAAAAATTTTATAAACACACAATTTGAAGTTTATAAAGGGTTTGAAAAGTATACTTCACATATGATATATGATTAAATGACAATAACTTTAAATTATAAGAAAGGTGATAACTAATGAATTTTATCTTGAAGCATAATAATCATTAACGTTTATGCCAAGTGATTAAAAGGAATAGTTCCAAACTAAATAATGCTAGAAAGGGAACATTACAAGGTTGCAAATAAGAAGTTAGTAATTTTAGACTGATAGAATATTATAGAAGAAGATTTGTGATTTGGTATTCTAGCTTACATCTTATATGCTTTTGAATTATTAGACTAGATTGACACACTAGGAAGAAGTGGAATACACTAGATTTTTAATTACAAACTACACCATCTCATTAAGTTAAGTTATTTATTCATCTAATAGTTTTTGTGCCATATATTTAATTTGATACAAAGTAGAACCAACCGTATTCTAAGGTGAATGAATTGAATAACATTAAAAATGTACGTTCTAATTTAAAATTCAAATGCATGATATTATCTCTAGTAATATATATCTTAAGAAAATATTATTCTAATTCCCTAGAAGGATGTTAGTAGTTATTTTTGGAACAAGAGAACTGATGATTATGATATAAAGTGAGGCTTTTTCAGATCTGATGGTGTAGCAATCAATTGGATAGAAATCCATTGAATGCTAGAAGTTCGCTCTACCTTTTCATTCACTATTTCCTTCAAAAGGCTCTCCAAAGTTCATCCCAAAAAATCAACTATCAAAAACCCAAAAGGACTCACCAAGGCGCTCCAACATGCTCCTAGAAAAATTAACTCCTCATTTTTCTAATCATGAGTTCTAAAAAACTTTTACCAACGTACAAAACCCAAGGTATACCTCAACCCTTAGACTTCACAAATGTTCATGATACTTACAAAGAATATATCTCCCGACCATAAGTCAAAACCAAACCAAGTAACATCTATAATAAACTCATTGAGGAAAATTACCAAGATCTCTTGACTAATCACAAAATGGTAACAACTAAAACCCACAACTTACTAGATGAACCTCATGCAACTTCAAAAGTCTAATCAAAATATGCACTGCAATTTCTATCAGAGTTCAAAGCCACTAGCACTATCTACATGAAATTAGATTTGAACAAATAATTTGCAATCAAGTCTCAAAGAATATTAGAGGCTATTTTACTCCTTAAATAACCATTATACCATGTCCATTGACATATTTTATTCAAATGAAGAAATTCTTCACAAAATTGTTTATTTTCTGGTCACAAAAAAATGTTGTGAATAGTTGTTTATAAATTCTACATAAATAAGAATAAGCACAATCACTCTAGTCAATATAATTGAAGTATTGACTCTTAATGACCATGATTTGATTACATATTTTTCTTGAATACAAAGAGGCCTAGAGAAGAGTTATTAGGTTCAATAAATTAAATTTGTGATATTGTTATTGTATTTTCTTGCTTAGATGGATCTAAATAGCTTCATGGATTATGCAATTTAATAATGAATGTTGTTAATTGGTTTCTTTTGAATTAAGAAAGATAAAAATTTTGTGTATATAAAATATAGAAGAAATTGTCTTTGAATATTCTTGTAAGAGAAAGGAAATTTTACCATGACATAGAATTAAAATAGTTTGTAAATTAATGTGCAAATTGAATGAAATGATGAAATGAGAAGAACTTCTAAACTTGTGAGGTGTTTCAATTACAAGATTTAAATGGTGAATGATATTATTCATCTTCTATACAAATGGGGAATTGTGTCCCATTTTTTTTTAATGTTTCATCTTCTTCTATTTTTTTCTAGGAGAAAGATTGTGATCATTGATGAACTATTGAATGAAAGAGTTATATTTCCTTATGCATTAAAGAGTTCTTTTGCTTTAAAATGTTAATTGTATGTTGATTATTATGGGTAAATTAGGGAAAGGTAGATTAGACAAATACATGTGTGTCTGATATGTTGCCTCAAATCCACATGTGAGTATATCGGTAATGTTTTTTCTCTTTCGATAGTTGAGTTTTTAAGATGTAGCTTAACTTTTAATATTGTCTCTTTCTTGATTTATGAACAAATTACATTTTGTTGGTATGTTAGAAATGACAACATACTTAATGGCATAGACTAAAATGTATCCATTAAGTGTTTACATGCATATTTAATTATATGCCTATATGTTGGTAATGCATAGTGGAAATTTGAGTGTGACAGAAAATAGATCTATACATGTTGATCAAGGATTTCCAATGACTTCCTTTAATGCAATTTGGCTATCCATGTTATTAGTGAATTGGTTTTAGACCATGATTTTATTTAACCATACATTCCATTACTACTCTTAGTTTTACCTCACTGTTGGGATGGGCATCTTTCATGTCAGGAAAGATTCTGGGGAAGTTTAACAACTTCGTGGTAGGATAGTAAAACACTCCTACAATATTCTTGCCCTTATGTTCTTAAGTAGGTTCTAGAGCTTCTATAAAAGAGGTTTGATAATTGAGTTATGGTTTCTTTTATATTTGAGTATATATATATATATATATATAATTTCTATTAAATTTGATGATAATCAATCAACTAATGTTGACTGGTCAATATTCAATTGACTTTGACTCTCCTTGACTTTCACATATTATGGGAATTGCTGTTGTGGCATTGGTTTTGTAAGGGCAGACCTTACAAGACCATATTTTTATGTTCTTTTCTATCTCACATCACTCTCTATACTTTGAAAAAGAAAAGAACCTCAGAGATAAAGGTTAGAACATGTGTGGTTGGAATGAGGAATGCACAAACATTCACACTTGAAAAACTATTTTCTTATGTCAACAAACTTTCAATTATGAATAGAGACATGGTCATATGTGTGATGCAAGTCATTAACTTTTGTTACAATTTCAATTTTGGTTAGAACCTTTGAATCGGTTAGAGGCTAGAAATGCCGTAGGTAGCTATGCATGACCTTCTAGTTTTAAAATTAACCACCATAGCAACAGGAAAGAACAATATACCCATTAAGTTGAATCCCTCATAGTAATTTAAATATTTCTTGTTTTTTTTAATGTTTGGAGACAACCAGGTTATAATCGATTAGAAGAAAACTCTAAAATGTATTTAACCATGTAAACTACAATGTTAAAGGAAATAGATTTCCATGCAATATCCTAACTTGAAATAGAGCATTTAGACTTATATATCATTGATCAACAATGTAATGAAACCATTCATCATACTCTAAAGTGTAAATTAAAATAGAACGCTTGACAGTCAAAAAGTTCTACCTATATTAAAAACTTTGATATTGAGACCAGCACTCATAAAGTGAACAAGACTTGATAATAGTTAGTTTTCCATTTAATAGTAAGAATTTAAAAAAAAAATTAGACCATTGCCAAAATTGGAGGATTGATAATATAAGTTTGGAGGGTTCTTGTAGAAACTTGAAACAAGAATTGTAGTAATGATGACTGAGCCAACACTGTTGTAAGTGCCATCATTATTCTTTTTCATTTAATCTGGTCATGTTCTTCAAATGTATAAAATCTACATAGATAAGTATGCACAATTGGATTATTCCATTATTTAGCAATAGTTATCTTGTTGATTATAATTTAGAAATAATTTTTTTATTTACTGTTGAATATGAATTCATAGTTAAGGTACTTACTTGTTGGTTAGTAATTCTTTGATAGAATGTCTTCTTTTCTAAATATGAGTTCAAAGATAATTTTTTATCTAATGCTGAGTATGAACAAGAGACTTGAAATAGTTATATAGACTCTTGAGGACCTAAATGTTGTTGTTAAAACCTTGATGGTTGGGTGTAATGTGAAAAATGGGAGGGTGGGATGGATGCATTTTGCTTTTTCTTTTATCAACTCATTAGGATTTGGAAAGTAAGATTCATTAAGCTTTATCTCTCTTTTTAGTATTGCTGATGAATTTAGTGCTTGGCCAAGCCATTTTTATGTTTAAGTATGTTGTTCTAACATTTAGCGTATATGTGTGACTATTCTTTCATTTTTTCATATGTGTAGATATGCTTAGATAAAAGAAATGTACATGTGGGTAGATATGTTACATTTTTTCTTTCACTTTATATGGGTAGATGTGTGAAATTATTTTCTTTTCCTACAACATTCCATGATTAGGATAATAGAAAAATGGATGCATGTAGTATGTTTCATGACTACATCAGATCCATCTGATTCATCTTGTTTTGGGAAGCTAGGTTTCTCATGCCAGGGTTAGTGCATTCTTTATGTTAGGAAGAATCTCATGGGAGTAAACACTCTGTAGCTAGTGAGGTAGAAGCACTTGGGCTACACTCCCATATCAGTTAGCAAATGAATGATGTATGATGGCTTTGAAGATTGGACATACTTTCAAAACACTTGTCAAGTTTCATAACCTATCATAGGGTCTTGTATCTTCATCTTAAGAAATGATGTTCGATAACATTCATTTGATGTAATCTTGATTATCAGATAATGTAAAATTAAAAGTTGGAATATATTATTATTCATGTATATGATGGGTATGTGATGTATACACATTATATATACATGTATCACATGCCCATCATATACATGAATAATAATATATTCCAACATTTAAGTTTACATTATCTAATAATCAAGATGAATGTTACCAAACATCATCATTTAAGATGAAGATACAAGACCATATGATAGGTTCTAAAACTTGACAGGTGTCCTGAAAGTGTATTTGGTCTCCAAAGCCACCAGACATTGTCCATCTGCAATCTAAGATGGGAGTGTGGTCTAGGTTCTTTTACCTTGTCAACCACAAAATGTTTACTTCCCCAAGATTCTTCTTAACATGAAGAATGCCCTAACCCTGGCATGAGAAGCCTTTTTTCTGAGAACAAGATGGATAAGATGAATCTAGCGTAGCTATGAAAAATACTACATGCATCAATGTGCCTAGCAGCCTAATCACAGTATCTACCCATATGAAATGAAAGAAAAACTGTAACATATCTACCCATGTGTACATTTCTTTTATCTTAGCATATCTACACATATGAAAAAATGAAAGTAAGCATAGTCACCCACATATGATAAATGTTAGAACAACATATTTAAATGAAAAATAAATGTCTTGGCCAAGTATTAAATTCATCAACAATACTAAAAAAAGAGACAATGTAATAAATCCTACTTTCCAGATCCTGATGAGTTGAGAGAAGAAAAACCAAAATGTATGCATTTCACCCTCCCATTTGCCTCATTACACCCAACAATGAAGGTTTTAACAATTACACTCAAGTTCTCACGAGTTAGGAGTCTATACAACTATTCCAAGTATCTTGTTCATATTTAGCATTAGATAAAAAACTATCTCTAAACTCATATTCAAAATAGAAGACAAATAATTCCTAACCAGCAAGTAAGCACCTTAACTATGAATTCACATTCAATAATAAATATTTTTTTAATTTTTGAGTTATAATCAATCCAATAACTATTGCTAAATAATAGAATAATCCAATTGTGCATACTAATTAGATCAAATGAAAAAGAACAACGATGACACTTACACCAGTGCTGGCTTAGTTACCATTCCTATAATTTTGTAGTGTTTCAAGTTTCTTTAAAAACTTATGAACTTATACTATCAATCTTCCAATTTTGGCAATGGTCTAATTTAAAAGTTTTTCTAACTGTTAAATGGAAAACTGACTAGTATCAAGTCTTGTTCACTTTATGAGTGCTGGTCTCAATGTCACAATTTTTAAATATAGGTAGAATTTTTTTTGACAATCAAGGTTTCTACTTTAATTTACACTTTAGAATATGATGGACAATTTCCTTAGATTGCTGATCAATTTGAGATGTTTCATAGAAATCTATTTTGTTTAACATTGTAGTTTACACAATTAAATATATTTTAGAGTTTCCTTCTAATTGGTTATAACCTGGCTATCTTCAAACATCAAAAGAAACAAGAAATATGTAAATTACTATCAGGGATTCACCTTAAGATGGGTATATTGTTCTTCCTTGTTGCTATGGTCATTAGTTTTAAAACTAGAAGGCTATGCACAACTACCTACAACATTTCTAGCCCGAGTCAATTCAAAGGTTCTAACCAAAACTGAAGCCACGACAAAGGTTAATAACTTGCATCACACATATGACCATGCCTCCATTCATAATTGAAAGGCTATTGACATGAGAAATTTTTTTTTTGAGTGTGAATGTTTGTGCATTTCTCATGCGAACCACACATGGTCTAACCTTTATCCCCAAGATTCCTTTCTTTTTAAAAGAATAGAGAGTGGTGCGAGACAAAATGTGAGAAAAGAACATAAAAAATATGCTTGAAACAATCAAGACATGACTACAACCACACATTAACATTGTTTGATGCTAAATTCAGCATTTTAGGAAATTTTTAACTACATTTGCTAAGAAAATCCATGGATTCCCAATTGTCTTTCTATATGATCAAACTGGTGATATCTGTTGGTAAATAGATTTGTTCTTTCTAGTTTTGACTCACAAATGCCCTAATTTATGAACAAATTTTGATTACAATAGTTTGGAAAGTGGCTTCTTCAAGATTTACTTTCCTTTGAATTGTTACATATAGCTCCCTATTATAAAAGTTGCAATGAATTTTGTTTATTCCTAAATCTAAATAGGGTATGTTCTTAACCACAGAACAGGAGAGGAAAACTAAGTCAAACCTATACAAAATTCAACTTAGGCAAGAAGTAACATTTTGAGGGTTAGTCAAATCTAACAAAATCACACATCTTATGAATTCATACTGAAATTAATTGATCTATCTAGGAACTAATTTGCGAAAAAAGGTTATATTGAATGAAAATATCTAAAGAATCTCTTTGAGTTTTAGGAGACAATTCCTATCACATTCAAATTGCTATATTAAAAAAGGGGAAACAAAACTCTATTTATTCCTCACTTCAATTCCAGATAGAGAGAAACAATAAGCTAATAACAACTATTTCAAATGGAACAAAAAATGACTGATACAAAAATACCATTCAATTGACTCTGCAACATCAAGTCTTTCATACCGAAAATTTTCTAACCTTTTATTAATCTTTCATTATTATACATATGGGATTCCAAGATGACTATTACAAAGGAAGTTTAACTGGTTCATCTTCTCAAAAATGACAAATGGAAAAGAGACAGTTTGTCTATTACAATGATTACAAAATAAAAATGAAAAGGGCAGAATATGAACCACTTCACCTTCTTTCCTTCCTCTTCTTTGGCCCTATAGGCCTTGGCAGCAACAATAATCAAAATCAGCTCTTCATGTCTTTGTACATGCACATTAGCATATCTCAAGAGCCATCTAGACTATTCACTAGCCAAATCTTTGATGGCACTCAATCTGTCATGCAATTCCTCCATGGCCACATGTATGCATCCACCAAGTTTTTGAAGCTTGGAAACTTTATTTTGGTGCCTTGAAGATATGCTTCTCATATTATCTATAAAATTGGAGAAATTGGTTTGCATGACAGTGATTCCAATTACTCATTTTCCTTGCCCAATAGCTTGCAAATCTATGTGTAGTCCTTTTAGGAGTTCGTAATCTCTGTCTTGATCTTTCTTTACCTTATCCTTAGTCTCCTTTAGACCTTTCTTTGCCTCCAAGATCATTTTTGACTTGAACTACATGCTTTGCAACCATTCAAACAAAGGCTCATCTCCTTTGGGAAAAATCTTAGCTTCGATAGCTTCCTTTGGTTTCATTTGAATAATCATCTTCAATAGGGATACATAATCATCACTCTTAGTTCTCTCCATGGCCAAGGTATTTCTATTAGATGAAATGTTATCTTTCTCTATTTCTAGTCTTAAGATAACATTTCTAATTTTCTCTATAATGGAGAGCCCTTTTGATTTAAGCTTGTCACTCCATTCTTTACCAATTTGGCCAAAATGTGTATCTTCCTAAAGTTGGGAGATAAGTGCTTGAACATCTACAACAATAGGATTACTAGTCATGGGAATTCCAGAGATACTTGCCAATGGAGTGACCAATTGTCTGATAAACCTATTCAATTCTTGTATCTCCGCCTTCATCCCAACCTTTAACAATTTGAGGCTTTCCAATTGTCCTTCAATTACCTCATTTGTTGACTTCCATAGGCCAACCTTGGTGTCATGTTTGGCTTCCCCAAGATCTACAGAATGTAGAGTAAAATCATTGGCAGACATATCTTCAATCCTCCTATCTTTGGTGGGTTTTGCAATCTCCATTGTTAGGTGTCCTGTTTCTACGTCTTGTCCAAGAATAGACAAGGTATTCTATTTCTTGACCTTAATGCAGATCTAGAGTGAATTGCAAGAGATAAGGTGTCCTTATTGGAAGCCCCTTCATCCTTTCTCTTTCTCTTTCTCTCCAAGGTTTCCTCCAAGTAGGAATTAGTGCCTATTACCTTGGAAGTCATCCAGAGTCAATCTATACCAAACATTTTCCTCTTGAATGGAGTAATTATTTTTGCTATCAATGAGAAAGGTTTCTTTTGGGCTTGAGAGACAAGCTTTGAGGACTCTTGGCCTTTCTTTGCTTCTGTAGTCTTCTTAGTTGCTTCCTCTGACTTGATGGACTCACTATCATTGCTTCCCCCATTTCCTAGATCTACTACTTACACTTGAGGGCTACTTGGTAGGAGAAGTGTAGCACTTGTAGTTGGAACAAGACTACTATGAGGTGAGGGAACTGAAGTAACAACACTATCTTTTGGCTCCTCTGCTTTCTTCTTAGCTTCTAATTAAGCACCAATCACTAGAGAAGATCCATCTTGACAAGTTTTTGTTAAAGGAATGTTTTTATTTGGAGGTTGATGACCTCTCCAAGCCATTTGAGCTGGTCCTTGAATGATGGCAAGGGTTACACCTAATGTGTTAGCTTGTAAGGAGGTAGGGGTAGATGTTGAAGGAGCTTGAGTAGGGGTGCTCTTATTATGGCTTCTTCTCACTATAGTCCACTCAACCCACTTCTTAGTCCCTTTAACAATTTAGTCCATCATAATATCGAGATCATCCCCAACATCTTGATAGGGCTTTGAACTAATAGGGGTATTTCTTATCTTTGTTAAATATGTATTACTATACATATTATACCCATCATCTTCAATTCCTTCAACATCAAGGTTGACTCGATACATTTTTACTTGATCCACTATGAATTTAGCAAAAGCATGGTCTCAACTCTCAAATTCATCTTTACAATCTGCTGAGTAATCTTCGACTGTGGTGACGTGCTTGATCACACTCCCAATCTGCAACACTTCCTATGCATACCCATTCAATTCAATCATGGGCCTTAAGACCTCATACATTTCCAACATGTATTTCATCTCAAAGGCCTTCAACATGTTCTTTGCATCAGAATAGGACTCACAACTAAAAGCTCCCATCTTCATAGGGAACTCATATCCCTTCTTCTTCAAACTCCCACTCAACACATTGTTGGGTAAAACTGAGGTTCACTGGGATAGCCTTTTATGGATATAATTGAATCAAAATTACCCTTACAAATGTTAATCTAAGATTCGTAAACTCATGAGAGATATAACGACTATTTGCTCAAGGGGTGAAAGTAATAAATCAAGGGTTTTATGAATGCAAATTACTACTTACTAATAAATTAAACTACCACACATTCACTGCAAATGAACACAAAGCAATTAAGAATCAAATTAATACAAATGAACTTTAAACACTAAGCAATTAAAAGTCAAACACACCACACATCTGTTGCAAAATGAGTTTTAAGATTCAAACAATACTTTTTATAAATGGATTAAATTCATCTAAAGTTCACACCTTTTAACAATTAAACAATGTATTTATTAACACACCTCTAAGTAATTAATCACACTCTTTTAGATAATTAATCTCAATGAATGCTTATTGTGAAAGTTGTTGTCTGATTGGAGGTTGGTTTAATTAAGGATTATAATCTTCTCAACTGTAACAGGAAGTATGGTAGCGATAGGAGGTTTTTAACTAATTGGTTTTAATATAGTGCAATAGAGAGTGTGATGAGTGCAATAGGAAGTATGATAAAGAAGGTAGAGAATACTATGGATGAGGATAGGAGGTTATGAATATTGGGAGTATTTTAGTTCAATGACTGAAGGGATATGGTAAGGGGAATAAAACAAATGATATTGTCAATATTAAGGATGAATGTAGGCGGTAGGAGGAATGTGGTGAATAGTAATAGATTTATGTAATGATAGGATAATATCAAATAATTTCTTTATAACTTATCATAACCAATTACTTCATTAGACAACTGAATCGATAGTCAATCGACAAGCTCTGTATAGACTCAATCAAATATATAGCAGACTTCTTGAAAATGCATACAATTAAAACTTGAAAGGAACACACGAAATCAACAATATGAAAATACTTACAAAATAAACTGCACTAATCTCACCAAGTTTCCCAGGAGGGTGCCCTCCTCTGGTACTAAAGGTGAGAACTAACTTAAAACTGGCTGCTACAGGAGTTTTATGTTCTCAATTCAGTATTTCAGAGATGATGCAAAAATATGGAATTTCATATATTATTGATCGTAGGTCTTTTGATTCACATTTGGTTATATAATCTAAAGTGTTTAACCATATTGACAACTAACTCGACTGGCCGCTGGCCTATTTCCCAAACATAGACAACAGTTTGTTTTGGCTGCAGGCCATATATAACAATTTATACAATAGTCTAACTATAATAAAATATGGCCAAAGGTGAGCCATTTGAAACTAATTTCTTAGTGTAACAAAACAACAATCTTCAAAATGGATATTCCAGCTAAATACCTGATTACGCATCCTTAGCTTTCTCAGCTCCTATAGCAGCATCAGTCACAATATGTTATTTTTAGAAAATAAATAACTTTTAGGAACTATTCTTTCCTTTTTAAAGAAGTACTTTACTAGTCTAATTTCCTATCAATAGGTTAGAAAAAGGGAATTTTATGCCAAAGAAGTGGGCAATGTATGAGACAAAAGGTTAACAAAAATAGGGTATTATCAGGACTCATCACACATTCACTTGGATTGCTTGCCTCACTATCTCAATCAATAGAATCATGTCACTTGAATACCTTGGAAACTTCAAAGGGAATCCATCAAAGTTGCAAGATTCAAATGCAAGAAAGATGGGAATTGGATGAAATAGCTTCCAAACTAACTAATAGCTACCATTACTTCTGGACTGAATCTCCTCTCTGAGCATCCTTGGAGCTCCCTGTAAATCCTCATTATAAATGCATCATTAACTCTTATATATTCAACATAACTATTTTCCAGTTGTAAACATGGGTAGAATTCATAAGACTTCACATCCTTAGGGAAAATTTCTACCCTTACAAGGCCTAACCATAAATGTAGAGAAGCTAGCATGTAAATCAAAAAAGAGGACACATAGAAGGTGTTGTAGAACTTCGTGACACTAAGAACATTGGATAGATTCTCACTTACCTTGTGAGGCCAGTCAATATATTGGGTATCCGAATAGATAAATTTTACCAAAAAGAAATATTGCTCAAAAAAATTTAAAGCTTCTACCTCACCTTTCAATATGTGCAGAAGAACTAGAATGTCTACAATCTCAAATATGAGATTAGTACCAAAAAAGGTCTTAGGGACCTTACTTTTGGTGCTCTGCAACTTTTGAAACCATGTTTGCATAATCTCCTTTCTCAAGACCATTTCCTTTATGAAAAACTCAGAGACATATCCACCAATTGTTAAATCTAAAAACTCCTCTCGCTCTAGAATTCATAAAAAATTAACCACTATTTGTCTATCAATGGAAATCAATACCATATCTTCAAGCAATACAATCTACTTGGTATCTGGTTGAAATAATTTATGCATTCAAAGATTAATTTTGGGGCTTGTACTACTACAAGGAAACTAGCTACTTTGACTAGCCCACATTGTCAGAGCTTCTTAGTTATGGGATGAAAACTGGGGCAACAATATCTAAAGTTACATTTAAACAAGATATTTTCTAAGTTTTTGATTAATTAGCTGAGCGTAGTTTCTAGATGTTCTGTAATACCCCGCCAAGGGATCCAAAGAATTTTGCTAAGTTTGCCAAACAATTTTTTTTTTTTTTTTAAAACATGAATGATAAAACCATTCATAACATTTGCGAAAGCAATAGCAACAATTCAAATGAAAATAAACATAACATATATACATAACAGGATACATTCTTTAAAGATCCCTTAACATTGTATCACATCTAAATTAACTAACATACATGAATCCATCTAGTACAACATCCACATGAATAATAATGATAAGTCCAATATTCCCACATTACATTTCCAAATGCTCAATCATCCACTGTACATGTCACAGGATATGAAGGCTTAAAAAAAAAATACATATGTGAAATAAGGTACATCATCCTATTCTAATCCATGATACATCAGAGTAAAGATAATCACATGATACATCATCATAAAAGACATATACATCCATCATAAAGATCAAAAAAAATAAACTAAGTGCACGGTTCCTCCCAACCGTTAATAGCATAATTAGACCATCGTGGATCCTAGCCATCCCTCCGTGCGTAACATCCCAAAGCACCGAAGAGATCATCGGCTATAACATAGTAGGAATGTCACTCCTAAAACATCCTACTAACATGCAAAGTAAAGCATAGGATACCATCGTCTAACATATGCAAATCATCAATATAAGAACATACCAGTAAATACATCCATCATAAGGTATATCATCTATCATAATGCTCCAAGAACATAATGAAGATAAATACCAACCAAGAATGCTCCAGCCACGGTATCTCCGACGGATCTCAAATGATAAGAGTGGAAAAATTAATACCACCCGACCGCGTGGAACCTAAGTGGTCCACTCCCACCGTGCTGAGGAGATAGTCTCAAGTCCCAAACAGGATAACAAAATCACATAGCACAAATCTCTTAAGTCTAGGAATCTTAAAAGTATACAAACTCAAAGGTTCCAATCACAAAACAGACATCTACTTCCCAGAGGCACAACAATGACATGTAGGAACCTACTATGCAAGCGGGAAAGTGTCATCGCATTTATCTCGTACAAGTTACCTTGGCAGTTAGCTAAAATCCACGGGTCCATACAGATCTCATACGGCCACTAGTATCCTCTCATACTAATGAGACATACTATGGAATGCAAGGTCGTAACCATGCGTTCTCACTACTCCCATCCTAGCCTATACAAGTGCTCAAGGCGTGGGTGAGAAAATTAAAACAATTATTTTTTTAGGTTCATTTAATCCCCATTTAGTGTGTAAATGTTATCACTTATTAACCAAACTTACAATGAGTTACTCTGGCAGCCACTTAGGGCCCAGGCTCCCATTGCAAGCCACTTCCCGACACTACAAGTAGATTACCTACCCTAATGCTCATGGAATCATAAATCACCATAGTCCTATACAAGCGAGTGTAAACAAAATCCATAAAAAAAATCATCAAATATCCACGATAAAAGCATCAAATATCCATAATAAGAATCATCAAATCTCCAAGATAATAATCATCAAATCTCCATGAGCATCCGAAAAGCATCCATAAAAAATCATGATCACAACAGTTCTCTATTGGCAACTGAAGGCATCACTGATAATCATAAGTATCCATTGGTTCTCAATAACCAAAATATATCATCACAATCTATTGGTTCTCAATAAGCAACCAATAATATCTTAAAATCATACTGATCGAAGACTCAAAAATGGTTGAGTCAAACATGTCACAATATGACATCATCAAGAAATAAATCAACACTTTAGTCCCATCATAGCGACTACAAAGCAATCCAAGGATAACTGATTGATGACTCAAAAATGATTAGCTCAAGTGTCTCATACACATACATCTCAGCTTCACACATGAAGACTGATGAACAATAACAAACATTTCATAGAGCATACGATCACATAACCATGGTTGGGTTTATAAAGATCAAGACCAAATAAGATAAACATGCCATCACATCTCATAACCCCCGAGCCTTTGGTCACAACCTAAGACTGGTCAACGCTAGTCAACCCAAAACCCAAAACAAGAAGTATATAGAATACACGATGCAAACACATGTTTTGGTTTTGCTATCTTACATAGTTGAATCAGTGTAGAAGTTTCCAATTTTCTGTTTGCAAATATATTTTCAAGTGTCTTAAGTTTCATCATTTGACCTACAAGTCAACCCATTTGTTCCCTGATAGCATTATCCTTCCATTATTAAGAATTACATTCTAAGAATAACTTAAGGATAAGTATTTACTTATTGGCCTTTAATTAAATTGTTCTCTTTATTTAACTATGATCCACATTCTAATTAATTAACCTTTCAACTTTTCTAAGATCATTATTCGTTATATTATAAGAGGACCAATTATCATTCTTCGAATAAGAGATTATAACTTTATTAGAATGATCAATTAATATTGGTTCACAATCCTTGACCTTTAATCGTTCTAATAATTCTCAATTATATATTACTAAGTCTTCACCATTAAAATATCTAAAGTCGTTATTCAAGTCATCGGAATAAGACCTATCAACTTGATATTAATATTTCTACAATCTCATTAAAAAAATTATATCAATTAAATCTCTATTACATAACTTAATTATTAACTAAATCCTATTAACTCTAGTTAATTGATTTAATTAATAATTTCAAAACCAAACCATCAACTCAATGAATATTAGTTGACTAATAACTAAAGGTCAGCCACGCACAAATATTCATGTTCATAGTTCAATAATAATAATAGCTTGCTAATATTTAATGACAAGCTATATTGGGGATCTTATTAATAGATCACATTCATCATTCTGCAACAATATTCTCATTTATATTTTAATAATAACAAGTTATAATAAATCTTCAATACCAAGTATTATTATCTCAAATAAGTTTTTCCTATGTACGTTGATTCAGTTAACTGATAATCTTCCAAATTATTAACCAATTCAATTTGATTAATATCTTTTACAGTACTTCAATCATTAACTAATCTCCTTTAGATTAACTCTGTTTGTATTAGTTGATAACTATTTAAACTATTTATACTATTATTTATTAATAATTTGTTAGACTCAACAAACATTAATAAATAATAAACTTATCACAACTATAAATAATCAATCTAGAGAACTTTTACATAGAACTTCATTAGCTAACTCTTAATACCATTAAGGTATTCAAACGTATTAACTAATAACATAATAATTCAATCTTAATCCAATATCATTTAAAATTTTAAAATTTAAATCAACATAATATAAATTATCATCTTACAATTATTTAATCAATATTAAAATCAACCATTAGAATCTATTTTTCTAATTGTTCTAATAATATTTTGTCTATATAAAAGTTGTTTGAAAAAGATCCCTATCACAAACCAATAAGATTCATTGCAGATTTTAACATGAATAATTTTCAAATTCTTAACATTATCATCCTCATTAAACAACTCTAAAATTGTTTAATAGTATTCAATATACATTATAAAAAGTCCACTATATAAACTATATTAAAATCTCTTTTCTTTTAATCCATTTACTTAAATTGACTAATAATTAATTACACTTCTTATTAACTAATCTTAATTAAATTAAATTTAATTAGATTAGATAATAGACCATATAAAACTAATGCATATTAATAAGATTCTAATAAGAGAAGATTGCAATAATATCTTTAATTCATTAAATAATCTCCACTAATTATCTCTAATCAGATTTGTTGATAACTATTTAAATCATTATTTATTAATAGTTTGTTAGACCCAACAAACATTAATAAATAATAAACTCATCAAACTATATTTTCATAAGTTCCATAGGTTATTATTTAACTAACCTTTAAGACATATCAATAATTCAAATCATAGCTATGTTATAACAATGTTATAATGTAACTATGACTCCTTGTCAATATAATAATTCTTATTTAAATCTAAATCCAATATCATTAAAATTTGAGTCTCTTAATAATCATCATTAAACACTTTTATAAATTACCACCTCTTAACTATATATATTAAATAGTATTTAATATTGAAAGTCATCTATTCTCTATTAATTCAATATCTCTATCCATCAGCTCCATCCACAACTTTTCATTAAAAATCTCTATTAATTCATTTAGAACATTCTTATTAGTCTTTAAACTAATTAAATAATTATTAAATTCTGATTATATTACTTTGATATATTATTTTTGTGAAGTTTAAGCATAAAGAACTCTTGGTTATGGAAGATGAAGAGACATCCGTTCTTGAATAAAATAGTCCCAGTACGATGGCCATATCTCCCTAATGAACTGTTGGATTGGGCTGAAATTTAAATATGTTGGAGAGGGCCAAGTTGTGCCAATTCTAACTAAAGCGATCGAATAAATTCAATCTCGATAAAAAGTTATGAATGACTGAATTCGGATCTATCCAAGAGGCAACGACAGGACAATTTGTGATGAATTAAGAATTTCCTGTTAAAATAATTGTTCTCTAAATTTAACCATAAAAGGGTTTGTTCATATGCATCTAAAAATATAATTGATAGAAATATTACATCTAATCATTCAAATTTTCACCATAAAATTTTTATTTTAATTCCAAATTTTGTCTATCTAATTTCACAATATAAATTCGAACCCAAACTCGATTAAAATCTAATTTCTTTCTCATTTGGAACTAAAGTTTTTCTATTGTTTTCTTCTCATCCAAATAAAATATCTAAATTCTAATTTCAAATAGTAGATTCAATCACAGAGAGTAGACACATAAAACAGATATGATGAAGACAGGAAGAGAAAAAGTGCAAAGGGAATATGAGAATATCACGAGTGCACCTAAACACTGATGCTAATTTTCCATGCCTCAGAAGTCCATAAAAAATCCCTTCCTTCTCTATCATTCGCAATTCTTCCAAGAATCCAAGCTGATCGAATCCTCCAAGTGATTAGAAGTGCTAGTAGGAGTGTAGAAACAAGTAAAAAATATATGAGCATATGAATCTTCTCCCATGGATGTAAGCTTTGAAACTTCTATTTTTGCTTGTAACTCGTGGCTTCCATTAAGCTTGTAGCTTCCATTAAACTTGTAGCTTCCATTAAGCTTTTCTTTTAAGCTTCTATGAATGTCTGAATATCAAGAGCTTTCAAGAAACTTTTGGAATGCTTCTTGAAACCGCTGAAAGGTGTCACCAACTAAGCATGGATCTTTTTCAATTATTTTTTGATGAGTCATAGAATTGTACACACCTTGTGCTTAATTGATGCACTAACTCCCGTGTTGTTGACACATGTTAATTCTGATGCAAGCTTATAACTCTAATGTACTTTACTCTTTCCAATTTAATTTATTTATTTATTAAGTCTCATGCACTAACTTTAATATCTCCACTTTTCAATCTTAATATATTTATATTTTAATCATATGAGATTTAGAATCTTTTAATAATTTAAAATATATTTTTCACTTTTAAATTTCATTTTCCAAAACTTTATTGCTAAAATATTTATTAGCTTTAATAATAATATTATTTAGTCATTTATTTAAAAATGAGCTCCAAATATATTATTATTAAAATAGATATTATCACATTCCAAATTTAATATTATAATTTTTATCTTTCAATTTAATTATTTTATTTAATTAATTTTTCAATTAATTAAATAAATAAATATCAAAATACCATATTAATTTTCTATTAAATTAAACCATTAACTAAATCTTTTAATTGGGCTTAATTAATAGAAAATACTTCAAAGACTCAAAGGTAAAAATACAAAAAATTTATCATAGCCAAAATACATACAAATCAAACCAAGGGATTTATATGACAAATTACATCATCTGACGCATTCGAAGGGTACTCAACTCAGATACTTGTCCTAATTTTTAATTAGAACAAATGGCTTAAAGGGTTTGGATTTGGACTTGAGAATTTATCTCCCCTCTCTTATCATTGAGATAATGTGATAGGGTATGCTCATCCTGACAATTCAGAGAAGTCGATACTCGGTACCTGCAACCTGCATAAAAATCATACATGTACAAGCACAATATATACTAAACTAAATAGGCAATGGCAGGAAGTGGTGCATCGTGTAGATTCTGACTAGCAGGTGACTACGACTCCCTTCCTTAACCACATCAGACACGCCATACAAAAGCAAACACACAAAGCAAACACACACACCATACACATGCAAGTATGGGGTAAGTATCCATAAAAAAACACATATGATAATAAATCATCTTATTAATCATCATTAATAATTGAAAGCAATGTAATAATCATCATCAATAATTGCGAATACTAAAAATAATCATCATACATACATAAAATGTAGAGTCTAAGTAATCTCATCAGATATCAACTGAATCCATAGCACAATATCTGATAATCTCAAAACAATACTACTAACCAACAACATAAAACTAGCTCTAAAAGAGTTCAACAATGATAACAAAATGCGAACTATGGGCAGGCACTACATCCACCCCCCTTTGGAATTAGGCTTACTCCTGGAAGCCTACAAGAATGAAAAGCTAAGATACTCACTATGCAGGTCCCATTGAACCCTTTTCCTTTGTAGGGAGGCATGGTTCCACTGAAGATATTACAACACCTTTAGAGCAATATGATTCTGGTTTAATGGTAAACCGAAAACCATATCAATCCAACATCATTCCTTTAACAACTACTGAAATATATCCCTTAATACATTCTAAACAAGAGCAACTTAATGCTTGCAAAGATAAACAAAGGTATACTACCTTGAAACTTAGATAAAAGATACATGTTTTGCAACTAGAATAATTTTTCAATTTTTAGGTTTATCTTCGTTTAAGTTTTCAGTAGAATTTTCAATTTTGAAAGCTAAGTGTTGAAGTATGAAAAATATGCAAGTAACAGTTTCAAGTTCTGTTTTAGTTCACCTAGTTTTCAAATTTTCAGTTTGAAAGAGATACATATGATAATTCAAAGTTTTCATTTTCATCAACTAGTTAACAACTAGTGACATTCCAATATACCCAGAGCTTCCAATGTTGAAACTCGGGCTCTGATACCAAATGTAATGTGCCGCCAAGGGATCCAAAAATTTTAGCTAAGTTTGCCAAACAATTTTTTTTTTTTTTAAAACATGAATGATAAAACCATTCATAACATTTGCGAAAACAATAGCAACAATTTAAATGAAAATAAACATAACATATATACATAACATGCTACATTTTTTAAAGATCTCTTAACGTTGTATCACATCTAATTTAACTAACATACATGAATCCATCTAGTACAACATCCACATGAATAATAATGATAAGTCCAATATTCCCACATTACATTTCCAAATGCTCAATCATCCACTGTACATGTCACAAGGTATGAAGGCTTAAAAAAATATACATATGTGAAATAAGGTACATCATCCTATTCCAATCCATGATACATCAAAGTAAAGATAATCACATGATACATCATCATAAAAGACATATACATCCATCATAAAGATCAAACAAAATAAACTAAGTGCATGGTTCCTCCCAACCGTAAATAGCATCATTAGACCATCGTGGATCCTAGCCATCCCTCCGTGCGTAACATCCCAAAGCACCGAAGAGATCATCGGCTATAACATAGTAGGAATGTCACTCCTAAAACATCCTACTAACATGCAAAGTAAAGAATATGATACCATCGTCTAACATATGCAAATCATCGATATAAGAACATACCAATAAATACATCCATCATAAGGTATATCATCTATCATAATGCTCCAAGAACATAATGAAGATAAATACCAACCAAGAATGCTCCAGCCACGGTGTCTTCGACGGATCTCAAATGATAAGAGTGGAAAAATTACTACCACCCGACCACGTGGAACCTAAGTGGTCCACTCCCACCGTGCTGAGGAGATAGTCTCAAGTCCCAAACAGGATAACAAAATCACATAGCACAAATCTCTAAATTCTAAGAATCTTAAAAGTATACAAACTCAAAGGTTCCAATCACAAAATAGACATCTACTTCTCAGAGTCACAACAATGACATGTAGGAACCTACTATGCAAGCGAGAAAGTGTCATCGCATTTATCTCGTACAAGTTACCCTGGCAGTTAGCTAAACTCCATGGGTCCATACAGATCTCATGCAGCCACTAGTATCCTCTCATACTGACGAGGCATACTATGGAATGCAAGGTCACAACTATGCGTTCTCACTACTCCCATCCTAGCCTATACAAGTGCTCAAGGCATGGGTGAGAACATCAAAACAATTATCTTTTTAAGTTCATTTAATCCCCATTTAGTGTATAAATGTTATCACTTATTAACCAAACTTACAATGAGTTACCCTGGCAGCCACTTAGGGCCCCGGCCCCCATTGCAAGCCACTTCTCGACACTACAAGTAGATTGCCTACCCTAATGCTCATGAAATCATAAATCACCACAGTCCTGTACAAGCGACTGTAAAAAAAATTCATAAAAAAAATCATCAAATATCCATGATAAAAGCATCAAATATCCATAATAAGAATCATCAAATCTCCAAGATAAGAATCATAAAATCTTCATGAACATCCAAAAAGCATCCATAGAAAATCATGATCACAACAGTTCTCTATTGGCAACTGAAGGCATCACTGATAATCATAAGTATCAATTGGTTCTCAATAATCAAAATATATCATCACAATCTATTGGTTCTCAATAAGCAACCAATAATATCTTAAAATCATACTGATCGAAGACTCCAAAATGGTTGAGTCAAACATGTCACAATATGACATCATCAAGAAATAAATCAACACTTTAGTCCCATCATAGCGACTACAAAGCAATCCAAGGATAACTGATCGATGACTCAAAAATGATTAGCTCAAGTGTCTCATACACATACATCTCACCTTCACACATGAAGACTGATGAACAATAACAAATATTTCATAGAGCATACGATCACATAACCATGGTTGGGTTTATAAAGATCGAGACCAAATAAGATCAACATGCCATCACATCTCATAACCCCCGAGCCTCTAGTCACAACCTAGGACTGGTCAACGCTAGTCAACCCAAAACCCAAAACAAGAAGCATATAGAATACACGATGCAAACACATGTTTTGGTTTTGCTATCTTACATAGTTAAATCAGTATAGAAGTTTCCAATTTTCTGTTTGCAAGTATATTTTCAAGTGTCTTAAGTTTTATCATTTGACCTACAAGTCAACCCATTTGTTCCCTGATAGCATTATCCTTCCATTATTAAGAATTACATTCTAAGAATAACTTAACGATAAGTATTTACTTATTGGCCTTTAATTAAATTGTTCTCTTTATTTAACTATGATCCACATTCTAATTAATTAACCTTTCAACTTTTCTAAGATCATTATTCGTTATATTATAAGAGGACCAATTATCATTCTTCGAATAAGAGATTATAACTTTATTAGAATGATCAATTAATATTGGTTCACAATCTTTGACCTTTAATCGTTCTAATAATTCTCAATTATATATTACTAGGTCTTCACTATTAAAATATCTAAAGTCGTTATTCAAGTCATCGGAATAAGACCTATCAACTTGATATTAATATTTTTACAATCTCATTAAAAAAATTATATCAATTAAATCTCTATTACATAACTTAATTATTAACTAAATCCTATTAACTCTAGTTAATTGATTTAATTAATAATTTCACAACCAAACCATCAACCCAATGAATATTAGTTGACTAATAACTAAAGGTCAGCCACACACAAATATTCAGGTTCATAGTTCAATAATAATAATAGCTTGCTAATATTTAATGACAAGTTATATTGGGAATCTTATTAATAGATCACATTCATCATTCTTCAACAATGTTCTCATTTATATTTTAATAATAACAAGTTATAATAAATTTTCAATACAAAGTATTATTATCTCAAATAAGTTTTCCATATGTACATTGATTCAGTTAACTGATAATTTTCCAAATTATTAACCAATTCAATTTGATTAATATCTTTTACAGTACTTCAATCATTAACTAATCTCCTTTAGAGTAACTCTGTTTGTATTAGTTGACAACTATTTAAACTATTTATACTATTATTTATTAATAGTTTGTTAGATCCAACAAACATTAATAAATAATAAACTTATCACAACTATAAATAATCAATCTAGAGAACTTTTACATAGAACTTCATTAGCTAACTTTTAATACCATTAAGGTATTCAAACGTATTAACTAATAACATAATAATTCAATCTTAATATAATATCATTTAAAATTTCTAAATTTAAATTAACATAATATAAATTATCATCTTACAATTATTTAATCAATATTAAAATCAACCATTAGACTCTATTTTTCTAATTGTTCTAATAATATTTTGTCTATATAAAAGTTGTTTGAAAAAGATCCCTATCACAAATCAATAAGACTCATTGCAGATTTTAACATGAATAATTTTCAAATTATTAACATTATCATCCTCATTAAACAACTCTAAAATTGTTTAATAGTATTCAATATACATTATAAAATGTCCACTATATAAACTATATTAAAATCTCTTTTCTTTTAATCCATTTACTTAGATTGACTAATAATTAATTACACTTCTTATTAACTAATCTTAATTAAATTTAATTTAATTAGATTAGATAATAGACCATATAAAACTAATGCATATTAATAAGATTCTAATAAGAGAAGATTGCAATAATATCTTTAATTCATTAAATAATCTTCACTAATTATCTCTAATCAGATTTGTTGATAACTATTTAAATCATTATTTAGTAATAGTTTGTTAGACCCAACAAACATTAATAAATAATAAACTCATCAAACTATATTTCCATAAGTTTCATAAGTTATTATTTAACTAACCTTTAAGACATATCAATAATTCAAATCATAGCTATGTTATAACAATGTTATAATGTAACTATGACTCATTATCAATATAATAATTCTTATTTAAATCTAAATCAAATATCATTAAAATTTGAGTCTCTTAATAATCATCATTAAACACTTTTATAAATTACCACCTCTTAACTATATATATTAAATAGTATTTAATATTGAAAGTCATCTATTCTCTATTAATTCAATATCTCTATCCATCAGCTCCATCCACAACTTTCTATTAAAAATCTCCATTAATTCATTTAGAAAATTCTTATTAGTCTTTAAACTAATTAAATAATTATTAAATTCTGATTATATTACTTTGATATATTATTTTTGTGAAGTTTAAGCATAAAGAACTCTTGGTTATGGAAGATGAAGAGACATTCGTTTTTGAATAAAATAGTCCCAGTACGATGGCCATATCTCCCTAATGAATCGTTGGATCAGACTGAAATTTAAATATGTTGGAGAGGGCCAAATTGCGCCAATTCTGACTGAAGCGATCGAATAAATTTGATCTCGATAAAAAGTTATGAATGACTGAATTCGAGTCTATCCAAGAGGCAGCGACAGACAATTTGTGATGAATTAAGAATTTCCTGTTAAAATAATTGTTCTCTAAATTTAACCATAAAAGGGTTTGTTCATATGCATCTAAAAATATAATTGATAGAAATATTACATCTAATCATTCGAATTTTCACCATAAAATTTCTATTTTAATTCCAAATTTTGTCTATCTAATTTCACAATATAAATTCGAATCCAAACTCGATTAAAATCTAATTTCTTTCTCATTTGAAATTAAGATTTTTCTATTGTTTTCTTCTCATCCAAATAAAATATCTAATTTTCAATTTCAAATAGTAGATTCAATCACAGAGAGTAGACACATAAAACAGATATGATGAAGACAGGAAGAGAAAGAGTGCAAAGAGAATATGAGAATATCACGAGTGCACCTAGACACTGATGCTAATTTGCCATGCCTCAGAAGTCCATGAAAAATCTCTTCCTTCTCTATCATTCACAATTCTTCCAAGAATCCAAGCCGATCGAATCCTTCAAATGATTAGAAGTGCTAGCAGGAGCGTAGAAGCAAGTAGAAAATATATGAGCATATGAATCTTCTCCCATGGATGTAAGCTTTGAAACTTCTATTTTTGCTTGTAACTCGTGGCTTTTATTAAGCTTGTAGCTTCCATTAAACTTCTAGCTTCCATTAAGCTTTTCTTTTAAGCTTCTATGAATTCCTGAATATCAAGAGCTTTCAAGAAACATTTGGAATGCTTCTTGAAACCGCTGAAAGGTGTCACCAACTAAGCATGGATCTTTTTTAATTCTTTTTTGATGAGTCATAGAATTGTAGACACCTTGTGCTTAATTGATGCACTAACCCCCGTGTTGTTGACACATGTTAATTCCTATGCAAGCTTATAACTCCAATTTACTTTACTCTTTCCAATTTAATTAATTTATTTATTAAGTCTCATGCACTAACTTTAATATCTCCACTTTTCAATCTTAATATATTTATATTTTAATCATATGAGATTTAAAATCTTTTAATAATTTAAAATATATTTTTCACTTTTAAATTTCATTTTCCAAAACTTTATTGCTAAAATATTTATTAGCTTTAATAATAATATTATTTAGTCATTTATTTAAAAATGAGCTCCAAATATATTATTATTAAAATAAATATTGTCACATTCCAAATTTAATATTATAATTTTTATCTTCCAATTTAATTATTTTATTTAATTAATTTTCTAATTAATTAAATAAAATAAATATCAAAATACCATATTAATTTTTTATTAAATTAAACCATTAACTAAATCTTTTAATTAGGCTTAATTAATAGAAAATACTTCAAAGACTCACAAAGGTAAAAATACAAAAAACTCATCATAGCCAAAATACATACAAATCAAACCAAGGGGTTTATATCACGAATTACATCATCTGACGCATTCAAAGGGTACTCAACTCAGATACTTGTCCTAATTTTTAATTAGAACAAATGGCTTAAAGGGTTTGGATTTGGATTTGAGAATTTATCTCCCCTCTCTTATCATTGAGATAATGTGATAGGGTACGCTCATCCTGAAAATTCAGGGGAGTCGATACCCGGTACTTGCAACCTGCATAAAAACCATGCATGTACAAGAACAATATATACTAAACTAAACAGGCAATGGCAGGTGTAGACACCTAAAAATCCTTTAAAAAATAAAGTATTTTTATTTTTTGAAAAAATCCCTGATGACATCATCATTAATTAATTAATTAATTAATTATTTAATTAATTAATTTTTATGCCATTAAATCCCTTTATCTTAATTAAAAATATTTAATTAAGGAATCCCTCCCAAAAATGTTTAAATCTTATTTAAACATTATTTCCTTATTTATTAATTATTTAATTAATAAATTGACCAAAAATACTAAAATAAATAAAAAATTTATTTTTTGCCCAAAACTTGGCCAATTTCCTTATGACCAATAACCTCTTCCAAAATCTTCTAATCCTTCTTTAATTTCGATTAAAGGCTAATCCCATCATTTCCTACCCCTAATCCCAACTCAAAATATTTAATTAAGATTAAATATTAATTCTCATGTTTATTAAAAAAGTTTTAATAAATATCTCCTCAACCCAAACCATTGAAATAAATAAAACTTTATTTATTTCCTAAAAATCTAATTTATCCTCATCCTAAGAAGTTCTAGACTCTTCTAGAAAGTCTTCATCCTCATCTTAGGAAATTCTAAACTATTCTAGAAAGTCTTTATCCTCATCCAAAGTCTAGACTCTTCTAGAAGATGTCTTTAAACCTAATTCTAATCCCCTCTTAACCTTGTCACATTCCCTAAACATGGGTTAAAACTTACTAACCCAAGCCAAAGTTAACAAATATCCCTCCTTCACCCACCCTCATTAAATGCCATCCACTTGCCTATCCCTAAGCTACTCCTAAACCATCCTAATCTATCATCTAATCATTTGCACAAGCCTAAACAAGCTTAAAACCTTCCTAATCAAGTCCAAGTCGAAAATGCTCTCATCACCCTCAAAATATCTCAACCATAAAACTTTATGAAGTCCACTAGGTCATAAATGACTCTTACAAGCCCTTTTATGGCTCTTAGAAGTCATTATGAGGGTCTTTATGAAGATTTTATCCCTTGAGCCTCCTTTGTTGACTCATCCTTCCCCTTTTCTCCATCCTCTCACCATGTGACATGTGTCACTCCTTGATTGGCTATAAGGAAGCACAATCCATGTGCTCTCCTCTCATACAATCTGAGCCCTCCATAAGCTTTTTCCCATCCTTACATCTTAGCCCTCAATCCCTCAAGCATTTTGCCTATAAATTGGATCCTTCCCTTTTGCAAAATAACACAATCTATGAAATAAAGTTATAATGCTATTTTGAGAGCCAAATCCATACTAAAGTCATCTATCCACACCAAAAATCCACAATCATCCATTGAAGCCTTTGGAAGCATATTGAGCATACATCCTATCCATTTAGATAAAGCTACTCAACAAGAGAGCTTCTTATTGAGAGAGTCCATTAATGGCTCATATTCTCAATTGAGAGCTCATCTTAGTCTATCTTGAAGTTTGTAAATTTTGTTTAGTTTGTAGAAGCTTTATTTAAATTTGGTTTCTATTAGCATACTAACATTGCTCATATATATTTTGGCACGCCCGGTGGGACCCCGCATGGGTCATCTTCATTAGCTTTTTTAGTCAAGTTTTGTATGTCATTTGCTAATTTTGGCTAATTTTTATTATTTTTGTGATTGGTAGGATTGTATAAATTGGTTTTGTAGGTCCACATGAGCATGAAGAAGACAAAGGAACTCATAGTCAATCTCATAGTGTTTGCAGATTTTTCAAACTTATAGGTGGACAAAGCACTTGAAATTTTTTTTCCTCTTCTTGTCTATATTCTTCTTATTCCATCTACTTCTTCTTCTTCTTGTAGGAGATCTTGGCCATTTTTTTTTTTTTAAGGAAGCAAAATCATACACATTTCTTTTTAGTGCTTAAAATGAACCCCCAAATCATACTTAAATCCATTGAAAAATTACAAATTTGCAAAAAAGAAAAAATCTTTTAACAAGTGAAACTAAACCAATCTAATCATTTGCATCCTTGCAACATCAAAGTTTTAGATGCATTCATGCAAAATTAGGAACACTTCATTTTTGGGAATTTAAAAAGAACTTCAAGTTTCCATTTCAAAAGGTTCAAAATCAACACTAACTGCACACTAAAGTTCTTTTAAAAAATCTCATGAAAACTAAGAGTCCTAAATGGTTGCCAAAAATTGTCCTAAAAACTTTGTTATTTTTTCCAAACAAATGTCTTATTGCAAAATCTTGAATGTTTCTTAGGTTTTTCATGCATCAAAACAATCTAGGAATATCATTTTTGGGCTTAAAACATGCAAACTAGAACACAAAATCTTGAATGAAAACCAAAGTCCAAAGAGTCATTTTCACTTTTGAGTCCAAAAAAATCTTAAATGATCTAAGGTTAAAACAAAGCACTTCAAATTTCTTAAAACAACACACAAAATCTCAATCTTGAATGCTCAAAAGAAAACACTTGAATGTTTAACCACTTGTCTTTGAATGCATGTTGCTAAAATCACTCTTGAATGCCATGGATTAAAATCAAATTTTCCTTGAATGCATGATTAAAACAAAAAATCCAATCTTGAATTCTAAGGATCAATTAACTATTGCAATATCAAACACTTCATTTGGAGCTTCTAAAAATTGAACAAAACAAATCTCTTTTCCACATGCAATCTAGGTAAAGTTTGATTTTTGGATATTTAAGAAACCTTGTTAAGTTAAAATACAAATTTGCAAAAATCAATTTGAGTAGTTCCTTGGACTCACCTCTTTTCTAATCACCCATCAAATATTAACCATTGGGTGCAATCTCAGCCCCATTTATGGGGATGAGTCTACTTGAAAAATCTAACTCACTCACTTGATCTTTGAATGTTTGCTTTAACTTTATAAAAATTCTTAAATGATCAAAACTCTAGATTAAATCGATCACACTTCAAGTTTGGGCACTAAAATTGAACAACAACTGACGTGGAGAGCCTCTGGGCGCACGCTTGAAATCGAATCTCACACACTTTTGTTTTGGGCTTAAAACAAACTCACACTCAATCTTGAATGCCTTAAAAAAAATTAATCGATACTTGACGTGGAGGGCCTTTGGGTGCATGAATTTTCTTTTGTTGACCCTAACTCTTCTTATTGTTTGCATTCTTCGATCAATTTACTTTTTTTGGCGCTTCAAGTTGGAATAAACATTGTATCTTAAACATGAGTGCTTGCAAAGTCTAGATCAGAAAACTTAAGCGTCAGTTGGTAAAAGAACAAGCGTGTTTTTTAGCCCAAGGTCATCCAAGTCTTCTCTCCCCTTGTCGTCTTTCGAGGCCATCTTGGGTGCATAAGATTAGGATCCAAAACCTTGTTTCTTTTTAGGAGGCTTGCTTGGGAATTTCATCACCCCTTGGACGACCTCAACTCCAGCGTTCTGATGGAGTATAAGAATTGAAAGGTGAATCGAAAGACACCGCTCTTGGGATCAAGATTTTGTCACTCGGGCTAAGCCTCAAGGAACTTTATACCCTTGAGAAGTGAAAGAGGAGAAGTGGGTTACCGCTCCTCTCAGCTGTGTGACATCTTTTTGATCTCATCTACGGATTTGGGCCTCACGTACCTTGGGTATATCGAGGACTCCTTAGCTAAACCAACTGTTAGCCTTGTAGACAACCATCTAGGATGTTAATGTGTTTGAGGTGACTGATCAAAACATTTGTAGAACATACACACTCCTTGGCGCAAGTGTCACTTTTTGAGAATCAAAAACTTCTATCTGGTTGTTTCTATCTATTGCTTGATCTTTTATTTGTTGAATGAATGTTTGCCAAACTTGGTCAATCCTAGCTTAGGGCATACTTAGCGTAGTCACTGCCTATTCTAGAAGTTGAACGAGTTGAAGAAAAATAACCACAATTTCTCAAAGCCAAGCAGATTCAGGAATTGATGTCAGAGCAACCCAAACCCAAACAGAAATTCCACAAAGTTAAACTCAAACCATCTCTAGCATACCAAGAACTTTCAGCCAAGAGAAAAGAAATAACACCAAGCCCACGAATTGCCAAACTCCAAAAAGCAGAGGACAAAGCTACCAACGAAGCACTTCAAGAGGCCTGGTTAGAGCGCACCATCAAATTTAGCCAAAATCCAAGAGTTAATCCTGCTTATGCCTTACCAACAAGGCATGATTTCTATGATTAGACCCCCTTGTTTCTCCACATCCTCTTGGATAAGCTTCACTTTAGAGTCATCTTTGTAGAAAAGCCAGCCATCTTAGGTTATCCCCTTAAGCATTATTAGCTCATCCATCTCATTTAGAATCAAACTATCTAGCCAGCAATCCAAAATCTGCACATCTAAGCTTTCAAAATTGTTGTCACTTTTGCCAAAAGTTTGCCACTCCTAAAATCTTCCAAATCCATCAATCTCACCAAGGTTATCCCTTTGACAGAGCTTTGTCTAGGGTAATCCAGCTTTGTCACTTGTTATCCCTCATCACCTTGAGCTAAAGGTTGCGATCCGCAAGTGGTCAATCTCGTGTTCTTCCTAAAGGATCATCAGTCTATCCTTAAGTTGACACAATCACCACCAAGCTTGCACAGAGGAAAGTAGACCTTTCGTGCTTTGGCAACATATCTTTGAAGTTAGAATATCCAACCCAATCCTCCTTAGGTTTTGTCATATAGCTTTGCCTTAACCTAGGAAATCATTTGCATAGAGAAGCCTTCCCCCTTTTGCATCCATCAGCATTATTGCATCTCATCCCTAGGAGCATTTTTCATGCCACCCGTCACTCACTTAGCCAAGAAGAAAGAAACAATGGAGCCCTATCATTTGGATCGAATAGCCTCACCCCCCTTGAGCACTTAGCCATCCTTCAGCCCAGAGAAAGCTATGCCATCATGTACTGACATTGAAGCTTTCATGGACCAACCAGGAAATGCAGTATTGGTAAATGCCATTATAGACAAGAACAAAGAGACAATCATGGCTAATTTTCGAAGGGAAAATGTAGGAACCTTTGACTTTGGAAGACCCCCTCCATTATCAGATCCATCTCACCCATTGTTTGGGCAGCTACCACCACCCATAGGCTCTTATGATCCAAATTATCCTCAATATATGCCAAAAGAAGAGCCTCCAGCCAATCCATATGATCCAACAGACCCAAACATACCATCATCCACCCAAGTTGAAATCTCCATGCTGCAAGCCAACCCAGCCACCACCACTCCATCCTTGGTTCATACCTCTCCGCTCCAAACCCCCTTTACCCAAAATAGCTCATCGTTCACCCCCTTTATTATTGCTGCTACTGCTCCCCAACACAGCCTTCCAAATCCACCCATCTCCCAAATTAGTGCTAGCATCTTTGACCAACCTCAACAATATACAACAGGGATGCCACCCATGGGGCCAAGTAATCAACCTTTCATCACCCCCAGCTTGTTCACTGCAGCCCAAAGCACAATCCCATCATTTCCATTAGGTCTTGGGAGCTCAATACCATTAGCCACAAATCTACAAGCTACTACCCTCACTCCACAAAGCTATAAAATCCCACAAGCTACTACCAATTTTCTACCAAGCTCCCAAGTGACCCCAGCCCCTGCCACCACTCTACCAAGCTTCCAAATCCAACCACAAAGCTATCAAACCCCATCAGTTCCATTCCCAAGCTTTCAATTCCCACCACCTCCACCACCAACTAATCCATTACCTCCAATTACCAACTACTTTTCAATGCCACTTCTAGGAGGTAATCCACCACCCCAGCCAACCACCAATTATTTGCAGATACCATCCCAAATGGAGGCACAACCCACATATATTGGTCAAACTCCACAAGCCCCCTGATCCTTTCCCCAAGCCTCTCAACCATCTTATACCTTACCTCCACAAAGAAATCCATTTATCCCACATCCAGCCTATGTTCCTCAATCCCAACCTCAAATCTCATATCAACAGCAAGCCTCGCAGCACATGCAGCAATATGCGCCACCTCCCCCTCAGCAACCTGTCATCCACCATGTAGCTGCCCAAACAATGTACAATCCCTATCAGCAAATCTCTCATAGCCATCCATATTCAGTGGCCCCATCCAGCACATACCTACCTCAAGGCACCCCTACATTGGGGGCACCCCAGCCATCACCTATCAATTCAAAATGGGAGCAAATGAAGATAGCTCTGAAAGCCATCCAAGAAGGGAATGATCCGAAGACATTCAAGTTTGAGAATGTGTGTCCTTACCCATTTGACAGAGCCATTACCATGACACCATTTCCCAAACACTTTGAGGTACCCAAATTTGACAAATTCAGAGGAAAAGGAGACCCTGTCACACATATCAAAGAATTTTACATGCACTGCCAGGACGTAGCATACAATGATGTCTTCCTCTTGCACCTTTTTCCTAAAAAGCTTGGCTGGACCAGCTCTTGAATGGTTTTATAGAATCCCCTATGGCACAATTAAAAAATTTGCTAAATTATCTGAGGCATTTGTAGCCCAATATGCCCATCTCGTTGAAATAGAGCTATCAATAGTTGATCTTGTCCACACCAAGCAAAGAGGTGGAGAAAGCCTTGCCGAATACCTGCAAAGATGGCAAACCCTTACCACCCACATATCCTGCACCTTGCCAGAATGCCATGTGGTGAAAATGTTTATTGATAATGCCCATCCTAGCTTGGCTCACCACATGACCATGAAGTTTTGCAAACCTACAAAGATATCAAAGAGAAAGGAATGATCCTTGAGCAAGGACTCATTAAAGATGGTGTGGTCAAGATTTACAAGGAAGCCAACCAAAATCAATCACATTCCAATGAAAAGTCTAGGTATTGGAACAAAAACAAGCACGTTGCAACAAATGGCATCACTGACACCAAACATGTGAATATTGTTGGTCCTTCTCACAACCAGTCCAACCCACCATATCAACCAAACAATCAACAAGCTATCAACTACCAACAAAAGAATAACCAAAGCTATCAAAACCACAATCCAAGACCCAACTTCCAAGGGTCTAACAATCAAGCTAATGCCATCAATGTAGCTGCAGGACAAAAGCCTAGATTCCAACCTACACCTAGAAACTATACACCCCTTGGTGAGCCATTGGATGTCATTTTTGAGAAATTAGTCAAGGAAAACCTCATCAAATTTCCTCCTACCCAGCAAATTGACCCAAGCCAATCCAAAGCTGCATGGTAGAAAGATAATGAGTACTGCAAATTTCATAGGGTAAAAGGTCACACTACCCTCAGATGCATGAAACTGAAAGACTATGTGCAAGACCTCATTGATCGGAAGGAAATCACTGTTGGTGCCCAAACCTCTCCCAATGCAGGCTTACAGATCTATCAAAATGCTTTTCCTCCACACCACAACCAAAATCTTGGAAAAACACCTATCCAAACCAACAACACCAACACTAACAACCATCAACCAAACCAACAACATGGGAAGAAAAATGACCACACTTCATCCTATATAGACTATGGTAGCCTTATAGGTTGTATATCTGAGAAAGAGTCTTCTGTCAATGTTATCAATATCCAAGGACCAAACAATGAGTGTGCAGTCACCACTTGAAGAGCGCGATTTAACATTGCAGGCCCACCCATTCCACCAGCACCATCAGCTCCATCAAAAAGCCAGTACAATATCTTGGAACACCTTGGGAACATGCCAGCCCAAATCTCCATTTTAGACCTTCTTCGCACTAGTCCAGTGTACAAGAACATTCTTGACAGTGCTCTCATAGAATCCCATGTCCCTTCTGATATCAATGCTACTGATTTTTGTAATCTTGTTGGACACCTCTCATCCTCATATGCCCTATCGTTCAAACCCACCGACATACCTGTGGTTGAGCCAGATCACACCCTTCCACTTCACATAGCCATCATGGTATCCAACTTCGCTGTGAAAAGAGTAATGATAGATAATGGATCAGCCTTGAATATTTGAACCCTAAAATTCATAAAACAAGCTGGGTATACTGAGGCAGATATCATCAGTGAGGTTATCACCATCAAAGCTTATGACAACTTGGAAAGAACCACAGAAGGAACTATTTTGCTGCCAATCAAGGTTGGGCCAGTCATCCAAGAGACACTCTGCCATGTTATTGATCTAAACCTACCATTTAATATCCTCCTTGGTCACCCATGGATTCATGCCATGAAAGCCGTTCCATCCACTTACCATCAATGCGTCAAATTTCTGCATCAAGTCACTGAGGTAACCATCCATGCCGATCCAAAACTCTTTGCTTACTGCAATGCGGTTGAAGCTTCATATACAAACCATTGCCCTGGAATTGATATCGGCACATCCATTGCCAGCTCATCCCACACTTATAATGACCCAGAAACCATCCTCGCCTCTACCCTGTCTACCGTGAAGATCAATAACAAAGGTTGTGGAGAGTATAGTCTGTCAGATGCATTTGCTGTCAGGGCACTCCCACTTGATCCACATGCCCATGGACAATCGACATATCACAAAGCTAAGGAGATTCCACCTCCTTGATACAAACAGTTGGCCCAACAACCTTTATATCCTCGAAAATCCCTCTTCATGAGGAGCTCACTCCAGATATCAACAAATGGTTACATAAGGATGCACCTCAAAGAAATCAAGCACGCCTTGATCACTTCAGCCAAAAGTATCCCCAAGAACATAAGCTCATCACTGACAAATGGAACTATCAAGGTGGTAGTCTAGGACCAGAAGAAAGAGGCATGCAGTGCCCCATCGATGCACATAAGTGGGAATCGAAGTCAGGTCTTGGCTTTGGCATACCCACAACTGGGGGCACCAATGAGAACGGTCACGCTTTTTCGAACATTCACCGCAACCTTGTTGAAATCAAAGACATTCTTGAGGAAGTTGAAAAGAGAGCCTACGATGATATCCTAGACCAAATCTCCCTCGGAGACTCTGTTCTCCAAGAAATATCCATCCAGCTCATTGACCTACCACTCACCCATCCACAACTCATAGATTGGGACCAAACAAGTGTCATACACATCGATGAGTTCACATCAGAGGAGGCACTTCTAAGATTCATGGGAGCTGAAACTCCTCACAAGAAAACAAAGCCAGATTCTACCTATATCTACAAGCTAGATCCCAAGGGGTATTTTGGAGAAAATCCCCGACCTAGTTCCGATACACCCAAAATTGGAACTAAGGTGAATCTGAGACTAGCTAAGGCAATGAAGAGAACCCCTCAGCAAGAAAATCCAGAGCCACAAGAAGAACATGAGGATTTAGCATTGCCTCCTCAAGATAATCGACCAGAGGTGTCTCCTATTCTAATTGAGGATACTCGAGAAGTCAACATTGGTTCTTCAGAGATCCCCAGACTTGTTCACATTGCTGCATCCCTATCACAAGACCAAGCTAACCTCCTCTTTGAGGTCTTAAGAGAGAACATTGGCCAATTTGCATGGTCATATCAGGACATGCCAAGACTTGATCCAAAGCTTGTAGTTCATCATCTTTCAGTTGATCCAAAGATCAAGCCTGTCAGACAAAAGCTTAGAAAAATGCACCCCAAGGTGGCATTATTGGTCAAAGTTGAATTAGAAAGAATGTTAGCTGCTAAGGTTATCCGACCTATCAACTACTCAAAGTGGATCTCCAACATGGTCCTTGTCACTAAACCTTCCGGTGACATCAAAATCTGCATTGATTTTAGAGATCTTAACAAAGCTTGTCCAAAAGATGATTTTCCCTTGCCCAACATAGATATGATTGTAGATCTTATAGCTAGACATGAAATTTTGTCCCTCATGGATGGATTTTCTGGGTATAATCAAATAAAGATTGCAGAAGAGGATCAACATAAGACAACATTCACTACCCCTTGGGGAACCTTTTGCTACAACATGATGCCTTTTGGCCTAAAGAATGCTGGGGCTACCTATCAAAGAGCTATGACAGCCATTTTTCATGATCTCATCCATAGAATTTTGGAGGATTATGTGGATGATATCTTGGTCAAGTCGCATACCTTCATGGATCATCTTGCTGACCTGGAGAAAGTCTTTGATAGGTTAGCCAAATATCATCTCATGCTGAATCCCAAGAAATGTGTCTTTGGGGTCACATCTGGCAAGCTTCTAGGCTTCATAGTTTCTAAACGAGGTATAGAGATCGACCCCAAGAAGGTCAAGGCTATCTTAGACATGCCTCCTCCCCAAACACTGCGACAGCTTCGCTCTCTTCAAGGAAAGCTCCAATCTGTTCGACACTTCATCTCCCAGCTTGCAGATAAGTGTACACCATTTTCACATTTACTGAAGAAGGATGAGAACTTCAAGTGGGATCCTTTATGTCAGCGTAGCTTTGACCATCTCAAGAAGTATCTCATCAATCCCCCTATCTTGGTTCCACCAGTTCCTGGTCATCCCCTGATTTTGTACATATCAACAACACCTACTGCTCTAGGGGCACTTCTAGCATAGCTTGATGACTACAACAGAGAAAGAGCCATCTACTACATCAGTAGAACCCTAGTTGGTTATGAACTCAATTACACTCCTATGGAAAAAGCTTGTTTGGCAGTTGTTTTCTCAACTCAAAAGCTTCGCCATTACATGCTAAGTCATACCATCCAACTAGTCTCCAAGATTGACCCTCTCAAGTATATGCTCTCTAGAACAACACTTACAGGCCGTTTGGCCAAATGGGTTATGCTCCTTAGTGAATTTGACATCCAGTATGTGGATAGAAAGGCAATCAAAGGGAAAGCTATAGCAGATCACCTAGCTGATGCACCTCTAATAGATGCTTATCCATTGATCACAGAATTTCTAGATGAGCATATCTGTCTAATTGAAGAACAACCCCCATGGAAACTTTATTTTGATGGCTCATACACATCTCATGGATCAGGGGCAGGAATATTGTTGGTCACACCTCAAGGAGATTACATTCCAAAAGCTTTCAAGCTACGATTCCCTAGCACCAACAATATAGCTAAATATGAGGCCCTCATAGTAGGATTAAAGATAGCTACAGAATGGAACATTGTTGAGCTACAAATCTTTGGCGATTCTCAGCTCATCATCAAGCAAGCCCTAAATGAATATCAAACCAAAGATGAAAAGCTATTACCCTACAAAGAGCTGGTTGATCAGCTAACCCAACATTTTACAAAGCTTCTGTTTACACAAGTGCCTCGAATACAGAACAAAGCAGTAGATGCTATGGCTACTATAGGCTCGCTCTTGGAAATTCCCCAAGCAGCTACACAGTATGAGTTTTTAGTGGAGCAACTCCTCACACCCGCCTATGCGAATGAGGATTCAAACCGTGTTTGTATCTTGGTTGGTCCCCAATCCCCTTGGTACCATGAGATTCACACTTACCTTAATGATGGTATCATATCCCCTCACCTCACACGTACCCAATGCCAGAACCTCATCCAAAAATCATCCCGCTATGTTATCATAGCCAATACCCTATATCATCGGGGTTATCACGATACTCTCTCTCGATGTTTAGACCAAAATGAGGCCGCGATGGTGTTAAAGGAAGTACACTCTGGACTTTGCGGTGCCCACACGAGTGGTATTGTCCTAGCGTGAAAAATCCTTAGAGCAGGCTACTATTGGCCTACCATTGAAGAAGACTCCTGTGACTTTGTCAAAAAGTGTCTCCCATGTCAGCAGCATGCAAATCTTGTGCACGCTCCAGCACAGGATCTACAGCCTATTGCACCACCTTGGCCTTTCGCTTGTTGGGGCCTTGATCTAGTTGGAACTATCACACCCCTCTCATCTAATGGACATAAATGGATAATAACAGCTACAGACTATTTCACTAAATGGGTGGAAGCAGTCCCCCTAGTCTCAGCTACAGGAGTTTAGGTCTCCAAGTTCATCTTGTACCACATTGTTTGCCGCTTCGGCATCCCATCCACCATCTTCACCGACCACGGAGGTAACTTTGAAAATCTCAACATGGAAGAATTATGCACTTCCCTTCGCATCCATCACTACTTTTCTAGCCCATATTTCCCACAAGGTAACGACCAGGCAGAGGCAACTAACAAAACCCTCCTCAAAATTCTAAAGAAAGTTGTCAATGATTCCAGCCGTGATTGGCACCTACAAATAAATCCAGCCCTATGGGCCTATCAAACTTCCTTCCATACATCCACAGGCACAACTCCATACTCCCTAGTCTATGGTGCCAAAGCGGTACTACCTATAGAGGTTGAACTTCCCTCCTTGCACATATCTTTGCAAGGGCAAATATCAGATAAAGAATATAGAGTAGCTCGGCTCACCCAACTAGATCTCTTAGACGAGAAGCGACAACAAGCCTATGATCATCTCATAGTCTATCAAACTCGTCTCAAAAGGAATTTCAACAAGAAGGTGCTTCCACGACACTTTCAGCCAGGTGACATGGTCCTTAAAGAAAACATGAAAGTCCAAGCAGATTGAGAAAAGAAAGGCAAGTTTGAACCTACATGGCTTGGTCCTTATGTTGTCACTGCTTCCTTTGGCTCTGGAGCCTATCAGCTATCTACACTTGAAGGAGGACTCTTGAATGATCCTACTAACATCATTCATCTCAAGAAGTTCTATGCTTGAAGATCCCTGGTATACCTAGCTTTTGAAAAATATAAAAAAAAAAAAAATAGTAAAGAGAAATAAGCGTCCAATGGTGAAAACTTGGCAATTCAAGCGCCTTGGATAGGTACCTTGGTGAAAACCTGGTAATTCAGGCACCTTGTGTACTAAAGACTAATCCATTATCTATCACTATCCTATCCCTCATCCATTCACCCACCATCCCATTAGACACACTTGCTTGTTCCCTTGGTGTTCCAACCAAATATCTAAAATTTGATGAAGCTTGTAAATACCTCCTGTACAGCTTGTAAAATCTTGTACCAAAGCTTGTATTATACCTTGTAAATCTTGTACCATACCTTGTATATCCAAATCTTGTCCAAAGCTTGTACCATACTCCAACTTGTAGATAATCTTGTATCCTAGCTTGTATCCTATCACATGCACCCAAAGAATTCCATTTTTCTTAAGCTTTTTGCAAACCATCTACCTATCCACCTATCAACTATTATAGACATCCCATCCTTCACAAACATTTCCATCTCACAAAAAACCAAAACATGAACAAACTTGTACATTTGTAACATATCTTGGTCCGTCAACCTTTACATCCTCTTTAACTTAGTACCATTGTATCTATCCAGCGTTCATGTCATTTCATCTTTGATCAGCATCTTGTACACACCGCACAACTTGTTTAGCTATTTCAATGCATCCTTTAGCTAGATCTCCTGTCACCAAAGTGTTGTCCTTCTTAGTTCAGCTTGCCAGACGCACCACTCATTCCGATCCACCAACTTAGGTGCTCTCCGATAGGTCCTTGCAGGATATAGCTTTCCTCAAGTCTAATCTTGGTCTGTTAGTACCTTTTCCTACCCATCTCGTTGGCAAATGGCTCTCTTTTGGATTTTCACTTTCTTTTGATTTGGAATCTCCCCTTTTGGGTCTTGAAGTATCTTTTCCAAGAAATCTCCTTGTTCCCTCCTCAAGGTTGCCACGATCTTCCATATCATGGTATGCTGCAAATGGGGCAATTAGAGTGTAAGGTCTTGATCAAGTCTTTCTTTTGTTTTTCTTTTCTGCTTGTGGGTTACCTAGTGTCGGTTTTGCACTGCTTCCTCTGGGATTCATGTGTGATGCTCGGGCAACCCTTGCGTGTTTGTTTCGAGTCAGTTTGTCAGTCCTCTGGACAGTTGGTGAATAGGCCTTGATGTTCTTGGTAACCTTGGAAATTAACCAATAGTCCTATAGAAAATCTAGTGCTCAACTACATGGTGTTACTTCTCTTTGAAGTATCCCCCCGCTCAAAAAGCTTCAATGGTTTTCCTTCATCTCCATTATCCCCCACCCATATCCAGCATCCATATCCAACATCTGTCTCTCCTACCCCAGCTTATGCATCAGTATCTCTTTGAATCACTCATCACTCTTAGCTTTAGGGATCCACAATCCTAGTCTTAGGGATCCACCAATCCAAATCAATCCACCAAGCCTCATCTTTCGAGATCCACAATCCTAGTCCTAGGGATCTCCGAAACCCATCTTCCACCAATCTGACTCTTTGAAATCTTGTTGCATCAGCTTTATAATCCCCTCATCCATCTCCCTATCCTGGATTCCTTTTTATAGCGCTCCGCTCCTTCATCCTCCACCTTCCCTAAAGTCTTAAGCTTGCTTCCTCTTGTGCATCTGATTCTCCTTTATCATTCTCCCATAGTGAGAGTTTGAGCTAATTCAGCCCCTTCTCTTTGCCAATCTGAGTCTTCTTGCTCATCTCAAGTTCTTTTACTTTTCAAGAGGTCTTCGAGCCTCGCTTTCTCTCCCCATCGCCTTCTTGAGGGGGCATCTCACAGTCCATTCTCTCCTCTTCTGCTCTAGCCTTGGGCATCTTATTTTCTTATCTTTGATGCCATGCCACTTGCGGCATCACATCAAAGAGGGGCAAAATGTAGACACCTAAAAATCCTTTAAAAAATAAAGTATTTTTATTTTTTGAAAAAATCTCTGATGACATCATCATTTATTAATTAATTATTTAATTATTTAATTAATTAATTTTTATGCCATTAAATCCCTTTATCTTAATTAAAAATATTTAATTAAGGGATCCCTCCCAAAAATGTTTAAATCTTATTTAAACATTATTTCCTTATTTATTAATTATTTAATTAATAAATTGACCAAAAATCTTAAAATAAATAAAAAATTTATTTTTTGCCCAAAACTTGGCCAATTTACTTATGACCAATAACCTATTCCAAAATCTTCTAATCCTTCTTTAATTTCGATTAAAGGCTAATCCCATCATTTCCTACCCCTAATCCCAACTCAAAATATTTAATTAAGATTAAATATTAATCCTCATGTTTATTAAAAAAGTTTTAATAAATATCTCCTCAACCCAAACCCTTGAAATAAATAAAACTTTATTTATTTCCTAAAAATCTAATTTATCCTCATCCTAAGAAGTTCTAGACTCTTCTAGAAAGTCTTCATCCTCATCCTAGGAAATTCTAGACTATTCTAGAAAGTCTTTATCCTCATCCAAAGTCTAGACTCTTCTAGAAGATGTCTTTAAACCTAATCCTAATCCCCTCCTAACCTTGTCACATTCCCTAAACATGGGTTAAAACTTACTAACCCAAGCCAAAGTTAACAAATATCTCCTCCTTCACCCACCCTCATTAAATGCCATCCACTTGCCTATCCCTAAGCTAATCCTAAACCATCCTAATCCATCCTCTAATCATTTGCACAAGCCTAAACAAGCTTAAAACCTTCCTAATCAAGTCCAAGTCGAAATTGCTCTCATCACCCTCAAAATATCTCAACCATAAAACTTTATGAAGTCCACTAGGTCATAAATGACTCTTACAAGCCCTTTTATGGCTCTTAGAAGTCATTATGAGGGTCTTTATGAAGATTTTATCCCTTGAGCCTGCTTTGTTGACTCATCCTTCCCCTTTCCTCCATCCTCTCACCATGTGACATGTGTCACTCCTTGATTGGCTATAAGGAAGCACAATCCATGTGCTCTCCTCTCATACAATCTGAGCCCTCCATAAGCTTTTTCCCATCCTTGCATCTTAGCCTTCAATCCCTCAAGCATCTTGCCTATAAATTGGATCCTTCCCCTTTGCAAAATAACACAATCCATGAAGTAAAGTTATAATGCTATTTTGAGAGCCAAATCCATACTAAAGCCATCTATCCACACCAAAAATCCACAATCATCCATTGAAGCCTTTGGAAGCATATTGAGCATACATCCTATCCATTTAGATAAAGCTACTCAACAAGAGATCTTCTTATTGAGAGAGTCCATTAATGGCTCATATTCTCAATTGAGAGCTCATCTTAGTCTATCTTGAAGTTTGTGAATTTTGTTTAGTTTGTAAAAGCTTTATTTAAATTTGGTTTCTATTAGCATACTAACATTGCTCATATACAGCAGGAAGTGGTGCATCGTGTAGATCTTGACTAGCAGGTGACTACGACTCCCTTCCTTAACCACATCAGACATGCCACACAAAAGAAAACACACAAAGAAAATACACACACCATACACATGCAAGTATGGGGTAAGTATCCATAAGAAAACACATATGATAATAAATCATCTTATTAATCATCATTAATAATTGAAAGAAATGTAATAATCATCATCAATAATTGCGAATACTAAAATTAATCATCATACATACATAAAATGTAGAGTCTAAGTAATCTCATCACATATCAACTGAATCCATAGCACAATTTCTGATAATCTCAAAACAATACTATTAACCAACAACATAAAACTAGCTCTAAAAGAGTTCAGCAATGATAACAAAATGCGAACTAGGGGTAGGCACTACATGTTCACAACTATAACACACTTGTTGCTAGGTTTTGTTTTTGAAGATTTTTTTTTATCTGTCTACTCTATGTTCAAAAGATAGGATAGAAGACTGATTTCACAACATTCTACATTAAATCCAGAGCTTACATTCCAAACAAAAGGTTTCTGAACTCCACTTTAACATTTCCTTAACAAGATTCAAATTTAGAAGAAATTTACTGAGTGGCTAAGAAGAACCTATGTGATCTTATCACTTCACCAAGCCCTCCCTGTCTTTAGCAACCAATATCCCCAAATTCCTATTGAAGCTATATTTGATTTTCCCTAATTCATAACTAACCCAATTTCAGATGTTTCCATGTTTTCTTTTACCAATAAATTTGACACCCTTTTTACCAACTTTTCATTCATAACATTATATGTATATTTAAAAAAAAAGTGTAAAATAATAGTTATATAAAGATGTTTAAAAATAACAAAGTGATCAAGCTTAAAGAAATTAGGTAAAACTTAAAATGCCAATAATAGGTAATATAACTTTATTTCCCATTTTCATTCCATTTCATCATTAAGACTAATGAAGTAGGACAAAAATAAAAGTAAAACTAAATGTAACCAAGTTAGTTTAATAGGGTAAATCTATATTGACAAAACTTCATGTAAATTCATAATTTAACCACATACATTCCTAATTACTCATAATGAGCTTCTACGTGGTGTGTGGGATGCTTGGGTACCCATTTATCCCCTTCCAAGAGGCGAACCCTCTCTACCTCAACCACACCCTCATCTTCATCAACTCCTGCATCACTTAGACACTCACAACCAAATAAAAGTCAGTATCCATCAAATTTAATATCCGACTCATCATCATGATCATTATAACAATAATGTAATACACATTCATCAATATTTTCAATACATCATCATTGTATAAAATGAAGTCCAACCATCATAACTTTATAACACAAACATTTTTTACATTAAAAAGATGTAATAAATTTTCCTATGCATTAATTATTTATTTAGTTGCACTAATTAACACATCTTAATGCAATAGTTAATCTTAACCATTAATTATTCCATGTTCAAAATCAAGGGTTGACCTAATCTAAATCGACGAGTTGACACATAAACAAAGATAAGTAAAGTCACAAAATGGGATGTGACATCCATTTCCTAACCCTAGGAAGAGGCATCATCCCAATGCCAATCACAACAAAATAAGCACACACACCCAAAACTAAGATATAACCAAAATAAAGAAAGCTATACAAAAACATGGGAAAAAGATTTATGTAAATCATCCACATCCTCCCACATGGCACTATCAATGCCAAATTGGTTCAATTGGACCTTGTACTAGAGGACATCCCTATCTCGTACCCTAATGGTACACTAATCAATGAGTTAGGTGGGCTGAATTGCCATCACCCCTGGATCCTATACATATAATGCATGCCAATCAAGTAGATGAGATATCTTGGGATGATATATACATTAATAAATGAAACATGGAAGACATTATGAATTTGGCCTAAAGTAGGCAATAGAGAAAATCGATAAGAAACTAGGTTGATAACTTCTAAAACCTTGAAAGGGACAACAAATATTGGCACAAGCTTTGAGCTCTTGCCGAATGAGATAGAACTCTTGTGCAGTCTAACCCTCATAAACACCTTATCCCTAGTCTAGAACTGCCAAAAAGTGCATTTATTGTTAGCATAACTCTACTGATGATTTTCTTCCTCTTTTAACCAACTATAGATTAAGATCACTTGCTTTTCCATCTCTTTTATCATTTTAGGGCCCACAATAACCCTATCCTCAACCCTAACCTAGCTGATAGGAATCTAAGATTTCCATCCATAAAGAGCCTCAAATGGATTCATACCCAAAGAAAAATGATAGGAATTGTGATAGGAAAATTCCACCAATGGAAGATACTCCTCCCATTTGTACTATTGATCCATGTAGTACATGCACAACAAATCTTTGAGCACCTGGTTCACCCTCTCAATCTAACCATCAGTCTTAGGGTGGTAAGCTATGCTATAGTTCAGACATGTACCCAAAGAGGAGTTCAAGGTTGTACAAAACCATGAAGTCATCCAAGTGTGCCTATCAAAAATGATGGTCTCTAGAATACCATGTAGTCAAACTATCTCTTGGACAAACTTTCTTGCAAAAAATGGAGATTCCTCCTTCAGATTACTAGGAATGAAATGGGAAACTTTGGTTAATTTGTTGACTACAACCAAGATGAAATAATTTTTGCATCAAGTCATGGGTAAACCCTATAAAAAATCCATGCTACTAACTTTCCTTTTATACTACAAAATTTCATGTGGACACAGAAGTCCTTCCAAATGGACATGCTCAGCCTTGACACACTGACATTCCAAACACTGGGCAATATACTTCATCACATCCTGTTTGAGTCTTGACCAAAAATATAAACATCTCAAATCAGGTATCATCTTGTTTACCCCTAGGTACCCTAAAAATGGAGTAGAATGCATCTCCTCAAGAAAGATTTTTGCAACCCTTCATGACTGGGAACATATATTCTATTTTGGTACTTAAGCACACCATCATCTTTAATAGAGTAATCATCAAATTATGAGTCAGAGGCATCAGTGTCCAAAACTAATTTCACCCATTCATAATTGGTATCTCTAGGGAGGTACTGAAGAATATGATCATCTCATACAAGTTTGAGATGTGGAGATAGAGGTAATGTGTCTTCTATGACTAAGTGCATCCACTACCCTGTTCTCTTTGACTTTAACATACTCAATGCCAAAACCATATTCACTGAAGAATTCAAGCCACCACCTTTATCTGGCATTCAGATTAGGTTGGCTAAAAATATGTCTCAACCCTAATGATTAATTTTAAGCTCAAATGGCCTTCCCAATAAGTAATACTGTCACATCTATAAGGCATATACTATCATGATTAGTTCTAAATCATGAGGAGGATAATTCACTTCATGCAATCTACTAAAGTGTAAATTAAAGTAGAACCCTTGAGTGTCAAAAAGTTCTACCTATATTAAAAACTGTGATATTGAAACACTCATAAAGTGAACAAGACTTGATATTGGTTGGCAAGGTAAAAATTGTTGGTCCACACTCCCATCTCAGATAGCACATGAATGACGTGCGATGGCTTTGGAGACCTGATACACTTTCAAGACACCTGTCAAGTTTCAAAACCTATCATATGGTCTAGTATCTTCATCTGAAACAATGATGTTTGATAACATTCATTTGATATAATCTTGATTATCAGATAATATAAACTTAAAAGTTGGAATGCATTATTTTTCCTATATATGATGGGCATGTGATGTATACACATTGTACTTCATCACCATAGTTCATAATCAATGACTTAGTGCTATGTTGAAATTGTTGATAAACTAATTATATCATTTACATAGTTAATGGTTAGTAAATGAGTTTTGACTTTTCAGCATTGGTCGTGATTGGTTTCTTTTCTTTTTTCATTATCATGTGACGTGGCATCTTTGTTTATGATTCTTCTTCTTACATATGGTATATCAAAAAGTTTGACATAATCAATTCATCTTGTTATTCTGGTAATTAAGTTATGGTTTCTTTTAGATTTTAGCATATATGTATATTTATCATTTCTATTAAATTTAATGATAATTAATCAACTAATGTTGACTAGTCAATATTCAAATGACTTTGACTCTCCTTGACTTCCACAAATTATGGAAATTGTTGATGTGGCATTGGTTTTGTAGGGGCAGACCTTACATATGGGTAGACTAAGTGGGTGAATCAAGTGCTCAAAGATTTTTTGTGCATGTAGTTCATGGATCAACCATACAAATAGGAGGAATATACATATAATTTTATGAATGAAAAGTTGGGAAAAAAGGGTGTCAATTTTATTGGTAAAAGAAAACAAGGAAACTCTTGAAATTGGGTCAGTTCAATTTTAGAAGAAATTTACAGAATGGTTAAGAAGAACCTATGTGATCTTCACACTTTAGCAAGCCCTCATCATCTCTAGCCACCGATATCGCCAAATGCCTACTTAAACTCTATTTAATTCCCCTAATTCACAACTGATCCAATTTCAAGTGTTTTCTTGTTTTCTTTTCCTAATAAAATTGACACCCTTTTTTCCAAATTTTCATTCATAACATTATACATGTATTTATTCCATGTTCAAAATCAAGGGTTGACCTAGTCAAAATCGATAGGGTTGACACATAAGCAAATACAAGGAAAGTTGCAAAATGGGACATGACATCTCTTCCCCGTAGGAAGAGGCATCATTCCAATGTCAATGACAACAAAATAAGCACACACACACACCCAAAAATGAGATATAACTGAAATAAAGAAAGCTAGAAAAAAAAGATGAGAAATTGATTTCTACGAATCCTCTGCATGATGATTATCAATGTTAAATAACCAAAATCAATATAAAAATTATCACTTATTAATTAAGCAATTAGAATATCACTTACATGATGTTGACCTACATGTCATACATCCTTGACATAATCATAAAATCCATATGTAAGATTGTACATATACAAATGGGTGCATTAGTACATAACTATATCCCATCAAAACAATTAAATACATCAATAATGTCATATAAGATGATTTCATACATTCACATCAACTATTTCCTTCAATACATAACTATTTAACCTAAGAATTAAGAATATGAAAGATAATTGTAATCCACTACAAAGGATTATAAAATGATAGTTTTTGAATGGTGGAATCAAAATTTACCAAACTATTTATCTACAAACCCTTGAATGTGAGGCTTTTGAAGTAGTTTTGACAAAATTGATGGATTTCCTTCCACAGATCACGACCACAACTAGATCTAAAAGTTGATGTATTTGGATGATAATCCCCAAAAATAACTTTTCCAATCATATTCACAATGAAGTCAATCCATCAAAAGAGTAAAAACATGATTTTATTTGTGAAAATGCAAAAAATTGACATTGAAAAGGCAATGTTTCTCATTCAAACTTGCATTCAATTTCTGACCCATCTTACCACCAAAGTGGTTTCATGATTTATTTACTGGGAAATTGAAAAGTTGCCATTGGTAGCTTTTGCAATGTAAATACAACTTTTACATATTTTAAAATAATAACCTCTAATTTTTTGAAGACATGATCTAATGATCCTATGCATATCATTTATATGCCCAATCCACCTAGTTTTATCAATTTGACCACTTTGACCATCTTAGGGCCTTATAGGCCAAATGGGTACAATATGGCACCAAAGGTTTTACATTTGCAAACTTGTCCACATAATGACATCAAATAATATAATGTAATCACGATCAAAGGAAAAAGTGATAATACAATACCTAAGATGCCATTCATCAAAATTGATACCCACAGAAGATAACTGACTAGTAATAGTATTAAACTCATTTGAATTATTTGCAATAGATCCACCTTCTACCATTTTCATATTAAATAAAAACTTCATGAGAAATACTTTGTTTGAAGTGGAGAGCTTTTCATATAGGTTCACTAGTGTTTGCATCAATTCTTATGTTGTCTTTGCTTTTGTAATATTAAATTCCACTAATGGTGCCAAGCATAATCGAATGCTTCCAAGTGCCTTTCTATCTAAAATATCTCATTAATCATTTGATATAGATCCCTGATTCTTGGCTTTGCCTTCCAATGACTTCCATAAATCCTTCTGATAAAGATAGTCTTCCATTTGCATTTTCGATAACTAAAAGTTTTGCCCATTAAACCTATCAATCGTCAGCTTACACTCGTCTGCCATCACTCCCACTAAACTATGAGACTTTCCTATAGAGAATAACTAAAAAAACAACCTCACTTTGATACCACTTGTTAGGAATAAAACACAGACAGAAATAAAAATTACATGCAAATATAACCAATAACAAAAAATAATAGATCACACAGAAAAGAATAGAAGACACTAAGATTTAACATGGTTTACCAAATCCCTGGGCTATGTCCACCAAACAAAAACTATGATATTATTATGATCCACTAATTACAACCTAATTACAATTCATAATCCCTTATAGCTCAATACAATCACAAGAACCAATTTTTTTCATCACAACTATGGAACAATCCCTAACCCTAAGCCCTTTTATACAAGTATTTTTACCACTTTAGGGTTACAATTAATAATTACATGTCAGCCCAAAATCTTGATAAAATAGGGCCCAAATTTTTTTATAGTATGTATAGTACTTTCCTAATTAGTCACCAAAATCTAACACAAGGTCAAGAACCTTTAGCTTTAACCCAAGGCATGGGTGAAGACCAAGAAGAAGAAGGTGTAGAGGAGGAAGAAGCCAAGGAAGTGCTAGTAAGCTGGAACCTAAAAGGAGAAAGGCTAAGGCACAACCTATAGCCAAACCAAAGGCAAAGAAGGCTACCAAGCCAAGCACAACAAAGCCAACTATCCCAACAAAAAAAGCTAATACAAGGGCCAATACTCAAATGGCCAAAGAGCAAGCAAGGGAGAAGACAAAAGCAACTAAATAGAAGGGCTCAATGTAGAAGAAACAAAGGAGAAAGTATGTTGCATAGCTTCAAACAAACAATGAAAAGATAGAATTAGAAGATACAAGTTAGTTTAGGGTGGTAAGTCATGCACCTAAATCTAATCTTGAGAATATTTGTGATAATATTAAAGATAATGTAGATATGATAGGATTAAAGAACATTGATTTTTGTAAACTTGCTAGAGAAGATTTATTTTAAGCCATGATGTCTAAGTTCAAGAATACTCCACTTGAATTAGACAACACAATGCCCAAGGAGCTATACACACTTGTAGAAATAAGTGGCATTATTGCTTAAACCTTGAAAAGAAAATAAGGGAATCATCCCTAGCCCAAGTGATGCTTGACCTAACAAAGGGGAAAATTCTCATGGCAAATAAGAAGTATGGTAGTAGGTTTGTAGCCAAATATAGGGCATTCAACATACTCCAACACATTGAAGATGTTGTAAAGAAATCCACTCAAATGTGGAAATTGATATATGGGTTGACAACTGTCAAAGCAAGAGAAGAGTATCCCTTTGAGGGAAGAATTAATGGAGGAGGAGAGGAAGAAAAGGAAGAGGAACCAAAAAAAGAAAAAGAAGATACCAATGTGGAGGAGACACAAAAGAAGAAAGATGAAATGGCCACAACTAAAAAGCAACAAGAAGAACAAAATGTGGAAGACTCACAAGTACTAGGCATGAGCCCTCCAATGATACAAGCACATCTATAGAAACCATAATAGTAAAGGATGTTCCTAATAACTCACTTTACAACATCAACCCATTAACTATAGAGGATTTGAAGAAAATCCTTGACCAATCCACACTACAAGCTAGGTTGTGTGAGAATATTTTATTGGTCAGTGTTGAAGAGCTTCAGAAGGTAACAACTGATATAACAAAGGATAAGGTGAATCCAAAAGAACCATCCTTTTCCATCCCTTTAGCTACTAGTGCTCAAACTCTAGTGAAAACATTAGATGATACATTTGCAAAGGTTGACGCTATTGTAAATGTTGACATGGTTGAACAACAAACTCAAATTGGTTAAGAAGAGAAGGCTTTAGAAGCACAAACAAGATAGAAGAGGTATCTATACCCAAAACAAAAACACAAGTAGCATGTTAGATATTAATGATTAATCAAGACAAAAAATAAGAAAAGGACATACCAAATGAGAAGGAGCAAGAAGCCATACAAACTTGGTAAATTTACCAAAATTTTGCACTCCAACAAAAGTCCTTCAGAGATTGTGCACTTATACAATACCACTTTAGATTTTAGCACCAGGCTCTAGCTCATCCAAGGTTGCCAAGGTATTTCACTATGGAGATGCAATTTTAGATGAAGAAATAGTGATACCAAAATATGACTATGCAACCATGACACTACAAAAAATAGGCATAATGCAAGAAGCCTTAGAAAAGAAGAAACAATAGGAAATACTCATAAAAGAGTACAGATAAAGGTAAGAATTACAAGATATTAAAGACATATTTTTAGATGCTTTTAGGTTGCAAAAACCTAATGAATCTAAGCCAATATTAGAACAATTATCAGAAATTGTGGAATAGGTGAATAATGAAGACCAAAAAGCCAATGTAAAATTAATGGAATGGTTTGAAAAGAAATTCCAAGGGAAAGAAAATGAGAAAATATTAGGTGATATAACACTCTCACAAGTTAAATTGGACACAAAAATTGAGGAAGTGAAGAAGGTACTTGAGAACATATTCTCATTGTACACAAAATTGTGTGATCCCACACTCTTCCCACAGGAAATGGGCCATAAGATTCTAAGCTTGGAGAACAATTTGAAACTATCAGGAATTTAATTACCTAAGAATCCAACTCAAAGTGAGAAACATTTCCATTCATTTCTTCAAACACAAAGTCAACTAGTTGTGTTAACAATAGAAGAGGCTAATATAAGAGCCAAGTTGACTAACAGTCAAGCCTCCCTTGTCCCTCATATGGAGATACTCCACAAGGAACTAGGATATGCAGAGACATTGATGAAGAAACATCCAAATCTTTCAACATTAGATAAACTAGTTCACCTTGTAGCAGAGATAGCCATCCAAATAAAATCATTAGATGTTGCATTAGACAACTGGGATGCTACTTTGAAGATTATAATGGAAGTCCACAAGAACTTTTTTGACAAATACACAATCAGTGTATAGACCCTTTGACATAAGTGTCAAAAAGGGGGAGAATAAAGAGAATTGGGGAGATACATATGCAAGGGGGAGATAAGAGATAAAGAGTAAGAGGGAGATAACCCAAAGGGGGAGAGCACACAATAAAAAGGGCAGCACACAACAAAAGAGTAGAAACAGAGTTTATATCAGATAAAGAGTATCACTCAGTATTTTTGAAGCCAAAGAGTATAAAAAAAAGACAAATATATGGAGAATAGATTTTGGATAAAGAATAGGTACATTAACTTAGGGAGAGTTACAAAATTTTGAGGTATATGAGTCTATTACAAAATTTTGGAAAATTTTGAAGTTTTGTGTATATGCCAAGTTATGAATGTATTATACTTGAGGAGAATAGATGTATTATATATAGTTAAGTGTTTTTGACACTCATGTCAAAGGGGGCTATTGTTGATCTTATATTGGTTTTGACAATTGAGTTTCAACACACTTAAGATATTTACTAAGTTCATGCCATATATAGATGCCAAGTTGAAATAAGTGCCAAGTCATTTATGTGCTGAGTCACTCAAGTACTAAGCATAATAGACCATGCCAAGTGATTCAAGTGCTAAGTAAGTAGTTGATGCCAAGAAATTTAGGTGCCGAGCTAGAAATAGAACTATAGTATGTGCCAAGCATTAGTATTATCAAGCGACAAGTAACACAAATTAGATCTAGTTGTTTGTGTTGGCATAAACAACTATGTAAACTATTTTTATGTCAACTTATGGATAAATCTTGAAGCTTTGAAGATAAGGAAAAATCTATTTGGATTCCCTATGCAATAAACATGCAAGCAATTAGAAAATTGGAAGGGATTAAGTGGAAAAATGAATGAATCTCAACTGTAGATTCATACCTAACCCTAAGCCACCAAAAAGTATTTATAAGGAAGATGAAGCCCCATAATTTAGTATGTATGAAGGTATGCACATGAGTGAAGAGTAGAAGGAAGAGAAGGGGTGAATTGATCAAAAAGCATTCAAGGTGAGTTAGTAGAGTGAAAGAATTGTAGAATCAATTTCCAAAATAGATGATCGAAGACTCAGCATTGGCAAATCATATTAGAAAGGATTAAGAAGGACAAAATGGTGACTTGAAACCAACAAGTTAAAGTTGTAAGTCATTAGATCAAACATTCAACTATTAATTTCTAACAACTATATCAGTAGAGTGAAATCCTTTAGACTAGGGTTGACTTAATAGTCATTGTAAAATCTTTTAATTGGGTGACATTCCAAGTGAATGTTCTAAAGTCCTTTAACTAGGCACACTTCTAGCAGGGTGTTAAAATCCTTTAAGAGGGTGAGATTTAATAGTCTCTTTTAAGCCTTTAATAGGGCAAGCCTTTCACAAGGTAGATCATGTTTTATGGTCAACTTATTGTAACCTTAATAGGTGACACTTTATTGCTATAGTAGTGAAGAATTGTGGGTGTCACCCCCACCCCAATTTTACCTTCTCATTTGGAGGGTTTCTGGGTAATCATATTAGGTGTCAAGTGTGTGTATGCATATATGTTTTGATGCATTTTCTTTATATTTCATTTCAGTTTATTACATGCATCTAATGAATTGTATAAGAATTTTAAGTGCTAAAGTTTAAACTTTTGATTCGCCCTTCCTCTCAAAACTCTATGTTTCCCATTTGTAATTCCAAGAAACCCTACATTCTCAATGATGCAACTTGGCTTTTGAATGGCTTGACATATACTATTTACTCAGCTCTTAAATCACTCAGCATGTATAGAATCCTCAATGCATGAGTTACTTGACACATACAATCTACTTGGCACATATTGGTGCTCGACACTAACTAGGTATATTGCTCGACATGTATTGTCTAGAAACTTATGCTTAGAATGCTTTGATCACTCAGCTTCGATTGATTTCTCATCTTTCTCTGATCAGTCTACGTGCACTATAATACTAATAGAAAATGACTACAATAATGATAGAAAATGACTAAGTGTTTTGTCACTACCTTGTCAAAACCAATCTGAGATTAACAATCTCCCCCTTTGACATAAGTGGTAAAAACACTTTTCCATGCATATAAAATCCTTATTATGAGCATAACTTAGATAATATGTATACATTACTGGGCTCTCATACAAAATTTCAAAATTTTCAAAATCGAAAAACTCATGACTAACTATTATACCTTATTTCTCCATTACTCCCCCTCAGTAAATGTTTCCTTTTTGTATCTGAATTTATTACTCTTGTTGAGTAGATTTTCTATCCTCTATTTCTATATTATTACTCCCCATTACTCAAAATTGTATTATTCTCATTTCTCATTTTCCCTTTATACTCATTTCCCCCTTTTTTGACACTTATGTCTTGGGTGGCACACTAATAGTATTTTTATCCAAAAATGATTGATGGATCTCCATGATAATTTCCAATGCTGCATCCAAATTGTTGCATGCTACCTCTAGAGATTGATATTGAATATCTAGCTGGGAAACAAGGTCAACTAAACCATCATGAGTTTAAAGTTGGTTATCTTTCTTCATCATTGTCTCAACATAGGTTAGTTACTTATGCAACACTTCCATGTGTGGGGTCAACATGGATTGGATACTTATCAAGGTAGCTCTAATAGTAGCATCCTATGCTTGTAGCTCATCAAGCCTACCTTGTGTGGACAGTAAACTCTGAAAATGAGATTGACTTTGACCTAGAGATAGTTGTAAGGTACTACCTACAAGCTATAGATCTCCCTATAGTTGGTCAATAGCCCTCTAAACTTCTTATTTGAATATATTTACAACACATAACTTGGTGTAGAGAGAGAAAATATTTTCTAACACCTTCTTCCCCCTCTCCACTTTGGTTGCTAGATCAACCTATCTAAGTGAAATAGCACTAGATATCTTTTCAAGTACCTTTGAATGAAATTTTCTTTTAGACCATTCTAAGAGTTTAACATTAGAATCTAGGTCTTCATCCCTGATCTTATCAACCATAACAACAAGTTGCTCAATGATATTTGGCTTCATGTGGCTCAGGAGGGCTGAAAGAATCAATGAATATATCTTTGATGTCATGCAAAACTTACTTTGTCTTTTGCTTCCTTCTCAACAACTCTTGCCTCTTCTTTCATTGTAGAGATTCCTATAGAATGCTCATCTACTCTATAGTGATTGTCTTTAAATCAAACTTTGGAAAATCAATCTCCTTATCTAAACTAACATCCTCATATGATGTGTCATCTATGCTCCTTGATATACTAGCATGTCATTGTTAGAGTAAATAATTAATTAATTATTAATTATTTATTCTATTACTTAAGCTTACTTAGGTAAATGCATGTAGTTAATAGTTGTAGTGATGAGTTGTTGACAAAATAGGAGTTTGTTCCCTTATAGCATGTTCCACCTTTTTGTGGAAGTGTGCTTAGTTGTTAACCTTATCTTTTACCACTTTCTAGCTTGTTCTACAAGCTTCCATGAGGCCTTTATATTCGATATCTCTCATTTTAAATTCATCCATTCACATAGAAATTTCATTTTCCTATTGTGAAATATTTTCTCTTGCATTGTTTGCTTCAAGCTCTTCCTCCTTTGGTTTCTCTTCAGCAAGCTATTTGCATGCAGGTGATCTTGGTGGGCTGTGGAGTTGGATTTTATCAACTCCTACAGTCATGCCCAAAATTTCAAGGGAAAAACACAACTATTTTTTAAATTTTTTAAATTTATTTATCTATTTTCTTGAAAAGGAATTAGATTACCTTACACAAGGCAAGATGTAGTAAATAGATTAACTAGTTCCATCTACCCTAGGTCATACAAGTTTAACCTTCGGTCTAACTTGGTACACTCAATAGCATTATCCAAAATGGGAATGGTGTCTTACTAATAGCTTGTGATGGTCTACTGGAAAGGAAACCTTCCATCCCAAAAGAATGATTCAAAAATGATTTTGAGGTTTAATGACAATTCCTAATAGGTATCTAATTACCGATAGAAACATTAGTTTCTTCCCTTTTAACAAAACAAGTCTAGATATAAGATCCTAATACAAATTTGTAATAAATGTTAAGATATACATGTATAATCCATCATTATCATCTAAGAAGATATATCATAGAATGCATGTTATCTCATAGTTACATTGGTTTTATATTTTTGGGTCGATTGACTATATATATATATATATATATATATATATATATATATATATGTTAATTGTTATATAATAAATTCATCTAACAAGTTTCAACACTTACTATATATTAAGTATATTAAAAATAATGTGAGAATCTAATTATAACATGTAATGTAGTATTCTAAACCTTCAACCAACTACATATTTACTAACCACTAATTGAATGTCTAAATCTTAACTGTCGTCTTCACTTTCCACTAACTATTCATCAAATTCATATCTAATAGATGATTCCACTTAATTGTCTACGAATGAGTTAACTAATCTTTCTTCCATTATCTATAAAAAACTAATTACTTTAATTACACTAATAACCACTACTACATACCTATTAATAAAACACTACCCTTATTACTATTGACTATATCTCTAATTATATATTACTATATAATTGATTATAATACAATACCCATTCACTAAAATGTTACTATTACTATACTAATCTTTGATTTTCACATACACATTAAACTCCACCTCTATAAATATAACTTAAATATAATGTCATACCACATGAATGGTTTGTGATTGTAAAAACTAAAGTATGAATTGATTGAAGTAGGTGTATAGTTTTGAATTGAGTAATAGTCATATCAAGAGTAACTTTTATTAACCCTCCTCCCAACTACCCCTTTTGCTGTAAAAGAGAGACGATTAAGCACACATTTTGGTCCTACTCTCATGCCTTAAAAATCTGGAGGTTCCTCCATTCCACTTTTTTGGCATTGTTTGCTCAAACCTGGTCTTGGAAAAATGCACTACTTGGTGTTTCTCTAGCTCCTAATATTATCATTCAATCCTTCAGGCACATTATCCTTAAGCAGATTTGGTGATTAAGATATATGGTTGTCTTTGCTCACACTTTCCATTCGATTGAGGTTGAGTACTTGATGGTTACTTCAGATTTCTTTCCTATGCTTCTTACTTTGAAAGCATCTATTCAAACCAATATGGTTCTTAAAAAGTCGCTCGAACATATAAATCATCAGCTTTGTGGTTTTGAAGAAAAGTTAAAATTCAAGATAATCATGCTATCAACATTTAGTCTTGTGCAATATGGTATGCTTTCAGCCTGGAATATGTGCATCTTGGTTGCAACTTCAATCTTGGTTGTTGATACTTTGAAGGAATTTCCAAGTGCGTTGATGAAGTTTTGGAAGCAGTTGCATTATTCATTTTTAATTGTCTCAATACCGATGTTACCTTGGATGATCATTTGTTGTAATGTAACTAATGCTGTTATAGTAGTCAGCATTGTATCTGCTGTTATTTATTTGTAAATGTTTATTTTTATTAATAAAATGCTTCTTTCAATAAAAAAAAAGAGAGTAACTTTTATATCGATTTTACTTTTATCTTCCATTAACTACATTTTAATATGGAATCACAATACAATTATAATGTGGTCAATAGTGTCTTTGAAATTTGGAACAAATTTGACCTTGTAAAGTGTAAGAGATTATTAAAAGTCAAAAACCATCGCCTTAATGTATAGGTAATTACGTGATGCAATTTGACATCAAATTTCATAATATTGTACAAGATTTTAATAGTGCATAGGCGGCTATAAAATAAGTCTATTTTCAAACTTTAAGAGGAATGACAAACAATGAAAGCTCGAAAAACAAGTCAATTTCAGTGAGCTTGTTTACAACACGTAGCATAAGCTGTCACCTCTCCTTCCTAGCCTCACACGAAGATGGCGATTAAAACTTGTGCATTGCCATTTGCTTGTCCTTGGCAATAGTGAAAAGAGGGAGATCTGTGGTTTGAGATGAGCACCTTCCTTGGGTAGAGAATTCATTGGGTGGAGGTACATAGTGAGTCCTCTCACACATGTTAGAGTGGGGAAGGTGATTTTTTTAAATGCATAGCCAATCTTGAACAAAGGTAAGAAGTGATTTGGGAAGTGGGGACCACTACCCTTCCCATGTACTTATGGTTTTTTTATGTCTTTGTAAAGGGATGCCTAGGTGATTGCATAGGCTTATTTTATTAGAATTTAGAGCTTCCTTGAATGATATCTTATGGGGTACTTTCTTTTATAATATTAATATTATTATTCTAAATGTGGATTCCTACAAAATGTCAAGATGTCACATGATTCTCATGGATTTTTTGCATGTACAATCATATGATTTTATTGGATGATTGTGAGCCTTATTTTCCTAAGTCCCTTATTATCTTAGGGTTTATTTATTATTATATTTCCATAGGTCAAGACACTAGGAATATACTTCTAATTATTTTATTGGACTATATTAGCTAAGAACTATTTTCTCATTTCCCATACAAAAACCACAGAAATAAATATGCATGTCCAGGATGATATTCTCATGGTATTTTATGCTATATAATCTAGTTGACTTATCCACTCTACTCATCTATAATGCTATTTTAACATTCCAATATATCCATCTAGTTTAATAGATCCATTTGATATCACTTTGAACAATAAATTAATACATAAAATTTATTGTATTGTATCATGATTCAAAATGAATATGTTATAAATAATGCATGTTTATTCCTTAAGTGGTCATGGTAATTAGCTACCCCTTTTGTAACGAGTCTCCTAAAGAATCTATGACATCATACCTAGTGTTTTATTCATAAATCATTATGGAAGAAATTTTTCATTTACATGGTCACTACTTGAACTTCCAAATACATGACTACTCCTTGCAATGAAACTCTACTTGCCTCATTTCCAACTACTACGATAGATCTATTTTTCCACATCAATGCAAAAAATATGAAACACTAAATCTTACCATGTTAATGATAGTAACCAAATTCTTCATGAATCAATATTTACAATAATGCACATGGCATGATTATCTTTCTTTCACAATACAATACACAAAACAACAATGGGGGTTTGGTTATCCCAACTCCATACATAATGGCTTGAGGGAAAAATTGCTCCTTCCACATACATTGCATATTGTCACACCTTTTACTTCACCAATGCAAGGGAAAGTCTCTAACTTCTTTCATGACCCAAAAGTACAAAACTTGCAAAGACATTTACACAAGAACCATTGAGGCTCACCTCCCATGCTAGGCTTCTAAGAAGCCACCCATCGAGATGGAGAAACAAGGCTCAAATAGGGGTTACACTCAAGAATTTCACAATGCATACAAACATAATATCACCATACATTTACAATACCTCCAAGGTTTAACACAATGATCCACCATTGGAATCATGAAATAGTGGGTGAAGGTGGGCTCTCCAAAGGGGAGAATGCCATATCCATATACACAATATGCATTTTTCAAATACAAAATACATCTTCAAGGCTATAAAATCACATCCTCCTCATCACATCAATACACATATACCTCCCATAATACAAATGCCTCTTCAAGGCTATCAAACAAGGTATATGGCTTCAATGGAGGCCATACTCCATGAACAAAAAAACCATCTCCAAGAGGAAACTCTCTCAACTTCAATATTGAGCCCAACTAACCCCTTCACCCAAGGCATCTCTTCCCTCCCAAGGGTGAGTGAAGCCTTCACAACCCTTAACAGTCATACACACAAAAAAAAAGAAAAACTTCAAGAGAAATCCATCACAACAATAGCACATTACCACAATCCTAACACAAACACACTACAAAAATGAACAAGATCAACACCATTGAACAAGTGCAATGAGATTTATGGCATGGGCACCAACCTTCATCCAAGTTGAAGGAAAGAATGGAAGTTGTTGTAGATCTCCCTTCTCCTTGGTCCTCTTTCCTTCCAACCCTAATTTTCTCTAAACTTAGAGAGTGGGTGAAAACCCTACTAGTTTGTCCAAATCTCCTTAAAAGGGCTTGACCACTAACTCTTTTGGAAAAAACACTAAGCCACTCGCTCTTACAAACTTTCCCCCCCCTAAGTTTTCTATATTTGACTTAGTAGAAACATGGGGAAGGACTCATGTGACAACTCCATTTTCGAATTGATAGAAAAATGCATTGGTAAAAGGGTCTCCTAGGCTATCTAGGCATTAACATGGTCAAAATTAGGTCCCTAACATGTTATACTATCATATGGGTAGCTTATTTTCACACAAAAGGTACTTTGGGACCACCTAATCACCCTTCAAAACCCTATTCAAGTCTAAATTCGAATTTCCTTGTGATATTGATGCATCCTACCCCTTGTTAAATGGGTTTACTTAATCTATAACAAGTTAATTAGTTTAAGGGTTGAATGCTACCATGACCAAAATGCTAGGTGACATGTCATTAACACATACAAAAAAATCTACAAGTGTTAAGTGATACATAAAAGCACATTACACCTCCTCATGACATGTCCCTAATGCACCTTGAGATCAAAATTTCACACACAAGCAAGTTTACATTCATGAAATAAAATACATCATGAGGCTTTTAAATATTCCAAAGATTCGCCTTGGCTATACTATGTCCACAAAAGTTTGGACCTTGTTTCCCTGATTAAATTCCATGGTTCAATTGCTTGCACACTAAACTTGAACATTAGTAGCCCAATGAAAATCATATAAAATACATGTATATAGGTGCATGAAAAACTCCATATTAAATAATTCACAGTAACATACTCAACTTTTATTTCTCAATCATTTTCATATAAATCATTTGAAATGTTAAAATGTCTAAATCTACATATCAACATTAATTATTTAATCAAATGATCCAACTAACTTGTTGAACCACATCATAATCCATTCCCTATCAAAATGAAGAAATGTTAAATCTATACTACTAAATCAGCCAACATGAAAATTAGTTCCAGTTACACACCTTAGCTCAAAACCACCAAAATGTACTAATTAAGACTAGTATTCTTTGATTCCATTAAATATAGTTTGATTATTAACACTATCTTGTTATCATTATGAGATATTACATTATAAGGCGTATGTCTCTAAAATCACTAATGTCAAGAAATCAAGATATTTTCATAACCATGTCTGCATAGGTTCAAAACCAGTCAATAGGTAAACCCATTATATCCATTAGTCAATATATTATATCTTCATCTTAATCATCATCCATTATAACCTATCCACCTAGTACTACTTGGACAATAGTTGGCTTATTATATTTACATAATGTCGAGCTCTACTGAGTAGGCCTTTATCTAAATTGATATCAATTTCTGTCTATAATTATTAGTACTCACAAGGGTGGGTGTTAATTCATCTTTCCACAATGACCACCTAAATTAATTATCCTAATAGATCATAATATACCATGAACCCATTGGCATAGTTTGTAAGTTACAACATCTCGAGTCTTTATTCCATAGGGTCTTAGCTTACCAACTTGATAAGATTTTGAATACAATGCTTAGCACAATAATGACCAAAAAACATATTAGTTTCAATAAGGTCTCAAGTCCAATATTAATAAGGAGAATGCCAATCATGACATACCTAAATCCTAGAACCTTCTTATCATCATTCTATTCTAAGGTGTATGGTAATAGTCTATAATTCACATACCATACATGAGAGATGAGGACACAACATCTCACCTCCCTATGCTTCCTAGTTCTGACCACAATAATGTTATTTAAGGTTTATAATAGGGTATTGGGGAAGGGCCTTACATATCACTTGGCCTTGATATTCACAAAGGTGTAACATGTGTGCTTGGCCTATGAAGATCTTGACTACTAGGAGGAGTAACAAAATTTGTTAGGGTAACTAGAGTCTATATGGAAATTTATTCTTCTAGTGTAGTAGTCACCTCAACTCTTCAATCTTATCATCTTTATTCTCTTCCTATTGTGCTTCACCTTGAGTTTTTGAAATAGGTGTAGGACTTGCTTCCTAACCTATGTGAACTTCAATTCCATCTTTCTCAATAGTTAATATAGCTAGCATACTTGAACTATTTAGGCTGGGCAATGATGTATCTATCTATTGTGCCTCTGCCTCTTTTATCTAAAATGCAACTATAGACATTGTAGACTATGTCTCAGTTGTAACAACTATCTATTCTAGGTTTTCACTTTGATATGTTTGTAGATCCTATTTTTCTTTCTCCTTATCTTTCGTGGATTGAGGGGGCACATTAGATGTGTCTTTTGGTTGCTCCCCTGATGATGCAACTTTTGCATTTTGGATCTCATCATCTCTCACCAATATGGAATTTGAGTATAGTTGAGTTGCTATGGTGGAGTCCTTCAATATCTTTTTCAAATCTTCTTTAGTCAAAGGATTGATGTTCTGAACTGAATTATCAGCAACATCCTTTATTTTTACTAAGTCCTATTGATTCAATTGGTCTATATGTGGAGGACTAACACTCAAAACTTGTTCATATTGAACATCCTATTGCTCATCTTTAGATGTGGCCTCCTCTTCTGCTATCTCCTCAGTGTCTTCCACATTACCATTATTGACTTGGACCTCTTTTGCAGTATCTACTTCCTCTTGTTCACCTTTCTTAGTGTCTTTTTTCTCTTCATCTACTTGCTTTGGCATGGCCTCAGTGGATAAACCATAAATGTCTTTCCAAAGCAATGTGATTTGATTTGCCACTTCTTCTATATTATTCCTTAAAATATTGAAAGCTCTATTTTTGAGGGAAAATATCTCCTTGTATTTGTTCATGGATTTTTCCATCATCTTCTTGTCCAAAGTAGGCATAACTCAGGTTAAGTGAGCCTCTCTTATTTTCATCTTAGTGGTCAAACTATATTGCCACTTTTACTCAACCCCGTCGTATAGAATTTTAGGTAAAGAATTAGAAATCTCTAGTGGAGTAGATTTAAATGAAACCATCATATCATATATGGCTTCTTCAACCTTATTTTTATCTACACTCCCTAGCTTATCAAAATCAACATGTGTGAACCTTGACAAATCTTCATTTTTAATAATATTTTCACACATCTTATCTATGTTAGAAGAGGGATTGTGGCATACCACCTTGTATTGACTCAAGTCATCTAACTTGGTCTTCTCCTCATCTGAATCTGGTTGAGGTGCTGACTTCTTCTTCAATCTTTTGTACGTCTTCTTAGCAGGCTGGCTCAACTTTGCTATGGTAATAGTCCTTTTTCCCTTAGGCTTCTCAACTTATTTTACTTGTGTGGTGTCTACCCTTGTTCTAGACCTAGTAGTAGGTACCATTGGCCTCTATTGTGGTTGAATAACAAGCTTCTTTGTAGGTTTCTTCACTTCTGGCTCCTTTTCCTTTCTCTTCTTCTTAGCTAATTGAGGTGCTTCCTTGAATTCTTCTTCCTTGACACCTTTTGCTTCTTCTCCTTGATCTTCTCCCAAGCCTTTAGTTAATGTCAATGGGGCTTGGCCTTGTTCTTCCTCTTCATTATCATCATCATCATCTTCTTCATCTCCTACACCAAATCTCTCCTTCAACTTTTTCACCAATTTTTTCTTCTTTCTAAGAACTATAGCTATCTTTAGGTCTATTTTGATCCTTGATTTGGCTTCCTCATAATTACCAAATAAGGTGGCACTCTTGTCAATATCTTCTACCAATGAAGCTGTAATAGCTGTAGAGGCCTCATCTACATTGATCAGATATGGCAAGGGTTTAAGCCATCTAATTCTTGGTATTGTTGCTTGCACATATTTATAGTCTATATCCTCTAGGAAATAGACATCATCATAATGTTTTTCCACTAAGGATATAAGGATCCTCAACCTTTGCTTCATGGATTTCTTGAAATCCTCAAAGTAGCTAGTCATTATTGACTCAAAGTTATCTCCTAGCTATTCTACAAATTCTGAAATTTATTCTACAATTGGCCTATTGGTCTTCCAATAAACTATGTGAAATGTGGGGAGGGTGTTTTACGCATAAAAAAATATGGAAATACATAAAGAACCAAATTTTCATGATGCACTTTTCCTTTCTTGATGGCCTCCTAGTTTTTGATAGTTGCTATAGTTGCAACTTGGTAAGGTCATAGGAATGGTCCCTCTTTACTATCTTGTAACCCAAATCAATAACCATACATGATACATTGTTCAGTCAACTAGACTAAAAGAACTTGTGAGAAATCACTCACACAAAAAAGGCTATTAGAGGATATGAGATTATGTCAATAGAAATTCCTCTTTTTTTCCATACTACACCTATATTCTTTTCAATAGTTTCCTTTGTATCACTTTGCATGCTCTTAGGTTGATCAAGGGCAGGGTACCCTAATAATTGGTTTATGATCCTCTTAGTGAGTTTATGAAATGTCCCTTTACTGATTTTGTATGATATTTCATGCCTCTAATCATATTTTCAAGATCAAACAACTAATATCACAAAGATCCACCAAATTTCTCAAGAAACCCCAAATCGGGCATGCCGAAAATAGTGCCAAAAGCTTCACAGCTTCACCTATTATTAATAAATCTAAAAATGGAAATTTTTAAAAAAATTTCAGAAGCATAACAGCCTACAAAATAACATTTCCAGATCTGTATAGCCTTTACAAAAAAATTCACAAATGTAGGACAAAACTATGCTCATCGGGCTCTCGAAATTAGCACAAAATAACTCGAAAACACCACAAAAACACTAATAATCTATCTCAAAAGTTTAACCATGTCCCAATACATATATTTAGATATATTTTAACATCTTAAAGTCTGAAATATAGCAGAAACCCAAACTGATATGAAATACTCAACTGAAAACACCAAACTCATATAAAAAACACACCCAAAAACCCACCAATCTGCATTGTTCAGCACAAAGGCAAACTCTGTATGAGCATGCACATGGAATGGCTTCAAAATCCCATCCTTAGCCTTCCTAGAAACCTACAAACTCCTATTCTTGGGTCTCCCTGGAAACCTGCAAACTCCCGTTCTTGGGTCTCCTTCTCCACAGGTTTGGCAACCTCTAAACAATAACAAAGAATGAGCAAAAATCAAGTTCTAGAATCAGCCCAAAATGCCTCCAAACCCCTTAAAAGAGGGAATAAACCTAACTCATGTCCAAGAGGGGTTAATAAAACATATTTTAATAATAATCTTGTTTTATTAGTCCATTAGTTTCCAAAGATTATCCCCTTTTTCCAAAACTTCACCTTTTTGAGCCTGCCTGCCTTAGCGAAGATTATTATTTTTTTAATTATTTGAAAAGGGGACATGACAAGTCCTCCCCTCCCAAAAATTGCTTGTACTCAAGAAATGGCTGAACAATAAACCAATCAATCCACCTGGATCCAAAATGTAGTCATGAACTATACTACTACCAATTAACACAGGCTCCTGCAATATCCTTTGCAATATGACCAAGAGGAATCCATAATCAAACTAACAATTATAGCTCAACCAAACTCCAAAATCACCACTACCACAGTCAAAAACCCATGACACACAAACTCTTAGAACATCAGAACCCAAGTAAAGTGGACAAATCAAACTGCCAACATAGTAAATACCATCAACACATCCCATTGGCCTATACAGAATGTACAATACAACTCTACAACAATGGTGAATGCTTTCAAATGAAACTGTACCAAGTATGGAGAATCCACACACTGTAAAACTCCTGCAGTCAACACAACTCTGCAAATCACCGGCCACTATCTCATAACCATAACTCCCATGCACTGCTAATGGTGAAAAGACATTACAAGATAAAGAGTAAGAAATGGAATCCAAACCAAATTTGCCTACCATCAACTCCTCGAAACAAGGATCAAATGCTAACTGATGTACATACCCTGCAATATAATATTGATTAAAAAAACCAACCTCAGTCAATAGCTCACCATGAACAAGTGATACAACCCACTGTGACTGATCACTATCTAAGTCAGGAGATGTCATAGCCAAAGGAGTAGAATCAAGAACAACACCCACTGAAGCATCACTCCCAAACTCCTGCTCTAAGTCACATATTATCAAGCTGTCAATTGCAGAACCTATCACCATGTCATGCCCATCACAACTCTCATCTTGAGGCATCAAATTGTCCCATAACTAATGATAAGCACTAGGAACCAAAGTACATCTCTGTATCATCATCTCATCAACATGGTCATCAAAGGTAAATTGATGAGCGTACCTCATAGTGTAATGCCTATAGAATGCACCAATTCTAGTTAGTGGCTCAGACTATAATCCAGATGAAACTAACTACAATTGATCATTAACCATGTTGGAACTGACTACTACCTTTGAAGATATCACCAAGGGAGTAGCATTACTAGCAGGAACCATGCCAACTACTGACTCACCAACATCACACATGATCTTTGATACATCTCTAGTCTTCGTGCCATTAGTACTAGAGGCCACCACCATGTCAGGCATACAACAATTTGCTACAACACCCAACTCAACTGAACCTGACTCTAGTGGGAATGAACCTAATATGCCAATGTTAGTATCAAGGATGGATGCATCCCCATCTCCACTGTCTCTGACAATATCGGCCATGGACATCCTTGAATCACCAAACACCACAGCTTGTGACTGTATAGAATTAGGTAAAGACTGTAATCACTCTAACTCCATGGTCACCTTAGCCAAATGAAACTGTGACTCCTTGAAAACCAATTGTGTACTCTCAAGAATCTCAAAAGTCACCTCAAGCTGCTAAGTAAGCTCACTCACCTCATCTTCCTTGGCCAAAAATGCATCGTATGCTATACTGCCCCACTCCATAAGATAATCTCTAGCGGCTACCAACTACATATAATCCTATCTCAAAATTTGGATAGCCTCCCATAAAGAGTGGAACTTTGTCAAGGAAAGATAACCACCTTCCTGCTCATCACTAGTAGGAGAACCCCATCCATAAATTGCTAACAACTGACGAGAAACATCAAAATGCTTGCAAGTGATAGCAATGTCTTGGTCACTAACTCTCAATTGATTAGACACATGATGGCACTAGCTTGACTATCTCCTACAAACCTCCTCTGATGCACTGTCTAAAGGAGTATCCTCAAAGTTACTAGTCTCTAGAGTATTACCATCCATGTCTTGTGAATCAACTCTAAAGCTCATATCAACATACGGAGTATCAAAAACTATAGCACTTCTGTCCAACTCTTCTGTACCCAAAGAAACTAAGTCTTCAAAACTGCCCACTGCATCCTCCTGGATGTCATCAATGCCAATATGATCCTGGGACTCATCTGTACACACTACCAAATATGAAAGATCATCAACACATTCCAGCAAGTATGGTCAACTGGATATATGAACAAAGCCCAACATTGGTGTATAAAAACTAATACCAACATCGGACAAGCTGCTAGCACAAGAAAAGACAACACCATGCAATCTGCTAATCAAATCCATGATAGCACCCAAACAAACACTGCTACCAAAAAGTGTTAAAGATCTCCTGTCAACTGAATCCCAAATGGCAATATAACAATCTTGAGTCCATATCTGTAAACTAGAATCAGCTGGTAACTCAAGAAAAATCCTCACTTGAGTAATATGACCAATACCAACTAACTCCACATACCTTTCATGATGAGATAATGAAGTCAAAATACTGTCTTCACTCACCTTCAGATGGCGGGATAAATCATGTGAAGTACTACTAGCCTCAACCTCATGTGACGAAGCATCTAACTGTGCCTGGTACTCTCTCTCAGAAAAGTCATGAATGCTCAATGTCTGCTCATCTCTACCAGGTATCTCACCATCATGCACAACAACATCCTCATAATCATCATCCTTGAGGTCAAATCTATCTATCACTCTTTGACTAAAATCATCAAATGTAGTTACCTGATCATGACCTTGAGTAGTCATTTCATGATACCACCAATCATAGGCTACATCTTCCAAGTGTAGACTTGCAATTTGAACAGCATCACTCTCCTTCATGGGGTTAAGTGTGAAGAAGGTCTGTAATTTTTGTAGCCATCCTCTAGCTGAAATTTTATTTGTTCCATCAAAAGTAGGTGCTATAAAATTTCTTATTTTATTTTTGAGCTCTCTTCCACTTATGTCATGCTCCCTTCTGTACTCTTTCTTGGGCATCAAAGTGTTCATCATATCCACATATTCTCTAAAAGGAACTAAACTATGAAATTCATCATCTAAACCATTATAAGTAGCTGTTAATGCAATCAAGTTACCTGTAATATCTTCCATGGGATTAAGGGCTGGATTTGGCACCGGTGGCTCATCTGCATGCAGAAAAATAGTTTTTTTTGATTGAAAGGGTGTGAGTTTTCTTGACTCCTTTGAAGTGCTCCCTTTCCCATTAATAGATGCAACTCCTTGCAATTTTTTTGTCAATATTCACAAAGCCTCTCTAGTTTCTGCCAAACTATCCACTGTTTGCTTTTGAGTAAATTGAATGTCTTGGAAGAATTTCTTTGCCATCTCATCTAGATTAGCCATACTTTTTCCTTCCTTGGATTTTATACTTTTAATTTCAATTGGAGGTTTGATCAAAATTTCTTTATTCTTTTCTTGCTGTAAATATCTCTTTTCTCTTTCACTTAGTTGCATGCAACCATAAATTTTGACATGCAGCTGATTAGAAGCAACATGCAAGCACCAAATTCACCAAGAACTAACATGCAAACGATTAGAAGTAGAATGCAACCATAAATTTTGACATGTAGCTGATTAGAAGCAACATGCAACCATAAATTATGACATGCAAGATCTGGGTAGTTATCAAAACTGACATGCAAGATCTGGGTAGTTGTCAAAACTGACATGCAAGATCTAGGTAGTTGTCAAAACTGACATGCAGACTTCTACAAACCCTCAGGCTGGCAAGATCATGGCTCTGATACCAATGAAATGTCCCTTTACTGATTTTTTATGATATTTCATGCCTCTAATCAGATTCTCAAGATCAAACAACTAATATCACAAAGATCCACCAAATTTCTCAAGAAACCCCAAATCGGGTATGCCGAAAATAGTGCCAAAAGCTTCACAGCTTCACCTATTATTAATAAATCTGAAAATGGAATTTTTTATAGAAATTTCAGCAGCATAACAGCCTACAAAATGAAATTTCTAGATCTGTATATCCTTTACACAACAATTCACAAATGTAGGACAAAACTATGCTCATTGGGCTCCCGAAATTAGCACAAAATAGCCCAGAAACACCACAAAAACACTAATAATCTATCTCAAAAGTTTAATCACGTCCCAATATATATATATTCAGCTCTATTTTAAGATCTTAAATTTTTAAATACAGCAGCAACCCAAACTGATATGAAATACTCAACTGAAAACACCAAACTCATACAAAAAACACACCCAAAAACCCACCAATCTGCACTGTTCAGCACAAAGGCAAACTCTGTATGAGCATGCAGATGGAATGGCTTCAAAATCCCATCCTTAGCCTTCCTAGAAACCTACAAACTCCCATTTTTGGGTCTCCTTGGAAACCTGCAAACTCCCGTTCTTGGGTCTCCTTCTCCACAGGTTTGGCAGCCTCTAAAGAATAACAAAGAATGAGAAAAAATCAAGTTCTAGAATCAGCCCAAAATGCCTCCAAAAACCTTAAAAGAGGGAATAACCCTAACTCATGTCTAAGAGGGGTTAATAAAATATATTTTAATAATAATCTTCATTTATTAGTCCATTAGCTTCCAAAGATTATCCCCTTTTTCCAAAACTTCACCTTTTTGGGCCTGCCTGCCTTAGCAAAGATTATTATTTTTTTAATTATTTGAAAAGGGGACATGACAGTTTAATTGGTTCACCTTCCAACCAAATATAGTTATCATGTATGCGGCTCAAAAAAATTCTAATCTATTTAGTCTTAAATACTTGAGGAAAATCTAGGGTACGGTTTAACCCTTTTCATTCAACGATCTTATATTCTTCCCTCAAGACTCCATTATCACATAGTTTTTTGTAGAAATATCTTATTTCTATGTCACCTAGTTCTCCAATCTTTTTTGTATAACAACATCTAACACATTGTATCATCAATACTTTTAGTGGTATCATCGATAATGCACCAAACATGTTTCCTTTATATGCTATCTTAGGAATAGCTTGGAAAGGGGGCTGCCTAACATCATTACTTATCAATTAAACATTGAAAAATTCCTTCCCCTCTTTCTTAGAATTTGAAGAAGAGCTAGATGCCATTTCAAAAACCTAGGGTTTGTGAAAATTCAAACAACATAACTCAACAATAGTTAAATACCTTTTGAATTTGATGATTGATGACAAGTAGTAGTTGAATCCAGTTCACAAACACTTGAATCTTCTTTCTCAATTCTCCTTCATGCTCTTTGTGCACTCTATAAACTTTGGTAAGTTAAAATGAGTCAAAAATTGACTATATAACCCTTCATATTTGGCAATAAATGCTCAGTGCTTAAACAACTATAAGCTTAGATATCATAGAAATTTCAACACGCTCAGTAAACATTGCAATCTCGACACTTATTGCCATTTCTCCATAATTTGGCTATAACCACTATTCTTTTCCTTGCTTAGTAACAATAGTAATGTCTTGCATGCTCGAAACCAACATAGAAAATAACAAAAATATAGATTTCTTCTAGGTTCTAATCCTTTCATTGCATCTTAATCCATGCATATATAATATTTTTAGATATTAGATTCTTCGAACTAATGTATAATATATATCTTTTGAAATATCAGCCCCATATATACCTCTTGATTGCCTAGTTGGGGGTGATGTAATTACCTAATCCATTGGATGAAGTGACCTCATCTGAGCTTGATGTGCTGCAATCTTCCTTCTTCTTCCATATCTTGTTCATCTGCACCTTTACCTTCTCAACATTGACCTTTTCTTTGCCTTCTTTGGTTTCATTATTTGATGCTGGTGACCTCATTGGATAGTTTTTGTTGACGTGGCTAGTCTTGAGACAACTAAAGCATGTAGTCTCACTCAACCATCTATTGTAGTTTTTTTCTAAAATGTGTTCTAATTTAATTCTTAGGAACATGTCCATATTCTTGATAATAGTGACAACTATACCTTGTGTTATAATCCCAATCATAAGATTTTCCTTTTTTTTGTACCTTTGTCTTCTTGTTTGATGTCCACTTTGCATTAGATTCATATTCATATGCTTTGTACCTATACTTTTGACAATTGTGGTAGTATCCTTCAAATCTTTGAGTGCTCATAGTCTTGGTCTTGCATTCATGTTCTTGATGTCCTTGTCTATTGCACTTATGACAGTAACCCTTGAATTTCTTCTTAAGGTTTTGATTTATATTGTTGCTCCTACAAACATTTGTTGTATGACCTAGCTTTCCACAATTATGACAAGTGGGTTTTTAGTTCTTACCTTTTTTGTTTCTTTTCTCACTACTTTTAGATGACTCTCCTTCCTTAATACTAGTGTATCCGAATCCAACAATATCATTGTTAGTTCTTGGAGATTTCACTAGTTTCTTAAAGTATTTAATGACTTCACTAGGCTTGTTGAATCTTTGAATGAATTTCTTTTTTTCTCTTAGTTCATTTCTCAATTGATCATTCTATAACTTCAAGGTTGCGATCTCAATTTCCTTTCCATTAAATTCATGGTTTTTAATCATCAATTGATTCATTATATCTAGTTGCATGTTAGTAAGAATTTGCACATTTGGTGTCTAGTCTATTGGTTAGTGTCCTTTTGTTATCTTCAATCATGAATTTTTCTTCCTTAGCTTTATTTTTCTATTTAGTCACCTCACATAGAAATACTAATTGGACTTCTTGTTCTATCTTAAGATTTTTGACCTCTTCAGTTAGGGCATTGTTCTTTTTCATCAGATATGCAACTGCTGCATAAAAATCACTTGAGTTTCCATTCTCAAACAATCCAATAGTGTCTTCTTCTTGGTAACGAGTGCCATTTTTCTAGATAACTAGTTCCTTTCTTCTCTATAATGAACACTATAGTTCATCTCTTGCTTCTTGGAGTTGGTGTAGGGAAAGTTGTACTTCAATCTTCTAGTTCTCAATAGTCTTTCCCAACTTGTAGACTTCCATCTTCAAGATCTTACATCCAAAGCTATAAAACTTTCCTTTCTAGAGAATAAAGCTCTGATAGAAATTGTTGGAAATAACAATGGGAAAGTAAAATCTGGGGGGGGGGGGGGGTCATTGAATCAACACTTCAAAAATTTAACTATAAAAGAATCACCACACATCCATCTCATAATTTAGCATGTAAACTAAAATAACTAACTACACATGTTCATCCATAGCATGAAACAAATAACACATGACACAATAAATTTTTTACCCAGAAACCCTCCAATGAGAAGGTAAAATTGGGGTGGGGATGACACCCACAAATCTTCACTACTACAACTGTAAAGTGTAGCCAATTATGGTTACAATGAGTTGGACCATATACTATGATCTACCCTATGAGGGGTCTTCCCTATTAAAGGCTTACAAAGACATGTATCACCTTGTTAGAGGATTTCAACTCACAATAAAACAAGCACTTGATTAAAAGATTTACAAAAGCATGTTAAGAGTACTCTATTAGGATATTTTCTCTGTATCACTTATTAGAATGATTCAACACTATGATCCTTCTATTAGCACTCTATTTCTAGATGTTAGATCTTCTCTTTACTGATAAATCCATGATCCTTTTGATAAGATATATCTCCTCTATTCTATCTCTAATTTCCTTTGTTCTCTCTAACTAATTTTTCAATTAAAATCACTGTCATAACCTCTATAGCCACCATGAATGATCTCTCTACACTTAGCATTCACCTCCTTCTCTGCATGCAAAACCTTAAGGGTTTGCTTTATTAACTAAATATAAGTGGAATAGGTTACGTAAGAATCAATGATTGTGGTTGATCCATATTCCAACTTAATTCATCCCTTAATTTGATTGGTTTCATGTATTTCATAAGGATTCATAATATACCTCCATATTTATCTTCTAAAATTGTAAAAGAATCATTATGTTAGCCCAAAAATGGTCTACATAGAATCTTGTGCCATAACAAACAACTATGCCAAAAATTGTTCACTCGACATCTAAAGGCTTTGATGCTAGGCCATCCCTACATTCTCAATGCTGTAACTTGTCTTATGAATGGCTCAACATATTGTGTTTACTCAACTCCTGAATTACTCAACATGTCCTCAACACATGAGTACAATCTGCTCGACACTGGCTAGGTATATTGCTCGGCATGTATTGTCTGGAAACTTATGCTCGACATGCTTTGATCACTTGGCTCACACTGATTACTCATATTTCTCTAATCACTTGATATGCACACTAATAGTGATATAAAATGACTAAAGTGTTTTGTCACTACCTTGTCAAAATCAATCTAAGATTAACAACATGATCTCTTTCAAACAATGACTCATTGCAATCTTTTGTCTTGTATAATGTAAAATTAAAAAAAAATTAGAGATGTAAAGTGTTGGTCTCAGATTGGTTTTGACAATTGAATGTCAACACGCTTAAGAAATTTCTAAGTTAATGCCAAGTATAATATAGATGTCGAGCTACAATATGTGCCATTCTAGAGATTCAACATGTGCCAAGTCATTCAAATATCAAGCAGATAGATAGTGCTGAGCAAGTTTCAAGTGCCGACTGACAATTGATGCCAAGCCAGTATGTGCTAAGTAAAGTATAGGTGCCAAGAAAGACATAATTCCTATAGACATCGAGCAAGACATAATTCCTATATGTGCCGAGTAACACAGAATCAACATAAGAGTTTGTGCTCTCACAAACTCAGATGTAAACCATTTTTGAGCTAACTCAAGATGAATCTCAAAGGTTCTAAAAGATAATATTGAATCTATTACATTCCCTATGCAACCAACATGCAACCAATCAAAAAAATGGAAATATTTGAGTGGGAAAAATGGATAAATCTCAATCACAAATTGATACCTAACCCTAAGTCACAAAATTTTTGTAAAAAGATTGATATCCCACAATTCAAGAGAGTATGGAATTGTATGGAATACATGAGAGAATGCTAGCGAAGTTTTGAAGTGAAAGGGGTGTGAAGACTTAGAGGAAGAATAACATTACATAATCAAGTTGGTTAGAACAAAGGATCAATACTTCAAACAGAGTTATATCAGATCAAGAAGGATTATATCAGATTGGACAAGAACAAGGATCTAAAATCAGCAATTGAAGATTGTAAGTCATCAAGTCAACATATTCTACTATACTTTTTAGCCATTGTATTAGGAGAATGAAAATCCTATGAAGATAGATTGTTTTAACAACCATATTGTAAATCTTTTAATTGGGTGACATTCCAAGTGAATGTATGTAAATCCTTTAGATAGGTCACTTTTAACAAGGTGTTAGATCCTTTAAGAGAGTAGGCCTTTCATAAGTAAAACCATTGATGATGGTCAAACTTTGTAACCTTGACAAGTTAGATATTGGTGCAATGATAAGTTGTTGGTGTCATTCCCACCCCAATTTTACCTTCCCATTTTGGAGAGTTTCTGGGTGATCAAATCTTGTGTTATTTATTTTCATGCATGTCTTTACTTTCATGTAAATTATATGTGTTACATGCATGTTCTATTGATTTCAATTAAAAGGTTTTAGAGGTTAAAGTTAATTACTTATGATGCACCCCCCCTCTCAGAAGTATTCTTCCCACTTGTAAATTCCAACAATAAAGAAGGTAATGATCAATTATAAATGTAACTCTCTAGATAGGACATGAATTATGTTTTGGTTTCTTACACTTCAATTAACCTACCTTCCACTAGTGAAGCCACTCTAGTGGGTTTTAGTTTATGAGTCCTTGCAACTACCTAGGCACAATTAGAAAACCAAAGTGTTAAAATTTTCATGTATAGTGTCATCTATGAACTTTTTGATGACATGCATAATGCAATGGAGGGGCTTCTAAAACTAGTCAAGGTGAAGGATTACTTCAAAATGGTTGCACCTTTTTATTAATGAATACCTCTCTTCAATGGTAGCATTTACATGAATTAGATTGCAATATTTCATAGGCAACTCACATCCATTATTTTTGTGTAATATATAGGAACAAGAACCCATTGGTTCTACAAAAGTAAAATTTTTCTTTAACAATGGGTGTGAGCATGCTGTTGGTTGCATGGTGATAGAAAATAAAACACTTGAATTTTATTACATTAGGGTTATTCACAATGGTAAGGTTGTCAATAGTGGCACATTGGATTCATTGAGATGGGTGAAAGAGGTTGCCAAAGAGGTAACTAATTCATTTTTATTAATTTCAAGTTGGCTTTTGAAGCTTGCACATTCTTTTTATGCATTGTTAAAGGAAAAGAACCAATGGTATAGAATCCCTAAATCTTAAATGGGCCCATTTCTTGTTTTAAATTACATGATGCATATATTATTGATCTTTATTTCAGCAATATAATTTATGTTTTGGGTACTCTTCTAGGATCTGGTAAATTGGAAGCTTTTAGTTGTAGAGATCCGATTAGACATATATTGTAAATGGTCTCAAGAGTCTCTATATGTATCCAACCACACTATTTGGTTACAATGGTAGTCCTTAGCTTCATTTTTAACATACATTAACCATGATTATATAATCATATTTTAGGAATGCCAAGTAGTGGTATACCCACATGTACCAAAGTCTATTGCTTATATCTCTTTATCAATTCAACTATAAACCCCCTTTCCCTAGAGGTTTCTTGAATGAAAAAGGAAAGGTAGCCAATGGTATGAGATAAGAGGGAGAAAATTATAGGGTACTTTGTTTTCATTTACAGAGCCATAAATTTTGTCTTAGAGTCAAAGATGGATTTACCTTTTAGGAGGGCTTTCAATTTAAGTTGAAGAGAAGTATTGAGAGAGACACATTGTGAGTTCTCTATTGCTTTTAGTTTAGGGAATTAAGTAGATATAGATAGATATAAATTCAAAGGGGAAATATAAAAGGACATGTTTCTTTTGGCCAAAGTCATGTGAGGAATACCATTACCTCTTGCTACTCTCTCCTATCTAAATTGAGTTCTTGGGGTCATTCTTCATCCCATTCATCCAACTTCTTTTATGAATGCAAATCAAAGGAAGTGTTTAAATCTCAAATAAAAGTATGAGAAAAAAATAGTTTTCATATGCTAATAGTACAATATTAAGGTTAGATACCACTTTTCCCCAAACCCACTTGCACTTATATTTTAGGACCAACCTTTGAGATTTTACATTATTATTCTTAAGTGAAATAAATATTTTAAGATAAATCCCATAGGGATTTAGAAGATTTCAACTCAGCTCATAGTTTTTATAAATAACTACCAAAAACCAATTACTTTACAACCAAGGGTGCACTATATTTAACATGAAATAGCATAATCAAATTTTTTCCCAATATTTATGAATATTATATTAGTTTTTTGTTTCCCATTTTTTTATGTTTTTGTGAAAGAGTGGAAAATTTTACAATGATATTCATAATGAGAAGAAAGAATATTCTAGAGATAGCAGGAGTTGTCGAAAGGCAATAGTAAATAAGGAAGTTTTGAGACAAAGAAAAGGAACATCTAAAGAATATATTTAAGATATGGGATGAAACTTTATTACCAAAATAGAGGTACTTTCCCTCTTGGTATGACATAGATCTAAAAAAAATTAAAATATTGTTACTTTCCCTTAGATTCAAGATTGAATTAACAATTTTGGAGATGTAATTTCATAAAATACATGTATGTTAGAAATTTACCCATATTTAGAATAATTTTCTCATGGTTAAGGTATTTTTCATTTTTTGTTCATAGGGAAGAAGAAAGTGAGTTCTTTGATGTGGATAATTAATTAGTTTGTGTGAGGGATGTCTCTACTTGGACTTCATAAAAGTTGTTTGAGGGATGTCTCTCCACTGAAGAGACTATGGAGGATGACAAGCCAATAAAGGATAACTGGAAACAAAAAATAAGTTTAATTTCAAGATGTAACAAAAATTCCTTTATTTTCTTAAATTTATGTATGGATAATTTTGCAATGATTTACGATCAAACCTCTAGGGCTATGTATTTGGATTTATTATAGATGTTGCAAGCCCATACAATATAATTCATCTAATCTTGAACAAATTATTTTGGTTTTATTTGTTTAGTTTGGGTCTATTTAACTCTTATCTTCATCTCAAGGAGTCCTTGTAGATTTTAACAATGGAGGTTGATGTAGAGTTAGCTCTGATTAATTAAGTACACCACCTTTCATCTATAATAAGGCATTTAAGATAGATAGAGAAAGAAAAAGTTTTCACTTTTCTCTTAAGAAGAAAATATGGATCATAGTGTAAAAAAAATATGGTGTACTGGACATAATAATTGTACAAGATGATGTCCTAGAATGTTTAAAAATTTAGATGCCTACATCAAGATTTGATATAAAATCAATTTTAGATGCATACTTGGTTCAATCCACTAAGGAAAAATATATTTGGGAAATATGAAACAATATTCCTAGCTTATCAAACACTTGGAGTTGTGTATGGAGACCTTGGGACCTCCCCACTTTATACATTCTCTTCTATTGCAATTGAAAATCCTAGGGTGAAAGATTTATTGGGAATTCTAGCATGATATTCTGGACATTAACAATGACTGGCCTTATCAAGTACATATTTATTGACATTAGAGTAGATGATCATAGAGAAGGAGGAACATTTGCACTATATTCATTGTTAAGCTTATACGTTAACATTGGCCAATAATTATGTAACCAATTCAAGTACCTTGAATGAGCTTTTAAATTGAATTATTTTAGTGAAAATCGTGGGAAGAAATTCAACTCCAAATCAATGAAATTTCTTAAGAATAGTATTGTAATACAAAGTTTTTTTTGTACATTTGTGATGATAGGCACTTGGGGATGGAGCATTGACTCTTGCAATATCAATTTTGTTAACTTTTCAAGGAATTTAGTCAAAGGAAGGCAATCTAAGATAGAATGTTATTGTGGGAATATCTATTGCAATTTTGTTATTACTATTCCTTGTTCAAATATTTGGTTATGGAAAAGTGAATTTTATGCTTTCAGCTATAATGATTCTCTAGTTTATGACTAATGCTCTTATTGGAATATAGAACATTATCAAGCATTACCTAATAGAATTCAAGGGACTCAATCATTATTATATTGTAGATCTCTTCCAAAAAAACAAGAATGTGATGGTTGGGTGTTCTTTGGAGGTGTTGTCTTGTGTTTAATGGGTGTTGAGGTGATGCTTTTTGATTTGGGACATTTCAATAAGAGATCCATTTAAATTGTTTTGACTCATTTGGTATACCCTTCTTTGATTATTAGTTACACTCGACATGTAGCATACTTGATCAAGAATCCCAGAGATATGAAAAGTGCATTTTATCCTACAACCTCAGATGTAGTGTATTGGGCTATGCTTATTATTGCAACATTATCGACAATTGTTGCTAGCCAATTATTATCGATTATTGTTGCTAGCCAATTATTATCGATTATTGTTGCTAGCTAATTATTGATCTCATCAAGTTTTTCAATCATAAAAAAAAATATCTCTTAGTTCCCTTTAGTGAAGATGGTACACCGATAAAAGAAACATGAGGGCCAAATTTGTTCTCTAGAATTTAGCCATGTCATATTTATTTGTCTTACTATTGTGGTTGGATTCAAGGGTGGTCTAGAAATTGGAAATGCCTATGGATTTGCTATTATTGGAGAATTGTTAATTACAACATGTCTAGTGATCTTGGTCATGCTAGTATTTTGGAACTTGCATTTTCTATATATTTTGTGATTCTTTATTGTATTTTTTTTGAAAGGGAGTATCTATTAGCAGTGTTGAACAAGGTTCCACAAGGAGGCTATGTGCCATTTGCAATCTCAAGTGATCTTTTGAAGATATTGTACTCTTGAAATTATGGAAGGTAGATCAATTATGAGCATACAAGAGAGAAAAACTTAAGTATAAAGGATATTCATACTCTTGTAACAATGTAGGATCACACAATCTAGGCGTTTATTTCTTGCGTAGTGATCTAATTTATGGATTTCTGCCAATTGTGAGGCATTAAATAATTAATGTGGGTTCTCTTCACAAAATTATTATTATCTTCACTATAAGAATTGTTCTAATAAGAATAGTATTGCTAGATGAGAGGTTTCTTGTGGGGAAACTTGGGCCTAAGGGTGTATATAAATGCCTAATATAGCATGGTTACAATGATGTAGCTCTAAGCATGGAAGGAAAGAATTTTATAACCCATGTTATGGAAAGCATAAAATATCATATCATAACTAAAGAACATAAAGTTGGTACAAATGATTATCTTGCAAATCCAATGGCAATAGGCAATGCTAAATATGAGGAGCTACAACAACTTGATTTGGAAAACAATGTAGAGGTTGTACATGTCTTGGGAAAGACCATACTAATAAATGCTAATATGAGGGGATTTTTTTAGGAATAGTTATTGATGAATATCATTTTCTTCACAACAACTATAGATCCACTATTTCTACCTTGAAAGTACCACCATAATAACTACTTCAAGTTGGAATGGTATATGAAATTAAGAGTTTAGTGCAGGATACTATGCAATACTTAAATAAATGGTTCAAAGGTCTTTGAGTCTTCAAGTAATTGTTTTCTACTAATAAAGTTTATTTCTTGGAAAAAATTACAAAATGCAAAAATAAAAGGATGATCTTACCTCACTAATATTCTAAAGCCTACTCCCTTTGTATCTTCATCTCTCTACACTTGTACAATATTTTTCAGCATCCTTCGAACCAATACCAATTTGGATCCTTCGAAAAAAAATGGACACCCATCAAAACATAATGGAAGAGAATTTTTAATAGATGTGATAAATAATTTCAAATCTATGGAAATACTTTAAGTATTGACAAAGAAGATATATTGTGCTTGTTATTATATGTGATATTGGAAGGGAATTTATAAAATATAGCCTCTCTTGCATCTTGTTTTTGTGTGAAGGTCTAGGGTTTGAAAATAACCTCTCAAAACATGGGAGTTCCCGTTTAGAATCATAAAAGAGAAGAAACCCATTACTCAAGTTTTAAAAAATGTATTATCTTTCCTCATTTCAAAAGAAATCCTTTGGTGGATACAACCAAAAGAGATAGGTAGATAGTATGTCTTCAATAGGATTGAGTCCAGCATATTCCCTATTGCTAAATGCTACTTGTTGATACAAAGTTATCATTGTCTCTGTCTATCTGGACTATTGAATAAACCCCTAAGAAAACAAAACTCTATTTGGGGACCGCCAATCCTACCTCTTCACCATGCAAGGGCAGATGAACCATTATTCCTAGAACCATGCTTTGATTTTGTTTTGGAAGAAATGAAGGCAGTTAATGAAAAAAAAAAATTCCTTTCTTTCACACATTGTTTTGGAGTGGAAAAATATTTTTTTTGCTTTTTTCCTTTTGTCTTTAATTTGACTATAAAAATAGTTTCTTTTTTTTAAATTTAAGATAAATTAAATATGTAAGAAAATATATTAATTTTTATTCAAAGATAGAAATTTGTGATTTGAGATTTTTTTTGTTATTGTTAAATACGTTTATGTAAATAAAGATAAAGTATAGAAAAATAATGAAGTCTTCTTTATATATTGAGTTTTTAAATTTAAAAGAAAATATGTTAATGGTTTTGAAGAAAAATCAAATAAATGTATTTATGAAAGGTAGAGTCAAAACCTTAATGAATGGATAGCTTAAAATCTAGTGTATAAATCATTGTATCAAGTATAAACATTTGAGTCTGCATGAAACCAATCAAACTCAAGACCTCTCAGATGATACTTAAAATAATATTCTAGTTTTTGTTTATGGTGATAAGTTTCAATTTAGAACAATAATTTAAACATTTAAGTTAAATTATTAATTTTATCTTAAAACATCCCTTTTATGAAGTAGTGGGATTAGAGTCAACATAACTAGACCATATTTCTTTTCTTGGTCAATTTATTTGAAGGACCTAACATTTGGAACCACTCATCGATAGACCAATATTTAAAATTGTCTTATGTGTAAAATTAATTAGTATATAATTAGATAAACCATATTAAGAATAATATAATACTATAATAAATCATCCTCCAAAATTACACATTGTATACTAGATGATAATCAAATAAAATCTCCCAAGCCATTTAACAAAGTATCTTGTATCCGAGAAGATGTAAAGTGAAACCACAATTAGTATGAGAAATAAAAGGTCTAAGGGCCATGAATGAGTTGTGGAAAATGAAAATAACCTAATCCATTAAAAAATAAATCATAGTGAAAGTGAAGAGAGAAAATTCAAATGACTAATTATTAGTGACTAATTAGCCAGTCACTTATTTAGTAATTTATTTGGTAATTTATATATAGTCACTTATGTGTAGGTGACTAATTATTCAATAACTTATTTAGTCATTTAATTAGTAGTCTATTTAGTCATTTCTATTTTGTTCATCTTATAATTTTACTCAGTGACCAAATTAGTCAGTTATTTAGTCACCTATACCTATTAAATTGTAAAGAAATAATGAAATGTGATTAGTTTTAGTCATGTGACTAAGAGTTATAGTGGTGTGACTAAAACATTTAGTCACATACTCACATATTTTCTAAAATGTACTAGTATCAAAATCAAATTGTTACTCCACTTGAAAATTCTTGTCCACATGATCCACAAGCAACACCTACATGGTGGAATGAAAATTCATATTGTGACTATCATCAAACAAAGGTCATAAACCAAACAATTGTATTAATATGAGACATAAGATCCAAGAACTCATTAACAAAAACTCAATTCATAAAGATTTTAAGGAACCATTTCTCCATATGACAAGGAAGAAAGTTTTAAGCCAAAAAAAACAAGGTCAACTACACATATATCAATGATGACAACATAATCAACATGGTTGAATCTTAGACTCTGAATACTATAATGCAATCACGATCAAAGGAAAAAGTGATAATACAAAACCTAAGACTCCATTCATCAAAATTGATACCTAAAGAAGATAACAGACTAGTAATAGTATTAAACTCATTTAAATGATTTGCAATAGATCCACCTTCTGCCATTTTCATATTAAATAAATTCTTCATGAGAAATACCTTGTTTGAAGTGGAGGGCTTTTCGTATAGTTTCACTAGGGTTTCCATCAATTCTTATGACATCTTTGCTTTTGTAATATCAAATTCCACTGATGATGCCAAGCATAATCAAATGCTTCCAAGTGCCTCTCTATCCAAAAGATCCCATTCAACATTTGACCTAGACCCTTGATTCTTGGCTTTGCCTTCTAATGACTTCCATAAATCCTTCTGATAAAGACAATCTTCCATTTGCATCTTCCATAACTAAAAGTTCTGCCCATTAAACTTGTCAAACTATCATGCCCAAAATATGGGGCAAAAACACAATTAAAAATTAAAAAAAAACAATAATAATTAAATTCACAAGTTCGATATGTTTGTTTCACAGTTAAAGCATAGGTACACTACATTTCATATTAAGTTTATAACCACTATACATGAATAAATCGTTAATTTTAACTTTCATCATTAAATTGATTAATTAATTTTAAACAATCCAATTTTCAATTAATTAAAAGATTTGACACATTATCACTTTTATTTACTTTTAAAATATGAATGAACAATACATTAAATTAATCATATAACAATTAAATAAAAAAATAGATCTAAATATTTTGAACTATTAAAAACATAGAACTAACTCTAATTATTCAAAATGTTAAATAAAAAGAACTTACTAACTTAAGCTTTTTAATACGATCTAATAAATTTATTACACTAATTTATTCGTTAAATCTAAAAATTGTAACTAAACTAATTTAATTTTTTTAACATATAACTAAACTTAATAAAACATAATAATTTAAAGATAAAACTAACCACATTTTACTAATAATAAAATTCTAATATTTAAGCAAGTTAATATTTAAAAACACATTAATTACTAATATTTAAAAAAAACATTTAAAATAAATTTATATTGCATAATACTTAACTAAAACTACATTTAATTAAAACCAATTTCTAAACTAATCGACAATTTAAATTTTTTTAATTTAAACTACTTACTAATCTAAACTAATTAATATTTAAAAAACTAAAGCTAAACTACATAACAAAAATAAAACCAACACTAACCTCATCTAATTTAACTTAAACATAAGACTAAACTAAATTTAAAACTTTATTTAACTAACTAACTAACTAACCTAAATAAACTAATACTAACTAACTAAAACAAAAGAAAACCAAATCTTAAACTAACCCCCTTAACCCCCACGTGCTCCTAAATCCCTCTTCCTACCCACACCTAAAACCTTTCCCCTAACACGCTGCCCTAAGTGCTTAAACTCCTGCATAGACCCCTTTGCTTTAAAAAAAAAAAACACTTCCCACTAACACCTTACATGGGCATGTTGTCCCACCTACTAGCTAGGGAGAAGTGTGGGTGGGTGTGCCAAAGTTCCCCCCCTCTGTACAACTTGTGTTAAACATGAAGCACATGAAAATAAATTAGCTGCCCTCCCAAAATTTAATGCATACGCTCCACCAAAAAATTTGAAGTGTCAAATTAGCATGGGAATAGGGTTTAGTTGCGTCAGGGTCAAACTACGCATAGGTAAAAGGATGATGCAAGTGAAGTATATTTATTTCATAAAGTTAAGTTGGTAGAGGTAGGATATTTTGAAATTATATAAATATAATTTTCATTCCTTGTTTATTTAAATACTATGATTTATTTGATTTAAAACAAATGATTTAAAAAAAGAATCATACAAGAATATTCTTTGTTGCATTCAAAGGATAATCATTTATTGCCCATACAAAATCCAGAGAGTTTTTACTCTTGGATGCCATTAATTTTTTTAGTCCTTATTGTTGCTAAGTATGGATTTTCAAGCAATTTATTTTTATAACGAGGGGTGTTGGGGTGGGGGGAGGGGGGGGGGGGGGGGGTGGTTAATTAATTTATTTTCTATCTAATTGGAATTACCAAAAGCTTTTAACCAAGGGGGTTGATTGAATTGTTTTAACCACAAAGCAAGATTTATTTTATCCTAATAAGCATGATTAAATTGAAGTTCCAACCATAACTTAAATTTGTTTTTTCATTAACATATCTAAACTCAAAATTTGCATAAATTGCATGTTACCATTTTATCTAATTTTCAATACACACGTGCATAAAATGAAATACTATATGATTCAAATGCAAGGATAATACTCAATCTCTTTATCTATTAAACCACTTGATTGAAAGGCTCCGCCAGGAAAGAACCAGTAAGAAACTTGACATCGTTGCCACTTCAACAATGAGTTTAAAAATACATTTTACACAGGATTTCAATCCCGAGGAGAAATCTCCTCTACATAATTGAATTTCAATAACAAATTAAATTTCCTTCTTGGCCCTTAACAAGGGTTCCATTTTGAATTTTACAATACATCATAGTGATTGTGGAGAGAATGAAAAACTAGCCAAATGACAACCAATCATAACATGAAGACAAAATCAGACATTCACTCCTAAATCAAGTTTTCACAATAGGTTCAACATTGAACCAAACTAGGGAAAATGTGGATTTTTTCAACAAGAGATGTTAGAGACAACACCAAAATAGGTGCCCTATCGGGGCTATAACTCAAGAACTTCTGTTCTTCCATTCTTAGATTTCAAAACTCATATGTGGTTTGTGCTAATGAGTAGGCCCATAACACCCTACCCTCTCTCCCTCTTCTAGTCTTGAGAAGAGACTCTAAACTATTGGAGTCCAACTGAAGACCTTCCCCCATACATGGCCACTTCTACCTTATCCGAGGGTGAGTAATGCCAATACACCCAAACAATCCCTTTGAAAATGTTAAACAAAACACAAAGGAAAGACATCTAAGAAAATCAGTTTCCCATCCCTCCCAACACACTCAACACACACACATACATACATATGCAATAAAACTAAAACATGAAACACAACATTAACAAAATTAGGTAAAGTATTCCTAGCTTCAAAAATTAGGTTATGGCAAATAAACAAGTTTGAGATGAGCTTGTTTTCCTCTCCTTCCCTTCAATTCTGAAAATCCCTCTAAAACTAGAGGTTGGGTGAACAACCCAAACCCTCTCAAAATTGCCTCTAAATAAGATCTTAAACTCAACCACCTCTAAAAGCAATAACTCTCCCACTTTCCCAAAAGTTCTAGAGGCTTCTAACACAGCTAGACCTAAGGCTAACCTCAAGGTGGAGTTGAAGTCATTCAACTCATGATGAAAACTATCAATTTTCGCAATAAAGAAAAAATTGGGTTTTTGAATGACCATAAAAGTCAACAGAAGGGGCTAGGGGGTTGGAAAATGCCCCCAACCCATACCCATACCCCTTGGGTACCTTGATTTCATGATTTTAGGCCTTTAGGATTAATTAGGGACCTATAAAAAGCTAGGAAATTTTAGGACTATCTTACAACCTTCAAAATGCAGATTAAACATTAATTTGGATTAAGGGTAGTTAATCTCAATTATAAGCCGATTAGCAAAAAGGTCACTGACTTAGTCAGACTTAAATTTGTAGGTTATACAGTTAACCCTAACTATCATGCTGGAATGTATATACAATTCACGAGTGTCAAGCAACACTATAAAAACACTATTATGAAACATTAACATTTACTGATTACAGAATGATACATTCATACATCTCACAATACAAATAAAATACAAACAATAGGGCTTCCAAAATGGTACATAGGGTTCAGTTTCATTTCTACATTAGATTTCTCGGCTAAAATATCCTGCACACTCATTACACACATCAGCAGGTCAAGAAAATCACATGCACATATGTATATAATGTATCAGGGAAATCTCATAAATTAAAAAATTCATCTTTCAAATAATCGATTGTTTATCTCGTTCTACTCATATTATCAATCATTTAAATTACATAATCAAAGTGTTAATTCTGTATTCACTTACTTCATCAATACACATGTTCATAAAACATTAAATGACAAAATCAAATATCTGAAAGTAAAACATCAAACAACATTAAATAACATAATATGTTTAGTTTATCTAATAGTGTCTTGACATATTGAGTCATGAGTATCAAAATAATAATGTATCAACTATGCTACGATGGGTCAGGGTGAGGCCTCACATCCTCCCCCACTAGGCATGTACTTCCTCCTAGAGTTCATAAAAAAGATACAGGCACTAAGATCGCATCTGTGCTACATCCTCCCATGAAGTCGTGACCTCATCATAACAATCCCACTGAACCCTAACCTGGTCCAGCTCTCAGCCTCAAAGAGCTAGAGTTTGTTGGGCAATAATATGGATAGGCTCTAGTGCTAGTTGCCTATCTGACTCCACCTGCAAAGCATCCCAATATATAATATGAGACTCATCATAAATGTATCCTCTAAGTACTGAAATGTGAAACATATCATGAATGCGTGACAGGCTAGGTGATAAAGCTACATGGTATATAACTGGTCCTATCCTCTTTAGGATCTCAAATGGTCCAACAAATTGGGGTGCCAACTTAGAGCCCTTTTTGAATCAAATTGGACTCTTGTGTGATCATACCATCAAGAAAACTCTATCACCAACCTGATACTCTCAATCTATCATCTTTGAATCAACATACTTCTTCTGCCTATCCTGTGCCTCTCTCATACACTATCTAATCAAGGTCACCTATTGGTTCATCTCCTTTACTAAATAAGGACCAATAGAGACTCAATCCTCAATCTTATCCCAACTCAATGGCATTCTGCAAGGTCTTCCATACAAGGCCTCATAAGGCGGCATGCCTATGGAGGAATAGTGCCCATTGTTATAGGCAAACTTGACAAGGTGTAGGTATTCCTCCCATTTGACCTGATGGTCCATCATGTACACACATAATATGTCCTCCAAAACTTTATTCACTCACTCGGTCTGACCGTCAGTCTGAGGATGGTACGCTGTACTAAAATTGAGCCTAGTGCCCAAAGCTACTTGCAACTCTCTCCGAAAGGATGGAGTGAATAATGAGTCTCTATCAGAGATGATCTTACGAGGAATGCCATGAAGTCTGAAAATGTCTTGCAAGAACACCTGAGCTATGTCTCATGCTGTGTATGTAGTACACATGGGTGAGAAATGGGAAACCTTGGTCAACATGTCAATTGTCACAAAAATGGCATCATGGCGGTGAGATGACATGGGGAGACCAACAATAAAATCCATAGATATAGCATCCCACTTCTACTCTGCAATCTCATAAGGCTGAAGAAGCCCACTAGGATGATGGTGCTCTACCTTCACCCTTTGACACTCAAGGCATCTCACAACTATATCAGCAATTTGCACTCTCATGCTTGGCCAGTGATACAATTGTCTCAGATCTGCATGTAACTTCTTAACACCAGGGTGCACTGCATAAGGTGCTTTATGAGCTTCAAGTACAATGAGCTCACACAAACCCCCAATAGAAGGTACATACATATGTCCCCTATGACAAAAAAGTCCTTCAGACTCCAAAGAATACTCTGAATACTTCCCTTTCGAGGGTCTCTAAGAATGCACTATCTGACTAACTTCTGCATAAAGTTCATCCGTTGGCAAGTGCTGTAGGATCTGTTCTCTTAAGTTAGTGCAAGTAGTCATAGATGAAAGCTCATGGTGCCTTCTACTTAAGGGATCTACAACCACATTCTCCTTTCCCTTGATGTAATGAACATCAAAATCATACTCACAAAGGAACTCCATCCACCTTCTTTGCCTAGCATTAAGGTTCGATTGAGTGAATATGTACTGCAAGCTCTGGTGGTCTGAATAAAGTTTGAATCTATGACCTAGAAGGAAGTGTCACCATATCACTAAAGAATGAACCACTGCTGCAAGCTCTAGGTCATGAGTAGGGTAATTGAGTTCATGAGTCTTCAACTTCCTAGACTCAAAGGAAATAGGTCATCCATCCTGCATAAGGACTGCCCCTATAACATCTAAAGATGCATCAGTGGACACCACAAAATCCATAGATGGATCTGGTATTACAAGGATTAGTGCACTCATGAGGGCTCTCTTGAGATCTTGAAAAGCTCTATCACATTTCTTTATCCACTCATACTTCTTCCCTTTTCTTTAAAGAGATGTGATTAGGTGTGCTAATCTAGAGAATCCTGGAATTAAACGTCGGTAATAACCTACTAGTCTCATAAAGCTCCTCACTTCAATGACACTAGCGGGTGTTGGCCAATCTATGATGCCCCTAATCTTTGATGGGTCTACTGAGACACCATCACCTGATATGAAATGACCCAAATATTGTATCTCAAGTGTGTAGAATGCACACTTTGATAAGCTGCCATACAACTGATTCTCTTGCAACTTCTGCAATACTTGTCTTAGGTGCTCTTCATGCTCCTTTTCATCATGAGAATATATCAGAATGTCATCAAGAAATATGACCACAAACTTATCTAGAAAGGTACAAAGTACTCCATTCATGAGGCTTCTGAATACAGCTAGAGCATTTGTGAGGCCAAATGGTACCACAATGAACTTGTAGTGACCACACTTTGTATGGAATGCAGTCTTGGGGATAAGACTATCCACAATCCTTAACTGATGATATCCAAATTTTAGATCAATCTTTGAAAATACTCAGGCACCCTACAACTGATCAAAGAGATCATCGATTCTGGAAATAGGATATTAGTTTTTGATAGTTACTTTGTTCAACTATCGATAATCGATATGCAACCTAAGTGATCCATCCTTCTTCTTTACAAAGATCACTGGTGCACCCCAAGGTGACACACTAGGTTGAATATGCCCCTTCTTTAAGAGTTCCTCTAATTGAGCCTTTAGTTCATTGAACTCATGACTAGTCATCTTGTATGGTGCTCTCGATACTAGCTCAGCTCTTGGCACAAGATCAATATGAAAATACATTGCTCTAGGTGGAGGCATACTGGGGAGCTCTGAAGGAAACACATATGAAAACTCTAGCAAGATTGGAAAATCATCAAGGGATGACTCTCCCTCTAAATCTTCCTCCCTATCACTAATGGTGATAGTGAACAACTAACATCCCTTTCACATGCACCATCTAAGTTGCATAGCAAAAATAATACGAAGGGATACTAGTCTCTTTACCTCGAAGATCTCTCAAGAGATACCATCTTCATCCACACATTCCACCCTCTTCTGTCAACAATCCATCTTGGCACCGTGGGCATAAAGCCAATCCATGCTAAGAAGAACATCATAAGAACCTAGAGGGGTAATGCGTAGATCAGACATTGTGGACATGTCTCCAATCTACATTTGGGAATTATGCACCATGGAACAAACTGACACTTTGGCTGCCAAGGCTAACTCTACTTCCCAACTAACATCCTGTCTAACTACCACTAGCCCACAAAAATCCAATACATATGGAGATATAAAAGAGTTAGTAGCCATGAAATCAAATAACACTACAACCATATGGCCTTGTATAATACCTATAGCCTTGATAACTATGGCCTAATGTTTAGCCTGGTAGTTGTTAACTACTACAAAAACTCTATGGGATCTGCCCATGTCACCAACTGTCAGCTTTGAAAAAGCCCCTCTCTGACTATTCCTATGGACACTCTCTAGCCAAAGACCCATGCCACCACAAGTGTAGCATGGTCCTTAGGTATAAGATCATGCACCCTATGATCTAGACTATTGTGGGCCTCCTAACTAGCTAGATCCATTGTAACCACCCCTGGAAGACTACTGAGTCTTCACTAACTGTGACTGTGGGGCCTGTACCTTCTGATCCTACTTGGGACCCTATGATTGCCACTGCTTGGGCTTGGAGCCTTGATAAGCTTGCAGGGGTTTTGCTATTGTTGCTATGGTTTTTACTACTAATATTGTTGGCCCTTAGAGGACCCTACTGTATAGTTCTAATTCCCTTTCCAAGGGGTTTTTGCTGGGTAGAGTTTTGTTCTGAGACTGATTCTATGACTCTTGTCTACCTCGAGTATACTCAGCAACTAGTGCTATCTCCACTACCTATCTAAAGGTGGTAGGGAAGGCCAAATAGACTAGACCTTGGTGTAAAAAATTTAGGCCCTTAATGAAGTGATGTACTCATAGTTTATCATCCTTCATGTATTCAACATAAGGAAAGAGCTCGAGAAACCTGCTCTCATACTAAGCTACTATGAGACCCCTCTGATATAGAGAATGAAACTCCTCTATCTAATTTTGTCTAAGGTGCTCTGATAGGTATCTCTCTTGAAATCTCTCCAAGAATGAATCCCATGTGAGGGTATCCATCCTTACTCTTCCTATAGTCTCCTCTCGATGCCACCAATTGAAGGCATCTCCTCTCAGCTGATGGATTGGTAGACGTGCCTTGAGATTACTCCCAAAAGGATGTAATCCAAAGCACTGCTGTAGACTCTATAACTAGGCCTTTGCTACTGTTCCCTCTATGGAACCGGTAAAGAATGGTGGCTCGAGTCATATCAACTCCTTGATATCATCTCCTATATGTCTAGGAGGTCTATCGAGTGGTGGTCCTCTCTGATGTATTGACTCACCCTCATTCTTGCCCTATCCCTCTACCTGCCTTGGTGGGGGACTCCTACTCCCCTCTCTACCTCTGGCCTCACCTCCTTCGGGTCCCTCTGCTTCCACTATGGGAATCTGCTGCCCTGGCTGTACTATAGGTAGTATCCTCTGTTGGACTACACCAATCAATGTCTGAAGGGCATCCAAAATATCCTAATTCAAGTTCGGTGGTGGTGGTGGTGGAGGTGGTGGTGGTGGGGGTGGTGGTGGAGGTGGTGGTCCATCCTCTTGTCTCGCTCTACCACCTCTCGCCCTATGGCCTCTGCCTTATCGATTTCTTTGAGTAACAGGAGGCATCCTACACAAATTTAAAGTTTTAGTTTAAGTTTAGAAGCATAATGGTTTTAGGTTCCTAGTGTTGAAACACATGCTCTAATACCAAAATGTCATGCCCAAAATACGAGGTAAAAACACACAATTTTTTTTTCTTTTTTCTTTTTAAACAATAATAATTAAATTCACAAGTTCGATTATTTTGTTTCACAGTTAAAGTATAGGTACACTGCATTTCATATTAAGTTTATAACCACCATACATGAATAAATCATTAATTTTAACTTTCATCATTAAATTGATTAATTAATTTAAACAATCCAATTTTCAATTAATTAAAAGATTTAACACATTATCACTTTTATTTACTTTTAAAATATGAATGAACAATACATCAAATTAATTGGATAACAATTAAATAAAAAAAAAGATCTAAATATTTTGAACTATGAAAAATATAGAACTAACTCTAATTATTTGAAACGTTCGAAATGAAAAGAACTTACTAACTTAAGCTTTTTAATACGATCTAATAAATTTATTACACTAATTTATTCGTTAAATCTAAAAACTCTAACTAAACTAATTTATTTTTTTAAACATATATCTAAACTTAATAAAACATAATAATTTAAAGATAAAACTAACCACATTTTACTAATAATTAAATTCTAATATTTAAGCAAGTTAATATTTAAAAACACATTAATTACTAATATTAAAAAAAACATTTAAAATAAATTTATATCACATAATACTTAACTAAAACTACATTTAATCAAAACTAATTTTTAAACTAATCTACAATTTAAATTTTTTTAATTTAAACTACTTACTAATCTAAACTAATTAATATTAAAAAAACTAAAACTAAAGTACATAACAAAAATAAAACTAACACTAACCTCATCTTATTTAACTTAAACATAACACTAAATTAAATTTAAAATTTTATTTAACTAACTAACTAACCTAAACTTAACTAATACTAACTAACTAAAATAAAAGAAAACCAAATCCTAAACTAACCCCCTTAACCCCCACGTACTCCTAAATCCCTCTTCCTACCCATGCCTAAAACCTTTCCCCTAACACACTGCCTTAAGCACTTAAACTCCTGCGCAGACCCCTTTTCTTTTTAAAAAAACACTTCCCACTAACACCTTACATGGGCATGCTATCCCACCTACCAGCTAGGGAGAAGTGTGGGTGGGCATGCCAAAGTTTCCCCCCCCTACACAACTTATGCTAAACATGAAGTGCATGAAAATAAATTAGCTGCACTCCCAAAATTTAATGCATACGCTCCACCAAACAATTTGAAGTGTCAAATCAGCATGGGAATAGGGTTTAGTTGTGTCAGGGTCAGACTGCACATAGGTAAAGGGATGATGCAAGTGAAGTATATTTATTTCATAAAGTTAAGTTGGTAGAGGTAGGATATTTTGAAATTATATAAATATAATTTTCTTTCCTTGTTTATTTAAATACTATGATTTATTTGATTTAAAACAAATGATTTAAAAGAAGAATCATACAAGAATATTCTTTGTTTCATTCAAAGGATAATAATTTATTGCTCATGCAAAATCCATAGAGTTTTTACTCTTGGATGCCATTTATTTTTTTAGTCCTTATTGTTGCTAAGTATGGATTTTCAAGCAATTTATTTTTATAACAAGGGGGGGGGGGGGGGGGGGGAGCGGGCGGCGGGTTTATTTATTTATTTTCTATCTAATTGGAATTACCAAAAGCTTATTTAACCAAGGGGGTTGATTAATTCATTTTAACCACAAAGCAAGATTTATTTTATCTCCTAATAAGCACGATTAAATTGAAGTTCCAACCATAACTTAAATTTATTTTTCATTAACATATCTGAACTCAAAATTTGCATAATCTGCATGTCACCATTTTATCTAATTGTCAATACACATGTGCATAAACTGAAATACTATATGATTCAAATGCAAAGGTAATACTCAATCTCTTTATCTACGAAACCACTTGATTCAAAGGTTACATCGGAAAAGAACTAGTAAGAAAATCCAACATCGTTGCCACTTCAACAATGAGTTTAAAAATACATGTTACATAGGATTTCAATCCTGAGGAGAAATCTCCTCTATATAATTGAATTTGAATAAAAAATTGAATTTCCTTCTTGGCCCTTAACAAGGGATCCATTTCAAATATAGTAATACATCATGGTGATCATGGAGAGAACAAAAATTGACTAGGAGACAACCAATCATAACATGAAGACAAAATCAAACATTCACTCCCAAATTGAATTTTCACAATAGGTTCGACATTGAACTAAACTAGGGAGAAGGTAGATTTTTGCAATAGGAGATGTCAAACACAACACCAAATAGGTGCCCTATTGCGGCTATAACTCAAAAAATTTTGTTCTTCCATTCTTACATTCCAAAACTCATACGTGGTTTGTGCTGACGAGTAAGGGCCCATAACACCCTACCCTCTCTTCGTCTTCTAGTCCTGAGAAGAGACTCTACACTGTTGGAGTCCAACTAAAGACTTTCCACCATAAATGGTTCCTTTTTCCCTATCCAAGGGTGAGTAATGTCAATACACCCATACAATCCCTTTAAAAATTCTAAGAAAAATACAAAGGAAAGAATCTAAGAAAACTAGTTTCCCATCCCTCCCAACACACTCAACACACACACATACATTCATATGCAATAAAACTCAAACATGAAACACAACATGAAAAAAATGAGGTGAAGTATTCCTAGCTTCAAAAATCAGGTTATGGCAAATGAACAAATTTGAGATGAGCTTGCTTTCCTCTCCTTCCCTTCAATTTTAAAAATCCCTCTAAAACTAGAGGTTGGGTGAACAACCCAAACCCTCTCAAAATTGCCTCTAAATAAGATCCTAAACTCAACCACCTCTAAAAGAGATAACTCCCCCACTTGCCCAAAATTTCTAGAGGCTTCTAACATAACTAGACCTATGGCTAACCTCAAGGTGGAGTTGAAGTCATTCAACTCATGATGAAAACTATCAATTTTCGAAATAAAGCAAAAATTAAATTTTTGAGTGACCATAAAAGTCAACAAAAGAGGCTAGGGGGGTCAAAAATGCCCCCAACCTATACCCATACCCCTTGGGTACTTTGATTTCATGATTTTAGGCCTTTAGGAATAATTAGGGACCTATCAAAAGCTAAAATTTTTTAGGACTATCTAACAACCTTCAAAATGCAGATCAAACAGTAATTTAGATTAGGGGTGGGTATGTGCAGGATCATGGTCAACCAAACTATGGCCTTAAGTGGCAGTGAAAAACAAACAAATCAGGGTTATGCCAACTTGACACATAATTTTAAAGTGGTTATGGACTTTATATCAAAAAGTTGTAAGAAAATTACCAAAACTTTTTCAGAAAAAAAGAGTCCTGTGTCTGACCACCTTAACTAATAGAAAATTTTACCAAATTTAATTTTATTTTTCTTATACTAGGCGAAGCATAGAATGTGACGCAACTTTTAGATTTAAAAAATGTTATAACGTTTGAAAATTATAGCTATTTTTCAATCAGTATGTCAATCAACATTTTACAATAATCTTCTTTGATAATTAACTAATAAATACTTATCGATCTCAGAATTTGACAGAAATTATATTGATGGAATCTCAAGAGTGATATTAAAAAACCCTTTTCATTTCATTCAATTTCGATCAAAATAACATTGTCGGATGGCTTTCCGAAGTCTGAGTATCACTAAAACCCTCTTCAAGCACGTTTTTTGGGTTGACCGGGTAGGCATGGTAAATACAAAGCTAATCGGATATCTAATATGAAATCAGATATCTGATTTGATATCAGATATCTGATATGCTTCAACAGAATTTGGTTGAGAAATTTCAAATCCCAACTCATTTTGGAGGGAAAATTGCATTTAAAAGTTATAGCTTATGATTTATAAATTATTTCACTTATATTACTATGTAAAGACGTATTTTAGTATATTATATATATATATAATAATGTAATGTAAAGATATAAGATATAATCTATTAATATATAATAATATATTATGTTAATCTTACTACAATCTATAAATATAATTTATATTATTATTATTTTTACTAAATATAATAACGTAATATATATATATATAGATATAATATATATATAAAATATGTATTATATATTATTATATTAATATGTATGTTATTAATATATATATAATAATGTAATATATTATATATAAATATATAATATGTATTATATATTATTATATTAATATGTATGTTATTAATATATAATAATGTAATATTTTCATTAAATACAATATGTATTATATATTATTATATTAATATGTATGTTATTAATATATACATAATAACGTAATATTTTTATTAACTATAATAACGTAATACATACATATATATAATAACGATATATATATATATATATATATATGTATATTATTAATATATATGAGTCAAAGGGGGTCATAGGTCAACCATTGAACCCCTTTGATGCATTAAATGACGACATATGTTCCTAGGGGTCCTAGGACCCCTAGTGACATATTACAATGGTTAATATGGGTCAAAGGGGGTCATAGGGTGACCTATGATCCCGTTTGACCCATTAAATGATGACATATGTCCCTAGGGGTCCTAGGACCCCTAGGTACATATTAGAATAGTTCATATTAGTCAAAGGGGGTCATAAGATGACCTATGACCCCCTTTGACCCATTAAATGATGACATATGTCCCTAAGGGTCTTAGGACCCCTAGGGACATATTAGAATCGTTCATATGGGTCAAAGGGGGTCATAGGGTGACTTATGACCTCCTTTGACCCATTAAATGATGACATATGTCTCTAATAGTTTTAAGACCCTTAGGGATATATTAGAATTGTTCATATAGGTCAAAGGGGGTCATAGGGTGACCTATGAACCCCTTTGACCCATTAAATGATGACATATGTCCCTCGGGGTCCTAGGACCCCTAGGGACATATTAGAATGGTTAATATGTGTAAAAGGGGGTCATTGGTTGAGATATGACCCCTTTTGACCCATTAAATAATGAGATATGTCCCTAGGGATCTTAGGACCCCTAAGAACATATTAGAATCGTTCATATGGGTCAAAGGGGGTCATAAGGTGACCTATGACCCGCTTTGACTCATTAAATGATGACATATGTCCCTAGGGGTCCTAGGACCCCTAAGGACACATTAGAATCATTCATATAGGTCAAAGGGGGTCATAGGGTCCTTTGACCCATTAAATAACGACGTATGCCCTTAGGGGTTCTAGGACCCCTAGGGACATATTAGAATGGTTAATATGCGTCAAAGGGGGTCATAGGGTGATCTATGACCCCCTTTGACTCATTAAATGATGACATATGTCCCTAGGGGTCTTATGACCCCTAGGGACATATTAGAATGGTTAATATGTGTGAAAGGGGGTCCACGACCCATTAAATGACGAGATATGTTCTTAGGGGTCCTAGGACCCCTAGGGACGTATTAGAATGGTATATATGGGTTTAACCTGTTAAATGACGAGATATGTTCCTAGGGGTCCTAAGACCCCTAGGGACATATTGGAATGGTTAATGTGTGAAAGGGGGTCATAGGCTGATCTATGAACAACTTCGACCCATTAAATGATATTATATGTCCCTAGGGGTCTTAGGATCCCTAGGGACATATTAGAATGGTTAATATGGGTCAAAGGGGTTCATAAGTTGACCTATAACCCCCCATGACCTGTTAAATGATGAGATATGTCCTTAGGGGTCTGAGAACCCCTAGGGACATATTAGAATAGTTAATATGGGTCAAAAGGGGTCATAGGGTGAACTATGACCTCTTTTGACTCATTAAATGATGACATATGTCCTTAGAGGTTTTAGGACCCCTAGGACCCGTAGAGACATATTAGAATGGTTAATATTGGTTAAAGGCCCTATGACCCCCTTTGACATATTAAATGATGACATATGTCCTTAGGGGTGCTACGACCCCTCTAGACATATTAGAATGGTTAATATGAGTCACCCTCTAACCCCTTTCGATCTATTAAATGATGACATATGTCTCTAGGGGCCCTAAGACTCCTAGGGATATATTAGAATGGTTAATATGGGTCAAAAGGTGTCATAGGGTGACCTATGACTCCCTTCAATCTATTAAATGATGACATATGTCCCTAGGGGTCCTAGGACCCGTAGGGACATATTAGAATGATTAATATGGGGTCAAAGGGGATCATAGGGTAACCTATGACCTCTTTTGACCCATTAAATGATGACATATGTTCCTATGGGTCCTAAGACCCCTAGGGACATATTATAATTGTTCATATGGGTCAAAGGGGGTCATAGGGTGACCATTGACCCCCTTTGACCCATGAAATGATGACATATGTCACTAGGGGTTCTAGGACCCCAACAAACATATTAGAATGGTTAATATGTGTGGAAGGGGGTCATAGGTTGACCTATGACTCCCTTTCACTCATTAAATGATGACATATGTCCATAGGGGTCCTAGGGCCTTTAGAGACATATTAGAATGGTTAATATGGGTCAAAGGGGGTCATAGGTTGACCTATGACTCCCCACGACCCATTAAATGATGACATATGTCCCTAGGCATCCTAAGACCCCTATGGACATATTAGAATGGTTAATATGGGTCAAAGGGGGTCATAGGTTGACCTATGATGCCATTTGATCCATTAAATGATGACATATGTCCCTAGGGGTCCTAGGACCCCTAAGGACATGTTAGAATGGTTAATATGTGTGAAAGGGGGTTATAGGTTAACCTATGACCCCCACGACGTATTAAATGATGAGATATGTCCCTAGGGGTCTAGAATCGTTCATATGGATCAAAGGGGGTCATAGGATGACCTATGATACTCTTTGACCTATTAAATGATGACATATGTCCCTAGGGGTCCTAGGACCCCTAGGGACATATTATAATGGTTAATATGTGTGAACAGGAGTCATAGGGTGACCTATGACCCCCTTTGACCTATGAAATGATGACATATGTCCCTAAGGGTCCTAAGACCCTTAGAGACATATTATAATAGTTAAAATGGGTCAAAGAGGGTCATAGGTTGACCTATGACCCCCTTTGACCCATTAAATGATGACATATTTTTCTATGGACATATTAGAATTGTTCATATAGGTCAAAGGGGGTCATAAGGTGACCTATGAACCCCTTTGATCCATTAAATGATGATATATGTCCCTAGGGGTCCTAGGGCCCTTAGGGACATATTAGAATGGTTAATATGTGTGAAACTCTATGATTCTCTTTTACCCATTAAATGATGACATATGTCTCTAGGGGTCCTAGGACCTTTTGTAAAATATTGGAATTGTTCATATGGGTCAAAAGGGGTGATAGGATGACCTATGACCCCTTTTGACCCATTAAATGATGACATATGTCCCTAAGGGTCCTAGGACCCCTAAGGACATATTAGAATCAATCATATGGGTCAAAGGAGGTCATAGGTTGACCTATGACCCCCTTTGACCCATTAAATGACAAGATATGTCCCTAAGGATCCTAGGACCCCTAGGGACATATTAGAATCGTTCATATGGGTCAAAGAGGGTCGTAGGGTGACCTATGACCCCCTTTGATCCATTAAATAATGACATATGTCCTTAGGGGTCCTAGGACCCCTAAAGACATATTAGAATCATTCATATAGGTCAAAGGGGGTCATAGGGTCCTTTGACCCATTAAATGACAACATATGTCTCTAGGGGTCCTAAGACCCCTAAGGACATATTAGAATGGTTAATATGGGTCAAGGGGGGTCATAGGGTGACGTATGACCCCCTCTGACCCATGGACATATTAGAATGGTTAATATGGATCAAAGGGGGTCATAGGGTGACCTATGACCCCCTTTGACCCATTAAATGATGACATATATCCCTAGGAGTCCTAAGACACCTAGGGACATATTAAAATAGTTAATATGTGTGAAAGGGGGTCATAGGTTGACCTATGACCCCCCACGACCCATTAAATGACAAGATATGTCTCTAGGGGTCTTAGGATCCCTAGGGACATATTAGAAAGGTTAATATGTGTGAACCTATGACCTCTTTTGACCCATTAAATGATGACATATGTCCCTAGGGGTGCTAGGACGCTTAGAGATATATTAGAATGGTTAATATGAGTCAAACGGGGTCATAGGTTGACCTATGCACCCCCACTACCCATTAAATGATGACATATGTCCCTAGGGGTCCGAGGACCCCTAAGAACATATTAGAATGGTTAATATGGGTCAAAGGGGGTCATAGGTTGTCCTATTACCTCCTTTGACCCATTAAATAATGACATATATCTCTAGGGGTCCTAGGACCCCAAGGGACATATTAGAATAGTTAATATATGTGAAAGGGGGTCATAGGTTGACCTATGACTCTCCACGACCCATTAAATGACGAGATATGTCTCTAGGGGTCTTAGGACCCCTAAAGACATATTAGAATCATTCATATGTGTCAAATGGGGTCATAGGGTGACTTATGACCCCCTTTGACCCATTAAATGATGACATATGTCTCTAGGGTTCCTAGGACCCCTAAGAACATATTATAATAATTAATATGCGTGAAAGGGGGTCATAGGGTGACCTATGACTCCTTTTGAGCCATGAAATGATAACATATGTCCCTAGGGGTCCTAGGACTCTTAGGGGCACATTAGAATTCTTAATATGGGTCAAAGGGGGTCATAGGTTGACCTATGACCCCCCATGACCCATTAAATGATGACATATATCCCTAGGGGTCCTAGGACCCCTAGAGACATATTAGAATGGTTAATATGGGTCAAAGGGGGTCATAGGTTGACCTATGACCCCCTTTGACTCATTAAATGATGATATATGTCTATAGGGGTTCTAGGACCCCTAGGGACATATTAGAATGGTTAATATTTGTGAAAGGGGGTCATAGGTTGACCTATGACACCCCACGACCCATTAAATCATGAGATATGTCCCTAGGGGTCCTAGAACTCCTAGGGACATATTAGAATGGTATATATGTGTCAAATGGGGTCATAGGGTGACCTATGACCCCCTTTGACTCATTAAATGACGAGATATGTTCTTAGGGGTCTTAGGACCCCTAGGGACATATTATAATGGTTAATGTGTGAAAGAGGGTCATAGGTTGATATATGAATCTCCACGACCCATTAAATGACGTTATATGTCCCTAAGGGTCCTAGGACCCTTAGTGACATATTAGAATGGTTAATTTGGGCCAAAGAGGTTCATAAGTTGACCTATGACCCCTTTTGACCCATTAAATGATGACATATGTTCGTAGGGGTCCTAGGATCCCTATGGACATATTAGAATGGTTAATATTGGTCAAAGGGGGTCATAGGGTGACCTATGACTCCCTTCGACCCATTAAATGATGACACATGTCTCGAGGGTCCCTAGGGGTCCTAGGACCCCTAGGGACATATTAGAATGGTTATTATAGGTCAAAGGGGGTCATAGGGTAACCTATGACCCCCGTAGACCCATTAAATGATAACATATGTCCCTAGGGGTCTTAGGACCCCTAGGGACATATTTTAATCTTTCATATGGGTGAAAGGTGGTCATAGGGTGACATATGACCCCCTTTGACCCATGAAATGATGACGTATGTCCCTAGGTGTCCTAGGACCCCTAAGGACATATTGGAATGATTAATATGTGTGAAAGGAGGTCATAAGTTGACCTATGACCCCCTTTGACCCATTAAATGATGACATATGTCCCTAGGGGTCCTAGGACTTTTAGGGACATATTTGAATGGTTAATATGGGTTAGACACGACCCATTAAATGATGAGATATGTCCCTAGGGGTCCTAAGATCCCTAGGGACACATTAGAATGTTTAATATGGGTCAAAGGGGGTCATAGGTTGACCTATGAACCCCTTTGACCCATTAAATGACGACATATGTCCCTAGGGGTCCTAGGACCCCTAGGGACATATTAGAATGGTTAATATGTGTGAAACTCATTAAATGACGAGATATGTCCCTAGAGGTCCTAAGACCCCTAGGGACATATTAGAATCATTCATATGGGTCAAAGGAGGTCATAGTTTGACCTATGACCCCCTTTGACCCATTAAATGATGACGTATGTCCATAGGGGTCCTAGGACCCCTAGGGACATATTATAATGGTTAATATGTGTGAAAGGGGGTCATAGGGTGACGTATGACCTCTTTTGACCCATGAAATGATGACATATGTCCCTAAGGGTCCTAGGACCCCTAGGGACATATTAGAATCATTCATATGGGTCAAAGGGGGTCATAGGGTGACCTATGACCCCTTTGACCCATTAAATGACAACATATTTAGATATTATTAATACTATTTTAGCATAATAATAATAATATAAATAAACACTAAATATTAATACTATTATGTTTATAGTAATCATAATAATAATAATAATACTATTATAGCTATAATAATAATATATATATTAATACTATTATGACATAGTATTAATATATATATTAATACTATTGTAGCATAATAATAATAATAATATAGATAAACACTAAATATTAATACTATTATATCTATAGTAATAATAAGAATACTATTATAGGTATAATAATAATATTGATACTAATATTGATACTAATAAACCAAGGTCGGTTTCCCTCCAATAATTATTCTAATATTAATACTATTATAGCAAAGGCTGTTTTCCCTCCAAATTTCATTGGAGAAAATCGGATATTTGATCTAAAATCAGATATCATATTTCTCTTGGCACCAGTTTCCAACATATCCCTATCCATGCAGACCGGACATCACTCTTTCAGTTTTTTTTCACGGGTTTTGCAAAAAAGTGCATTTTGGGGCCCAACCAATCGGAAAAAATTCAAAAATATCACATTAGGTGTTCGAATTTGTTATCTCAATGGGGAGCAGCAGTCGTCGAAAGGATAAACGCAAAAGGAAGATATCCAATGAAGACATTGTGGCATATAGGGAAAGAGACAAGATGAAACACCGAAAAAAAAGACAAGGTATGCTAAATATCAGTCTAGTTGACAATGAATTAGTCAAAGGTGAAATCATAGAGTTAGATAATGAATATATATAGTTGGGGAATGAAAATGTACCTATTGAAAATGATAATGCCAAAATTGAAAATTTAGAGAATGAAAATTTTGAAGATGAAATGCTACCAAGTCATAATCCAAATTGCATAATTGACCATGTCAAACATGACAATGCACAGGAACCTAATACACAAGAACGTTACATATCTCCTAATTATAGTCCACATGAAGGTTCTAAAACACCAAAATGGATATTTGAAATTGATGAAATGATTATTACTAGTTTGGAAGGGAAAAAATCAGAAAGAACCATTCGGTTATGGGCTTCAAGACTATATCAAATGTTTTTCGGCAACAAAATAGTGGTAGAGCAATGCCAGCTTTTCATGCACTTATTAAAGATGCAAAAGATGAGACCTATGCTTTCCAAATTGAAGATTCTTGTCAATAAAAAGTTGGAAAGAAATGCCATTATTGTGAAGAATCTTTTCAGTGCACTCAATAGCATTGGGAAAAATAATAGAGAGAAGGATAATAGAGCTGCTCAAAGGGTTATTACAACCTCTTTGGTAAGTCATCATTTGAGAAAGGGTAGATATATGAGAAAAACTTGTATTGATTTGAATCTAAATCATACTACTTTGAGAAGAGCACTTAGTCGACGAGAGAAAATTGATGATCCTCTTCAAAATGAAACATGGGCATTTGGTGGGAGACTTCCACATTTTGATAAGAAGCTATCTGACGATGTGAAGGAAGAAATTATACAATTTTGGCACTCTAACTCACGAGTATCACTCAATGCTAAAGACATGTTAAAGTTGAGAATTGGCATCAAAGACTGCACACCACATCCTAAACACTATTTGGAGGTAAGTCAAACTATGTTGTTCAAACAATTTAGAGAGAGTCATCCAAGTCTTCATATATCACAAAGGGCTTTTGAATCTTTGAAGCCATTTTATTGTGTGCCACTCAAAATTTGAAATACATGTTGTTGCAAATATCATGTTGAGTTTTCTATACACCATGAACTATTACGCTCCATCCATTCTACTTTGCATAGTAAAGAAATGTTGGAGGATTGTTGATGTAGAGGAATCTTTGGAAAATATAGGAGGGATTAAACACTCAACTAGATTACATCAAAGGACTCATACATCACAAATAAATTCATAATGAACTCTTTTACCCAAATATATTTCTCTTGTTTTTCTGTCATAAAAACAAAATATAGGCAAATGTGCTAAAACATGCATTGTTTTCGGCAAATCTGTAAAAATTTAATTCTGTCATAAATGACAAGCGACAAGAACTCTGTCAACCTCTTATCGCAACATAAAAATTCACACAGCTGACTCCATAAAGATTTTTAATGCATGTTTCAAATTTCCATATATTTCAACCTCTGCTCAACCTAATTTCGAAGCTCCCTTCCATACAGTAACTAGATTTCAAGGTAATAATCCAAAGCATAAAATATTGAATACTAGTTCTTGAAAACTGTTGCAATACTTAGCCAAACAATACAACACATCATTCACTCAAGGAAACTCTTTTAATACTAAATCTTGAAATCGATTACTATTATGTTCTTCCACAAAGAATCAAAACTGAATGCATCAAAGAAATGATAGGGAACCGATAAGGAGAAAACTTAGTAAGACTGAGACATTATCATAAACAATCTCTTCCATTACAAACTGATCTACAAATTACAAACAAAAATGGATGGCTCTTTGGCGATCTCAATGCCTCTTTGGCTGTTGCCAGAGAGCCATCTCAATGCCTCTCCCAAAACTATATTCTATTTGCACTCCTATCGATTCTATATGCCCCTCTCTTTTAATTACACTTTTATCTCTATTTAAAGAGATTCAGTCTCTCTTCCATAACTGACTCCCATTTAATGATTACATTCTTGTCTATTAAGAGACAATTTATTTTTAGTTACAACCATGACTGTTTATATTCCACTTCTTGACCTTTGTATTCTATTTCATTATAATGAAAAATGGTATACATTTATATTTTATAATAAAATTCTACATTTTAGTATGTTGTATGCCATCTTCCTGTCACCACCAAACTTCCTGTCTCACTGTGCTCCTACACCATATACTCCCAAATTTGATAATTTTCCATGTCCCATGGAAATGTGCTTCACTTGATCACTGCCTTCGCTGCTTCCATTCTTTACCACTTTCAACTGTGACTCTTCACAGACTAACTCCCATCAATGGAGTTCAACTGGTTTTTGTCTAGGTGCTTCTCCCATTCCACTATCCACTCCTCCATGTTGCTCACAAACACCAACACTTTGTCCCTCACTTGGGAGTCCCTCTTGCCTCTCTCCCCAAGACTTTTGGCAACACACAAACGACCATCTTCTTTGGCCCTAGACCATCTCCTATGGCCTTCACTTGGTAGACCTCTTGTCCACCCATATGCAACAAGTGAACTAGCACCTGCAACCATAAAAACTTCACTAAAAAAGATGCCTCTACATCAATTGTGGGGCTAGTGGGCTTCCAAAATCATCAAGAGACTTGCTAGATCAACTCTTATGTTATAGAGCTGATAGTTGTTCCTTTTATAAAAATGCTTGCTTAAATGAGAAGTGTTCAGAATGTGGTGGCTTATTCAAGTTTGACACATTTTTTCATGAAGGGTGTGAACAAGATCTTGAAAAGATAATAGTGAAAAAAATGGTATATGAAACAGTGAAATACACATTGAAGAGTGGGGGTGAGAGCTCTAGATGTGAATTGGTTGGAAAAGATATCAGTGTGGCTAGTTTTATTTCAAATTTCAAGGCAAAACTTTTTTACAAGTATGCAAGACATAGTCATAGGTCTTAGTGGTTGGATGAACAATTTAGAATGTGCAAGGAGACTTTTCCCATTGGCACTATTATATTAGTTGTTGATTTTGCTGAGAACTACACATTGCAACCTCAAAATGAGACACAATCTCAGTATTACAACTCTATTCAAATTGCTATTTTTGTTCACATAACATATAGACATGCCCCTGGTAGTGCGGAAGATAATCGAAAGATTATTAGAGAGTATCATTTTTATATGAGTGATGATAGATCTCACTCTCACGAGTTTGTGCAAAATTGTTTCAAGAATTATTTTGATTTCTTACATGAGCATGCAATTGCTATGGATAGACATATCCTTTGGTCAGATAACTATATAGGTCAATTCAAGAATTCTTGCATATTTTATTGGTTGTGTATGATGCACATAGAGAGAGGGGTGCCTCATATTTGAAGTTTTTTGAGTCTAGCCATGGAAAAGGGGAACATGATGGAGTGGGGGCATGTGTGAAGAGAGCTCTAGTCAAGGAGCAATTGAAGATTTCAGCAGCAGAGCTTTTTGATGATCGTAGCATTGTTGATTGGTGTAGTTTAGCATTACCACAGGGGGAGAATCTTGATTCAGTGGTACACAAGTTCTTTTGGTTGGTTGAGGAAGGATCCATAGATGATAGATTAGATTGTGCTATAGTGAGAGACTCATTAAAAATGCATTCATTCTGGAGCTCTAATTCTAGTACATGGACCATTTGGACATGACAACTAACTTGCTTTTGTCCTAGTTGTTTTCAGTGTGATTGGGATCACTGTGAGTCAAGTGTGTGGGTGGACACATGGGCTCCACATTATCTTACTCCATTGTCTATCATATTCTCTATTAGAAATGATGACATGGAAAGTTCACTTGAGCATAACCATCTATCAGATCTACTTCGGCCAGGACATGCCTTTGCATTGGTTGCACCATAAGGGAATGATGAGAAATCTGATTATTGGTTAGCACGTTGTGTAAGAGGTAAACAAAAATGTGCACAACCAATCACAGATGATGATGGACTCACATATCCTACTGGTTCAGTGGTTGTCATTGGAACATGGCTGCGGACATACATGCTTAGAAGGAACAAAATTCTTGCATTTGAAGACTATCAGAAGCACAAAATAATTCTCATATATTCGGATCTTATTATAGCAACAAATGTAAAGTTGTTGAAGCATAAAGGAAGACCAAAAGTAAAAGAACTTTTTACTATTGCTAATGTTGATCATGAAGCCCTGTTGGAGACCCTAAAACAGAGAGAAGACCCTATTGGAACACTCGACTAGGTATATTTACTTCTTATGTTATTTTCTTCATAATGATTCAATGAACTGATGATTATCTTGTTTAATACAATAAATTACTAATTATTTTATGATATTGGAATGTAGGTACATCATGAAGAGTTGGGGTGGGGGGGGGGGGGGGGGGGGGGTGTTATTGGGGAGAATTCCTAAGATTTATGATTTATTATGATGTAAAATGTGAACTTTTTTTGTATATGGTTTTTGTAATAATGAAAAAGAAAGGTTAAATTAGTTGCGCATTCTAATTTGTATTTTGGTAGGTTCTTTGTAAGGAATTATAAGAGGAAGATATTGAACAAGTTCTTGCAAATCATATTTGCATGTGATACAAGGCTAAAAGGACAATTTTAAGAGTATTTATAACTATATGAAAGATAATTGCTTGTGGATATCTTATAACAAATTTGTTTTTTCCCTTATTTGACATAAAGTTGACATTATGATTATTAAAACTATTTTGATCAAACTAATCAAATAAGAAAAATATAGAAAGTACAAATGAACAATTAGAATACTTGATTTCTTCCAGTTTGCAACCAATCATGGCATTTGAAAGCATAAAGAGTGATAATATTGTATAATGTTTTGAAAGACTTTCATATTGAAAAGTTGTAAAGGACCATGAGATTTGAACTTTAGTAATGTCTAGGTTTGCATAGGGTAAGTGAGTCATTACATAGGTCCTAATAAGGTCCCATAATAATCTTAAGTCATTTCATAAGTTGAAACATTCAATAAGTCACTTAAAATTTAGCTTATTGCTTTGGAAAATTCAAATCTTGAATGTAACGGCTACATGAACATTTTGGAAGGAAACTTTATAGTTTAAATTTTATGAAATACAGGGAACACTAGTGAAAAAAACCTAACCATTTTTCTTTTCTTGATGTAATAAGGTCTAGGGATAGATCTAATGATCTCCCTGTGACCATCCACATTTGTAATGAACACAAGACCCCATGGTACAACTGTAAGCCTTGGCCATCAATTGGTCCAATAAAGTGAATTTTTGGTAAATTCCATATTTTTAAGGTAAGTCTAGATGTTTAGAACATTATTAGGGTCCCTAGGAGTTTTTAGAGTCTATTTGCAATCAAATTTGCAATAAAACTTGTCTTAGCACAAAAATTACAAAATGTTGCTTAGCAACTTTTGTAATTTTCTTGAAAAATTTTCAAAATCTAACTCCTAATGGCTAGAACTATTTGAATCATTAGTGCCATTAGCTTTGGGTGGGTGGGTGAACCCGAGTGACACCCTTATTCCAACCACAGAGACCCTCTATCATCCGTGGCCACCCTGTACCAAGGAGTCCCCAAGGTTCTCTAAGTGTATTTTGAGGTCAATCTTCTGAGGGTCATAACTCAGAGCTCGTGAGGGCTATCGATAAACTATTGAATGCTACAAGATGTTGATGTTAAGGCCTAAAATAACCTATCTCATTTTTGAGAGATCACATTCTGTTTGGATTCGGCACAGCGATCTTGCTCGATGCCAAAGCTCGCAGTGTGCCTTAGTTCATAGGTGCACCATAGCGTAACTTTGAAACCGCTAATCGTGGAATCGAATGGTCAGTGCCATTAGCTCTGGATGGGTAGGTGAACCCTAGTCACACTCTTGTTCTAGCCATGGAGACCATCCATCATTTTCGGCCACCCCGTACTGAGGAGTCTCCAAGGTGCTCTAAGTGTATTTCGAGGTTGATCTTTCGAGGGTCATAAATTGAAGCTCGTGAGGGCTATCGATGAACTATCAAATGATATAGGATAGTGATACTAAGGAATAAAATAAACTATCTCATTTTTGAGGGATCACATTCCATTTAAATTTGGCACAGCGATCTCGCTCGATGCCACAACTCGCAGCATGCCTCAATTCATAGGTGCACCACAACATTACTTTGAAACCACTGATCGTGGCATCAAATCGTCAGCACCATTAGCTCTGGATGAGTGGGTGAACCCTAGTCACACCCTTGTTCTAGCCACGGAGACCATCCATCATTTGCGGCCACCTCGTACCGAGGAGTCTCCAAGGTGCTCTAAGTGCATTTTGAGGTCGATGTTTCAAAGGTCATAACTCAAAAATCGTGAGGGCTATCAATGAACTATCAAATGCTATAGGATGGTGACACTAATTCCTAAAATAACCTATCTCATTTTTGAGAGATCACATTCCGTTTGGATTCGACATAGTGATCTCACTCGATGCCAAAACTCGTAGTGTGCCCCAGTTCATAGGTGCACCACAGCGTAACTTTGAAACCACTGATCTTGGCATCAAATCGTCAGTGCCATTAGCTCTAGATGGGTGGGTGAACCCTATTCATACCCTTTTTCTAGCTATGGAGACCATTCATCATTTGTAGCCAGCCCATACCGAGGAATCTCCACCACATGGGGCTCCCATTAGATCAAACCACCCTGGACTCTGCTGTTCTTTTATTCATGTTCAGTCTAAAAGACCAACCAAAGCTGAAGAGGAGTTTAGCTTCTCCCTTGTTACAACCTTTGTCAACATATCTGCTAGATTGTCATTGGTATGTATTTTCTCCAGCTTTAGCTATCCATCCTCCAAAACTAACCGAATGAAATGGTACTGCAATTGGATGTGTTTGGTCTTAGAATGCAGAGCTGAATTCTTTGCAAGATGAATGGCACTCTGACTATCTGTGAAAAATAATTATCCTTCTGAGGATGTCCCAATTCTTTCAAGAAGAATTGAAGCCATATCATCTCCTTGGCTGCCTCTGTAGCAGCAACATACTCTGCCTCTGTAGTGGATAGAGCATTAATCTTCTGTAACCTAGAAACCCAGCTCACAGCTGCCCCTTCAATAGTAAAGACATAACCTGTAGTACTCTACCTGGTATCAATATCCCCTGCCAAATCTGAGTCAACATAGCCCTGTAAATCAGTAGTAGAGCCACCAAAGTGTAAAAACTTATTGGATGTTCCTCTCAAATATCTGAGAATCCACTTGACAGCATTCCAATGCTCAAATCCTAGATGACTCATATACCTGCTAATGACTCCCACTGCATGGGCAATATCTGGCCTAGTGCATACCATAGCATACATCAAGCTTCCTACAGCTAAAGCATAGGGTACCTTGGACATCTTATCCTCCTCTTCTTGTGTCTTAGGACACATCTCCTTAGTCAATTTCAAATGACTAGGTAAAAGTGTGCTGACAGCTTTAGCATTCCCCATAGAGAAACATTGCAACACCTTCTCAACATAATCAGCCTAAGATAGCATCTATGTTTTTTTCTTCCTATCTCTGCAAATCTTCATACTAAGGATTTGTTTTTCTGCCCCCAAATCTTTCATAGCAAATGCATGTGCTAACTGGCATTTTAGCCCCTTAATATGATCCATGTTAGACCCAGCTACAAGCATATCATCAACATATAAACATAAAATAATGTAGCTATCATCATCCAGCCTCTTAAAATAAACACAATAATCTAAATGACACCTATTATAGCCATGCTCATGCATAAACCTATCAAATTTTAGATACCATTACCGAGGTGCTTGCTTCAAGCCATATAAACTTTTCTTCAATTTGCACACTAAGTTCTCCTTACCTTTGACCTCAAATCCCTATGGCTGAGCCATATAGATTTATTCATCCAAATCACCATGAAGGAAGGCTATTTTAACATCCATCTGCTCTAAATGAAAATCTTTAGTAGCCACAAGACTTAAAATAGTATGGATAGAAGTCATTTTAACAACAGGAGAAAATATCTCATCAAAGTCAATTCCCTTTTTCTGTGCAAATCTTTTTACAACTAACCTGGACTTAAATCTTTTCTTACCTCCTTCCTCTTCTTTCAACTGGTAAACCCACTTATTCTATAAAGCCTTTTTACCTGCAGGCAACTTGCACAAATCCCATGTCTTATTCTTCAACAAAGAGTTCATTTCATTTTTCATTGCCTCGTTGACCATCTAGCATTCATTGGTGTGTGTGGTATTTGTTGTTGCGGTTGTTGCACATCATGAGGAATGGCTGAAACATCAACTTTTGGAGTATCATCAAGCACTACATAATCATCTTCTTTCTTCTCATGTTGCTACAATAGATCTTTGTACAACACTTTTTCATTGAATATGACATCCTGACTTCTTACAATTTTATGATTTTCAAAATCCCAAAGCCTATAACCAAATTCATTAATGCCATATCCAATAAAGACACATTTATTTGATCGAGCTTCTAGCTTGGTTCTATTTTTAGAGTCTATATGAGCAAAAGCTTCACAACCGAAGGTCTTGAGAAAAGAATAACTCACCTTCTTACTAGTCCATGCCTCCTCTGGAATACCATAGCCCAAAGGAGTAGAGGGACCTCTATTAATAAAATATACTGCAGTATTGACAACCTCTGCCCACATGTGCAAGAGCAACCTAGCATGCAACCTCATGCTCCTTGCACGCTCCATTATAGTCCTGTTCATGCATTCAGCCACTCCATTTTCCTGTGGAGTCCTTGGAACAATTTTTTGTCTATGAATACCATTAGAGGAGCTATAATATTCAAATTCATGATTGCAATACTCACCACTATTATCAAATCTGAGACATTTTAATTTCTTACTAGTTGTATTTTCAACTAAGCATTTCCATTTCTTAAAAGTTTGAAATACATTAGATTTATGTCTAAGGAAATAAACCCATACTTTTCTAGTTGCATCATCAATAAATGTAACACAATAATGAGAGCCACAAAGGGAAGATACTTGAGCTGGTCCCCATACATCTATATGCACAAGCTCTAATTTCTCCTTTTTGTTTTGCTTACCAGTCTTTACAAAACTCACTCTCTTTTGTTTTCCATACACACAACTTTCACAGAAATCCATATTAACACATTTCAAACCTAGTAAAACTTTCTTTGAATGAAGTAATTTCATACCTTTCTCACTCATGTTCCCAAGTCTGTTGTGCCACAGTGCTGTATCAGAATCTACAACAACTATTTGTTCTCCCTGCTCAACTCAATCAATTGTTCCTGAACATTCATTTTTCTCTAAAAAAATCAAAGTAGAAGGAACAATATGACATGTACAAAGATATAAGGTGCCTACTTTCACACCTTTTGCTACTACAAGGGAACCTTTTGAAACCTTCCAATTTTTATCATTAAAAGTAACTACAAAACCCTCATCACTGAGTTACCCCACTGAAATTAAATTCCTACTCAACTTTGGAACATGTCTTACCTCATGTAGTAGCCAATGATTCTCATTCTGCAACTTAATCTTAACTTTTCCCTTTCCAACAATTTGACAGGGTTCATTATCCCCCAAATAAACAAGCCCAAAATCCCCTTGGACATAATCAATGAAATAACCTCTATGAGGTGTAGCATGAAATGAAGCACTAGAATCTAAAACTCATGAATCATCTACACTTTCTAAAGATAGAAGCAAAGAATCCTCTTCAGATTTGTTACTTACCACATTTGCCTCCTTGTCTCCATCTGATTTATCTCCTTCATTTTTCTTTCGATTCCAACAATCTTTCTTTTTGTGCCCTAGTTTCCCATAGTACCAGCAATCATTTGGTCCTCGTGATTGAGACCTCTTCCCCTTTGACTTTCCTCTTGATTTCCCATGATTTTTAGAGTTACTTCCTCTCTTAGTCATTCTACCCCTACTTTGTGCATTCAAAAAACTTCCTAATGTAGATCCACCTAAGGATTTCCTATGAGTTTCCTCACTCAAAACAACACCGATCACATCATCATATTTTAGGGTACTAGATCCAGGAACAAAATTACTCATCACCATTACTAAACCATTCTAGCTTTCATGCAAAGAACAAAAAATCAAGAGAGCCCTAATTTCTTCATCAAAATTGATACCCACAGAAGATAACTGACTAGTAATAGTATTAAACTCATTTAAATGATCTGCAACAGATCCACCTTCTACCATTTTCATATTAAATAAATGCTTCATGAGAAATACCTTGTTTGAAGTGGAGGGCTTTTCATACAATGTCGCTAGGGTTTTCATCAAATCTTCTGTTGTCTTTGCTTTTGTAATATTAAATGCCACCGATGGTGCCAAGCATAACCCAATGCTTTTGATTGCCTTTCTATCCAAAAGATCCCATTTAGCCTCTGACATAGTTCCCTATTCTTGGCTTTGCCTTCCAACGGCTTCCATAAATCCTTCTGATATAGATAGTCTTCCATTTGCATCTTCCATAACTAGAAGTTTTGCCCATTAAACCTATCAACCCTTAGCTTACCCTCATCTGCCATCGCTCCCACTCAACCGTGAGAGTCCCACTTAACCGTGAGACTTTCCTGCAGAGGATAACTGAAAGACAACCTCACTCTGATACCACTTGTTAGGATAAACCATGGACATAAATAAAAACTACATGCAAATATAACCAATAATAGAAAATAATAGATCACACAGAAATGAACACAAGGCACCAAGATTTAACATGGTTCACCCAATCCCTAGGCTATGTCCACCAAATAGCAAGTCTGATCTTATTACAATCCATTGATTACAACCTAGTTACAATCTGTAATCCCTTACAACTCAATACCACCGCAAGAACCAATTTCACATCACAACATAATGGAAAATACCCAACCCTAAACCCTTTTATACAAGTATTAAACTGATTTAGGGTTATAACATGTCGGTCATAAATTAGCCATAACTTTAGTGGCGAATCCACGATTGGTAAATCTACGAATAGTACCAAATTTTTTTTTCTTTGGGGTGACGCCCTGAACCCCACTAATTATGAAGTATGTACAGTACTTTCCTAATCAGTCACCACAATCTAACATTTTGAGGGTCATAACTCAAAGCTTGTGAGGGCTATCAATGAACTGTTAGAGGAGACAAGTTTGTAAGAAGTAGTGGCTTAGTGTTTTTTCTAAAATAAGTTAGTGGGAAGGCTTTATTAGAGGGTCTTGGCCAAACTAGTGGGGTGTCTACCCACTCTCTAATTTTAGAGACAGTTAGGTTTTGGAGGGAGATTAGGGGAGCTCTACTACAACTATCCTTTCCCTAGCTTGGACCAAGGTTGGTATCTCAAACTTGCTTCTTTTTCATTTCTTTCTTTTAGCATGGTTAAGAAAATATGCAAGTGTGGAGTTTATCAATGGAGTATGCATTGTATTGCATTGTGGAGTAGCATTCATGTGAGTGCTTGAATGGTGTTCATTCCATGTAGATTAGTGTGACACCATTGTGCATCTTGATGTATTGTGTGGAGTATTGTGAGTATGAGGTTTGGATTTCCTCTATTTCCTTGTTGTATTATGGGTGTTGATATTGTGTTGTGAAAATGTGATGTGCTCTTGAAAATTTCTTGTTTTATTTCTACTTGGTTTTGTTTTCTTGTTTTGTGCTTGAGTGTTTTTATGGGTGTGGGACTTACACTCACCCTTGTGGGAAGGGAAGAAAAGTCCAAGGTGAAGGGCTTAAGTTGGTTTCAAAAAATGTATTGAGAACCTTGGAGTATGGGCTCCATTGTATGCCATAACCATTCATATCTTGCTAGGGGTAATAAGGAAAGTATGGTGTAGAAAGGAAGTTTGAGGAGTTATAGCTGATGGTAGTGGGTTTGGAGGAGGAAATGTGGAGGCCCCAAGAGGGCATTAAATTGTTGATTTATGATAGCTTCGAGAGGGCATGAAATTTGTTGAATTATGATAGCCCCGAGAGGGCATGAAAATTATTTATTGTAGATATGGTTTGGTATGTAAAGTCTCCATTTTAGAACACACCTTCACCCTATGTTTATAGTTCCATCTGTGAAGCCATCGTGAAATAGCCTTGGCGAGAAATTGTTCAAGTTTGAAATGTAATGTTTATGCATTGAAAGATTGTATGTGTATCTCAGTTTGAGCCTTGTTCCCTAGCACGGGGGTGGTCTCTTTGAGGCCTATGGTTGGGTGGAAAGCACCCATGGTCCTTTTTATTTTTTTGTGTTGCATATGCAGATTTTTTTCCAAGGGAGCAATGGAAATGGCTTGCAATGATCATCTTGCAGATTGATGTTGGATGAGAAAAATTGACATTGTGCCCTCATTTGTGAAGGAGGATTCACCAGCTTATTCATGTTCTCAATGATAATGTTGGACAATGTTCATGCTACTCATTTTCCATATCTTTCAATGTTCATGTTCCTTATGATTTTGAAAAGTCCCTTATGTTGCCCCATTGTGATGGAAGGAGATTGTATCATTGTTACCTAATGTATGTGTAGAGGTAATAATTGATAAGGTTGTATATGCATGTTTCATTTGGAGTTTATATTGTTATGAAAGCATTGGTATGACTCACAGATTTACTTTAAAATCATTGTTATCATTTGAAAATGTGAAAGAAAGTTTTCTCCTTGTGGTATTGTAAAGGACTAGTTGATAATAACAATCCATAGATGTTATGTGATACCATTGATTGTATAAATTTAAAAATTAGTAGATTGCTTACAATCTTGTTGAGCACTCAATAATTTGGAAGGAAAAATTTATGTTCATATCACATGGATGGATAACATTGATTTTAATTACCAATCTTAATGCAATTCTAAGCAAGGAAATCATCAAATTAATTTCATGATATAACAAAATGAAGTTTTTTGTAAGAGAAGACATAATAAAATCTATGAGATACATTGCTGTAGGCATGCATTTTCCTCTCTAGAAAATGTATGGTAAAGGCAAATAAATCCCTTCCTTAATATAGAGCAATAAAATATTAAAGAATATTCCCAGATTCTAGACTGCTATCCAATAAAAATAATAATAATAATAGCATATAGAGACTAATGAGTGTCCTAGTCTAATATATTTTGTAAGTGATAGAATGGTACACATTACAATCTTGTGACCTCTAAGTCACATCCAACACTCAAATAATAAATTAGTAATTAAATAAATAAATGCATATTAGTGTGCATGTTAGAAAATATGACAAATTTAAATATTTAACTCAAAAATAAAATAAAAGCCAAGATTGATCTTGACTGCCCTTCTAGAGTAGCCCCCAACATTTCCTAAGCCATCATAATGCAAAAAGTTTTCTCCACTCCCCAATGCGTATTGTTAAATCTGACATTCATTCTGACATGTCATGTCAAAACTTTTATCCTTGAGCTTGCCTCCTTGAAAAGGGGTTTCATCCCCATTAATATACTTGGGTGCATAGGAGAAAAGGTTTATGTCAGATCCTTGTCTTATGCACTAGTTGTCCCCTCCTTGCAGCAGTGGTTACATGTTCCCAAGCATAGGTAGTCAACTTGAAATTTCTTGCAGCAGTGGTCACGTGTTCCCAAGCATGGGTAGTCGACTTGAAATTAAGGCGGAGTGGGATAGTAATCCCAAGGGATTTGTACTTAGGATAATGTCAAGTTGACATTTAATATGACTTGTTCACATTAGGATTGCTGATTGGAGGGATGGGAAAAAGATGTCCCAAGGCTTGGATTAGTCAAAATTCTACACATGACCCACATGGGACCTTGTGGGGACCACGTGTAGGAAGAAATATGGCCTTGGTAAGAGTTAGGGAATGATGAGGATTTAAGATAGATAGGAGATTCACCCTTTAGATTTATTTTTATTTTTATTAGATAATTATTTAATCATTTCAAGTCTTGAGTAGAGGATAATGACACTTAGTGTATTTGAGCTTAGTTTAAGGGTAATGTTTATATCAAGGGGCTCATTTAGAAACATGTAACAATTAAACCATATGGTAATGAAAAATTTCAATATAGGAAAATAAATTAAATGAAATAAATAAGTTTATGAGAATGCATATATAATTGAACATGATGTTAAGTACGGAGGGTTTAATTAAATTAGTGTTAAGACTATAAATTAGGATAGTTGGATGTAGATATAATAGGGTTAATATGAATTAAGTTGTTGGGATGATGGGATTGGAGAATCAAGCATAAGGATGGATGGTGGATTAAAATAATAACTCAAATCTAGTTTTATCTAGTCAATAAAGCACGTTGATAGATAAGAGTTACTAGATAGAATTGAATGCATGACAAACCTGTGTAGATGTTGGATTTAATGTCAAGTGAATTTTATATTTGGCTTGAGGGAATGTTAGTTAGATAATGAATGTTGTGGATTCGATTGAAGATATTAGTAGAATATCAAAGTTGATAGAATATATATACCAATTTGAAAATGTAGTGTAGGAATAAAGTATTAGTTATCTAGTATGTAATAAGGGTCAATAGGCATGTCATTAGAGGTAGCTTGTTAGCTCATGTATCCTATGTATATAATTAATGATAATATGATTCATGTACACCACATTCTACTACATTAGTTGCATGAAATGATGAATACATATATGTCAGAATGACAAGGTATGTTATATACTAAACTTATTTATACACTTGCACATAATCCTTGCATAAACAATTCATCTAACAAATTTAAATTGACACACTCAATACGATGATGTAGTAGGATGTGTTTAAATACTGATCGTGAATTATTATTGAGTTAAGTACTTTGAATTGGCCCTTAGACTTACTAAGAGTTCCTCATTTTAGGTGATTACTAATTCATACTATGAAACTACTTTGAATCTTAACATGCTTTGATAATAATAATATTGATAGTGAGAAAGTAAGCTTATGGTGAATAATTAGATGTAATAATGTAAAAAGTAAATGTAATAGTATAGTAATTATAGTAATTAAAATAGTAAATGTAAAAGCATGGCAATGTAGCTAGATTAGTTAGTAGTTAATGAGCTAGATAGTTAGTAATTGTCTTTTGTTAGAGTGAGTTTAATTTATGTATTGAAATAGTAATTTTTGTGTTTAGGAAACTATAGTGAGTGCTAGTTTGGTGATGAAGCAATGTTGATAAAATGCATAAGGATGACTAAATAGAGTAAAGAGGGAGAAAATGACTCAGTATTGGTCCAATCTTCTAGAGGACCTATAACCAGTAAGATATGGATAGTATGTTGTTTATTCCATAAGTTGTGTATAGTATGTGTTGAATGATGGATACTATCAATACAAGTTGCCCCTTCTCCATCATGTAGACTTCAAAGCTACATTTGGGGCATATCTTTTCTAATTTCCAATGGTTAGATCCGATATAGTGTGGTAGATAAGTGTACATTTTCTTATTTGACTAAGGGTGCTCATGTGATGAGTACTAAATCTAAATTCTCTAGATATGTGTGTTTAATCGATTAAGATATACTACACTTCCACACCATATAGTAATTGTCACATTAATAGATATTGTAATGATTAATGAATGTGTGTACATTGGTAATGAGGATAATAAGTAATTCTGATCCGCTTCTCTTACATGCTAGAATCACGACCTAGTCCATATGATACAATTGACAGATCCTAATAGAATATTAGTATCAGAGGCTTGTTAGGATATGAATTATCTCACTAATTTATGAGTTTTGTATCTTGAACTTGCTCTTTTGACTCATGATGCTAACTTGAACTAGACTGTCATCCAATCTATTTGAAAACCACCTGTGATTAAAATGTTACAACCGGATGACACTATCCACATGAGTCTTGAACTCCTATTTAATGATAACCTTGTTTTACAATATGTAATTTCTTAAGCGACTTCATAAGCTACAAAAAAAAAAAAAAATTGTTGTGCTTTTACTAGTAAAATTTAGGACATGACACATGATCCACGATAAATTGAACAATACTAGATACTAAATTAATATGTATATCATTGTTCACATAAATGAAAAAAATATATATCAAAATAAATGTATCCATAGAAAAAATTTTACACAAATATATATCAAATATCATGTATCCATAGACAAAGTACTCAAATATATATCAAAATACATAGATCCATATACAAAATGTGGCTGATCATGCCATCAGAATGTGTATAATATCAATGTTTCTGTATACAATGTGGCATATGCCATCTCAAAATGTCTCATGATGCATCCTACAACAACTATACTATCCTAGGGTGCTGGTGGATGATCAAAATGCAGCCTCTTAGCTTCCCTAGGTGGATCAGATGCCTCCTACATAAACAAAAAAGGAAAACCCAAAGTTAGACTACTAAATTTATATGATTCTATGTATCTAACATTGAATTAATAAAATGCATAATGATCTTTTTTGTAATGGAGATTAATACTATCAAAATTTCATAATAAATACCTCTCTTGTCGACCTCTTGTACCGATCAGGAGTCCTCTCGTATGCCCTCGACAATGCTGGTAACTCTCTGATTGTGGGCTGTATATGTTCAAATACCTTTGTCAGATGAATCTACAATTTAAACTATAACATTATAATTCATAGCATGCTAAATTTATAACACATTTAATCATGAATTCAAGCTACAACTTACTATTGTAGGCTCCTCCTTAGGAGTGAGTGGCGGCATCATCAAATCTACATAACTCTCCCATCGGACCTCATGTGCACTAGGAGTCTCCTATGAGATACAAAATAGTAGTTGTTAATATCATGGAAATCAATTTTGAATTTTATTTATGAAGATAAGGATAATGAAAAATAAATGATACTTATACATACAATGGGGCTCTCAGTGCGAATAGAAATCCCTGATGGTCTACGACACAAAATCTATATAGGCTCATCACCAGTAGCGACGCCCTATATACAATAAAGAATGTAATTAAATGAGATTACCACAAAATTTTTACAAGAATGCATCGATATTTAATCAAATAGAAAGTACCTAATTACCTTTCCTTTTTTAATGCGTGCTGGCTCACCCTCCACACTTTGTCCCTCTGGGACAGGTGCTACCTGCAAGATAAAAGAAAGATTAGCAACCATATATGCTACAATATTGATCAAATAGAAAAAAAAATGCGAACACAACATAATGTACTGTAGATGTCTCAAGGCCAAATGAAATGGCCGAGAGTGTGGCATCATTAATCTTTCTGAGCTCCTCCTCTGTCATCAACTAAACATGAATGAAGATTACATACATATAAAAGTCAATATGGCTTAAAAATTAAAATTACTCTATTATAAAAATCACATATGTCATAAAAAATATATACACATACCGACACTGAAGGAGTCCATGCCTCTGCATTCCCCTCCTCTCTTGCATCAGGGTTTGTAGCCTCTGTGTGTGTGTCTGGTGTATCCTGGTCTAATACAAAATGATACTCAAGAAGATCACCTATGGGACCCAAGCAAACATTCTTGCATGTAATGCAAGTGTGAGGCACACAAACATGTGATGAGCTAGTCGATGATGAATTGGCACCAGCATCATCAACATGAGGAGGCAGGATTGACCTAGCCTAAGATATCATTAGGCTACTCAGCCTATGATTGGCTCTAATAGTCTGAGAGCTAGCCTCTATCATAATATCTAGATGCTGCACTTGAGGAGGAGGGGAGATATCAGTGGGGGGGGCAAAAGTGCCAGGTTTCTTTCACTGGGAAGAGGGTCTATCCTAAGGAGCTCCTAGTCCTAAGCTCATGTTGGGCTTCATGCTCCAATAGTTCACTTTAAGTTTCAACACAAATTGAGCATATAGTTTTCTAAGGAAATAAAATGGTATGTCTAAATTTCCATGTGGAGGGATATCAAAGACCATCTACCAACGATCCCAAAAGTTTGCACGTATGGCATCATTTGTGCATCATTTAATTGATAGTTTGGATTTTTTTGGGTCAATTGGTAAACCTATTTTCGAGTTTGCAAAAAGGCTGGCAAAATTGTCTTTGCTTATTTTGAGGGCCGCAACCTCATCGTAATCCAAACCATCATCAAACATCTCATGCATTTGATCACACCAATGAAGAGCGGCATTTTGTTGGTTTGTAAGAGTTTCAATGTTATCCACTATGGTGTTTAACATGGATAACATAGGAGCCAATGCAGGTACATTATTATATGTTCTATGCAAACCTCTCAACTCGTTGAGATTTTCATTTATCAAATCCTCGATTTGAGGAGGGTTTTGAGGGAATAGAGGATCGGTTGGTATACGGTTTTGTGGGGGCACTAGATCATTTGGTGGGGGGTTACGAGGAATATTATTGCCTGCCTCAGTGTCATCATTTTGATCAACCATTCCTATTGAATTGCCAAACGTAATATATATTAAAAAAAACCTTAATTTTAACCTTTTTTTTCAAAAAAACCCTAGATTCAACTAAAATTAAAAAAAAATGCTAAAATCTATCGAATTTAGATTAAAAATTAGTTTAAAAAACAAAAAAAAAACCTTAATATCTGATATCCAATCTAATATTTGATATCTAGTCATGCGCTAATACTGGCCTCCAAAATGTGAGAAATAAGGGCCCACGGGTCTGGTTTTTTTTTTTAATTTAATGCTTCCAATATTGGATATCCGATATAATATTAGATATCCGATTGCCCGAATATCTTATATTTTATATAAAAGATATATAACATATAACATATAACATATAAAATATAGCTTTGAAATATTATATTCACTTATATTTTATATATTTTTATATTATATTATATATATTATATTACATTAATATATATTATAATATAAAATATTATATTATATTATTATATTATTATAATATATTATTATAGTTTATAATATATTATAATTTTTTATTATTATATTATATTATATATATATTATATTACATTACTATATATTATAATATTAAATATTATATTATATTTTTATAATATAATACATTATTATATAATAATATTATTATAGTATAATATTATACGATTATAATATAATAATAATAATAATAATAATATTATATTATATATTTAATAACAATATTATATTTAATAATATTATATTATAATGTATTATACTGTTATAATATAATGTTTTTATATTATTATACTATTATAATAATAATGTTGTATAATTATCGGATATCCGATATAGAATTGAATATTCGATAATATCGGATATCCGATATTAGATTGGATATCTGATAAGGCTTGGCCTTTCCTTCCAGACCTGGTAATTGGATAGGTGGAAAAAAGTCAGAGCGGATTTTGAAGCGCTTTTAGACATGTTCAAACTCTATTTTTTTCACATCGCCACTTTTTGGCACACCATGATCCTGCACATACCCGGGTAATTAATCTCAATTATAAGATGATTAGCAAAAAGGTCACTAACTTAGTCTGACTTAAATTTGTAGGTTATACAGTTAACCCTAACTATCATGCTGGAATGCATATACAATTCACGAGTGTCAAGCGAAACTATAAAACCACTATTACGAAAAATTAACATTTAATGATTGTAGGATGATACATTCATACATCTCATGATACAAATAAAATACCAACAATGAGGCTTCCACAATGGTACATAGGGTTCAATTTCATTTCTCTGTTAGATTTCTTGCCTAAAATATCTTGCACACTCATTGCACACATCAGTAGCTCAAGAAAATCACATGCACATATGTATATAACGTATCAGGGAAATCTCATAAATTAAAACATTCATCTTTCAAATAATCAGTTGTTTATCTTATTCTACTCATATTCTCAATTATTAAAATTGCATAATCAAATTGTTAATTCTGCATTCACTTACTTCATCAATACACATGTTCATAAAACATTAAATTACGAAATCAAATATCTGAAAGTAAAACATCACACAACATGAAATAACATAATATGTTCAGTGTATTCGATAGTGTCTTGACATATCGAGTCATGAGTATCAAAATAATAATGTAACAACTATGCTACGATGGGTCAGAATGAGGCCTCACACAAACCTCAACTTACCCTCATCTACCATCACTCCCACTCAACTGTGAGACTTTCCTATAGAGAATAACTTAAAAAACAACCTCACTCTGATACCACTTGTTAGGAATAAAACAAAAATATAAATAACAATTACATGCAAATATAACCAATATTAGAACATAATAAATAACACAGAAAAGAACACAAGGCACTAAGATTTAATGTGGTTCACTCAATCCTTGGGCTATGTCCACCAAATAGCAAGTCCATTATTATTATGATCCAATAATTATAACCTAATTAAAATTTGTAATCCCTTATAGCTCAATACAGCTACAAGAACCAATTTTTGCATCATAACTATGAAACAATCCCTAACCCTAAGTCATTTTATACAAGTATTTTTGCCACTTTAGGGTTACAATTAATAATTACATGTTAGCCCAAAATCTAGATAAAATAGGGCCCAAAAAATTTATTGTATGTATAATACTTTCTTGATTAGTCACCACAATCTAACACAAGGTCAAGAACCTTTAGCTTTAACCCAAGGGATGGGTGAAGACCAAGAAGAAGAAGGTGCAAAGGAAGAAGAAGCCAAGGAAGCACTAGAAAGCTAGAACTTAAAAGGAGAAAGGATAAGGCACAATTTGTAGCCAAACCAAAGGCAAAGAAGGCTACCAAGCCAAGCACAACAAATCCAACTACCCAATAATAAGAGCTAATACAAGGGCCACTACTCAAAAGGCCAAAGAGTAGGTAAAGGAGAAAAAAAAAGAAACTAAATATAAGGGCCGAATGTAGAAGAAACAAAGAAGAAATTATGTTGCACAACTTGAAATAGACAATGAAAAGATAGAATCAGAAGATACAAGTCAGTTTAGGGTGGTAAGTCATGCACTTAAATCTAATCTTGAGAATATTTGTGATAATATTAAAGATAATGCAGATATGGCAGGATTAAAGAACATTGATTTTGGTAAACTTGATAGAGTAGAGAAAATTAATTAGAAGAGTTAGTGTATTCCATGATGTCTAAGTTCAAGAAAACTCCACTTGAATTAGACAACACAATGCCCAAGGAGCTATACACCCTTGTAGAAATAAGTGGCATTATTGCTTAAACCTTGAAAAGAAAATAAAGGAATCAACCCTAGCCCGAGTGATGCCTGACCTAACAAAGGGGAAAATTGTCAAGGCAAATAAGAAGTATGGTAGCAGATTTGCACCCAAACATAGGGCACTCAACATACTCCAAAACAACATTAAAGATGTTGTAAATAAATCCACTCAAATGTGGAAATTAATATATGGGTTGACAACTGTCAAAGCAAGAGAAGAGGATCCCTTTGAGGAAAGAATTAATGGAGAAGGAGAGGAAGAAAAGGAAGAGGAGCCAAAAAAAGAAAAAGAAAATACTAATGTGAAGGAGACACAAAAGAAGAAAGAGGGAATGGCCACAACTGAAAGGCAACAAGAAGAACAAAATGTGGAAGACACACAAGTGCCAACCATAAGCCCTCCACAATGTACAAGCACATATGTAGAAACCATAATAGTAAAGGATAATCTTGATAACTCACCTTAGAACATCAACCCATTAACTATAGAGGATTTGAAGAAAATCCTTGACCAATCTACACTACAAGCCAGGTTGTGTGAGAATCCTATATTGGCTAGTGTTGAAGAGCTTCAGAAGGTAGTAGCTGATATAAGAAGGGATAAGGTAAATCCACAAGAACCATTTTTTTCCATCCCTTTAGCTACTAGTGCTAAACCTTTAGTCTAAACATCAAATGATACATTAGCAAAGGTTGACACTACTGTAAATGTTGTACAAATTAAAAAAAAATAGTTCAAGAAAGAGTGATAGTTTGTATAATTGTTTATGTTTCCATCTATATAGGAGTTTTAATTCACCCATTGATCTTTAGGATTCATGCCACATGAATGAATTGAAGGATAAATTCATTGAAATAGTAAATTTGGGGGTCTTAACGGATAACTTGGTGTCTTTTCACTATTTTTTTGGCCTAATGGTAACTTTCCATCCTTTCACACTTACTTTCCCATTTCCCATTAAGTTTCAAGAAGTTATGAATAGAGTACTCCGTAAGAAAATATTTGCCAAATCAAATCCTATGTAATAGATTTTTCCCATGATGGTTAGATTGTTTCCATTATCATCCTAAGATATTTTGAATGGGAAATATGGGTTTGATTCACTTATAAACTTGATTTTCTTTTAAATGTAGAAAATCATCCTCATGGGTTGGAAACTTGTCGAGGAGAAGACGATTTTCATTTTTATGCCCAGGCCTTCTTTTAACTTTACCTTTTGACATATTACTTCCTTTGGGTTTAGAGATGTCCATAAGGAGTGCAAATCTTAGTTAGGGACCCACCTCTCATTTCATTTCCTCTAGAATTTCCTTTTGCAAAAAATAGACTTCATGGGTGGAAAATCTGCTGAGGAGAAGTCAATTTTCAATTTTTTGCCTAAGATGATTTTGAGAGTTGTGATGGATCTTTAATACCTCCTGAGGTAGATAATCATAAAAGAAATAGGAATTCATCATAAGGTATAACATACTCGTTGCTAAGTTTTTTTTTTGAAGATTTTGTTTTATCTATCTACTCTATGTTCAACAGATAGGATAGAAGACCAATTTCACAACATTCTACATTAAATATAGAGCTTACATTCCAAACAAAAAGGTTTTTGAACTCCACTTTAACATTTGCTTAACAAGATTCAAATTTAGAAGAAATTTACTTAGTGGCTAAGAAGAACCTATGTGATCTTATCACTTCACCACGCGCTCCCTGTCTTTAGCCGCCAATATCTCCAAATTCCTATTGAAACTCTGTTTAATTTCCCCTAATTCATAACTAACCCAATATTAGGTATTTCCATGTTTTCTTTTACCAATAAATTTGACACCCTTTTTACCAACTTTTCATTCATAACATTATATGTATATTTAAAAAAAAGTGTAAAATATATTTATATAAAGATGTTTAAAAATAAAGAAGTGATTAGGCTTCAAGAAATTAGATAAAACTTAAAATGCAAATAATAGGTAATATAACTTTATTTCCCATTTTCATTCCATTTCATCATTAAGACTAATGAAGTAGGACTAAAATGAAAGTAAAACTAAATGTAACCAAGTTAGTTTAACATGTTAAATCTATATTGACAAAACTTCATTTAAATTTAGAATTTTACCATAGACATTCCTAACTACTCATAATGAGCATCTACATGGTGTGTGGGATGCTCGGGTATCCATTCATCCCCTTCCAAGAGGCTAACCCTCTCTACCTCAACAACACCCTCATCTTCATCAACTCCTGCATCAATCATACACTCACAACCAAATAAAAGTTAGTATCCACCATATTTAATAACTGAGTCAACATCATGTGATCATCATAACAACAATGTAATACACATTCATCAATATTTGCAGTACATCATCATTATCTAAAATGAAGTCCAACCATCATAACTTTATAACATAAACATTTTTAATATTAAAAAGATGTAATATATTTTCCTATGCATTAATTATTCATTTAGTTGCACTGATTAACACATCTTAATGCAGTAGTTAATCTTAACCATTAATTATTCCATGTTCAAAATCAAGGGTTGACCAAATCTAAATCAATGGGTCAACACATAAGCAAAGACAAGGAAAGTCACAAAATGGGATGTGACATCCCTTCCCTACCCCAAGGAAGAGGTATCATCCCAATGTCAATCACAACAAAATAAGCACACACACCCAAAACTAAGATATAACCAAAATACAGAAAGCTATACAAAAACATGAGAAAAAGATTTCTGTAAATCCTACACATCCTCCCACATGACACTATCCATGCCAAATTGGTTTAATTGGACCTTGTACTAGAGGACATCCCTAGCTCAAACCCTAATGGTACACTAATCAATGAGTCAGGTGGGCTAAATTTCCATGACCCCTGGATCCTATACATATAATGCATGCCAATCAAGTACATGAGATACCTTGGGATGATATATAGCTTAATAAAAGAAACATGGAAGACATTATGAATGTGGGCTAAAGTAGGTGAAAAAGCAAGCCCATAAGCAATTGGGTTGATAACTTCTAAAACCTTAAAAGGGCCAACAAATCTTGGCACAAGCTTTGAGCTCTTGCTGAATGAGATAGAACTCTTATGCATTCTAAGCCTCATAAACACCTTATCCCCAGTCTAGAACTGCTAAAAAGTGTGTTTATTGTTAGCATAACTCTTATGATGATCTGCTTCCTCTTTTAACCAACTATGGATTAAGATCACTTGTTCTTCCATTTCTTTTAGTATTTTAGGGCCCACAATAACCCTATCCTCAATCCTAATCAAGCTGATAGGAATCTAACATTTCCATCTGTAAAGAGCCTCAAATGGACTCATACCCAAAGAAGAATGATAGGAGTTGTGATAGGAAAATTTAACCAATGGAAGATACTCCTCCCATTTGTATTGCTGATCCATGTAGTACATGCACAACAAATCTTTGAGCACGTGGTTCACCCTCTCAATCTGCCCATCAGTCTTAGGTTGGTAAGCTATGCTAAAGTTTAGACATGTACCCAAAGAGGAGTTCAAGGTTTTCCAAAACCTTGAAGTCCTTCAGGTGTGCCTATCATAAATGATGGTCTCTAGAATACCATGTAATCAAACTATCTCTTGGACAAACTTTCTTACCAAAAATGGAGATCCGTCCTTCAAATTACTAGGAATGAAATGGGCAACTTTGGTTTATTTTTTGACTACAACGAAGATGAAATTATTCTTGCATTGAATAATTGGTAAACATTGTACAAAATCCGTGCTACTAACCTTCCATTTATACTGCAAAATCTCATGTGGACACAGAAGTTCTTCTAGATGGACATGCTCAGCCTTGACACACTGACATTCCAAACAATGGGCAATATACTTTGTCACATCCTGTTTGAGTCTTGACCAAAAGTATAAAGTTCTTAAATCAGCTATCATCTTGTTTACCCCTAGGTACCCTAAAAATAGAGTGCAATGCATCTCCTCAAGAAAGATTTCTACAACCATTCATGACTGGGAACATATATTCTGTTTTGGTACTTAAGCACACCATCATCATTAAAAGAGTAATCATCAAATTGTGAATTAGAGGCATTAGTGTCCAAAACTGATTTCACCCATTCATAATAGGTATCTCTAGGAAGGTACTGAAGAATATAATCATCTCATACAAGTTCAAGATGTGGAGATAGAGGTAATGTGTCTTCTATGACTGAATGCATCTGCTACCCTGTTCTCTTTGACTTTAGCATTCTCAATGCCAAAATCATATTCATTGAGGAATTCAAGCCACTGCTTTTATCTAGCACTCAAATTATGTTGAGTAAAAATATATCTCAACCCCATATGATCAGTTTTAAGCTCAAATGGCTTTCCCAATAAGTAATACCACCACAACTATAAGGCATATACTATCATGGTTAGTTCTAAATCATGAGGAGCATAATTCACTTCATGTAATCTAATAAAGTGTAAATTAAAGTAGAACCCTTGACTATCAACAAGTTCTACCTATATTAAAAGCTTTGATATTGAAACACTCATAAAGTGAACAAGACTTGATGCTAGTTGGCAAGGTTAAAATTATTGGTCCACACTCCCATCTCAAATAGCACATGGATGACGTGTGATCACTTTGGAGACTGGATAAACTTTCAAGACACTTGTCAAGTTTCAAAACCTATCATATGGTTTAGTATATTCATCTGAAACAATGATGTTTGATAACATTCATTTGATGTAGTCTTGATTATTGGATAATATAAACTTACAAGTTGGAATATATTATTATTCCTATATGTGATGGGCATGTGATGTATACACATTGTACTTCATCACCATAGTTCATAATCAATGGCTTAGTGCTATGTTGAATTTGTTGATAAACTAATTATGTCATTTATTTAGTTAATGGTTAGAAAATGAGGTTTGAATTTTCAGCATTGGTTGTGATTGTTTTCTTTTTCACATTTTTTCATTATCATGTGATGTGACATCTTTTTTTATGAGTTTTCTTCTTACATATGGTATATCAAAAGGTTTGACATAATCAATTCATCTTGGTATTTTGGTCATTGAGTTATGGTTTCTTTTAGATTTATCATTTATGTATATGTATCATTTCTATTAAATTTAATGATAATTAATCAACTATTATTGACTAGTCAATATTCAAATGACTTTGACTCTCCTTCACTTCCACATATTATGGGAATTGCTGATGTGGCATTGGTTTTGTAGGGGCATACCTTACATATGGGTAGACTAAGTGGGTGACCAAGTGCTCAAAGATTTTTTGTGAATGTAGTGCATGGATCAATTGTAAAAATAGGAGGTATATAAATATAATTTTATGAATGAAAAGTTGGGAAAAAAGGGTGTCAATTTTATTGGTAAAAGAAAACAAGGAAACTCTTGAAATTGGGTCAGTTCAATTTTAGAAGAAATTTACAGAATGGTTAAGAAGAACCTATGTGATCTTCACATTTCGGCAAGCCCTCATTATCTCTAGCCACCGATATCCCCAAATGCCTACTTAAAGTCTATTTAATTTCCCTAATTCGTAACTAACCCAATTTTGGGTGTTTCCTTGTTTTCTTTTCCTAATAAAATTGACACCCTTTTTTCCAACTTTTCATTCATAGCATTATACATGTATTTATTCCATGTTCAAAATCAAGGGTTGACCTAGTCAAAATTGATAGGGTTAGCACATAAACAACGACAAGGAAAGTTGAAAAATGGGACATGACATATCTTCCCCCTAGGAAGAGGCATTATCCCAATGTTAATCAAAACAAAATAAGCACGCACACAAACACACACACACCCAAAATTGAGATATAACTTAAATAAAGAAAGCTATACAAAAAAGATGAGAAAATGATTTCTATAAATTCTCTGCATGATGATTATCAATGTTAAATAACCAAAATTAATATAAAATTATTACTTATTAATTAAAAAATTAGAATATCACTTACATGATGTTGACCTACATGTCATACATCCTTGACATAATCATAAAATCCATATGTATGATTGTACATATACAAATGGGTGCATCAGTAGATAGCTATATCCCATCAAAACAATTAAATACATCAATAACATCATATAAGATTATTTCATACATTCACATCAACTATTTATTTCAATACATAACTATTTAACCTAAGAATTAAGAAAACAAAAGATAATTGGAATCCACTACAAATGATTATAAAATGATAGTTTTTAAATAGTGGAATCAAAACTTATCAAACTATTTATCTACAAACCCTTGAATGTGAGGCTTTTGAAGTAGTTTTGACAAAAAAATTTATATCCTTCCACAGACCATGACCACAACTAAATCTAGAAGTTGATGTATTTGGAAGATAATCACCAAAAATAACTTTTTGAATCATATTCACAATGAAGTTAATCCATTAAAAGAGTAAAAAGTCAATCCATCAAAATAGTAAAAACATGATTGTACTTGTGAAAATGTAGAAAATTAACATTGAAAAGGCAATGTTTCTCATTCAAACTTGCATTCAATTTCTAACCCGTCTTACCACCTCTAAGATGGTTTCATGATTTATTTATTGGAAAATTGCAAAGTTGCCACTGGCAACTTGTGTAATGTAAATACAACTTTTACATATTTTTAAATAATAACCTCTAATTTTTGTAAGACATGATCTAATGATCCTAGAGCCTTATAGGCCAAATGGGTACAATATGGCACCACAGGTTTTACATTTGCAAACTTGTGCACATAATGACATTAGTTATAGCGAAGGTATGACAAATAGTAATCTATATTGGAAAGAAATAGATGATGGATTAATGATTTTGGTAATATTTGTTGATGATATCATATTTGGAGGAAATGATAATGAAATTAGCAAGTTTGTAGAAGAAATGAAGAAGGAATTTGAAATGAGCATGATAGGAGAAATGAAATATTCTTAGGATTACAGATTGTGCTGGACAACTAAGGAATCTTTATTTCTTAGACTAAGTATTTGAAAGATTTACTGAAAAGGTTTGGTTTGGAAACATGTAAACCCATTGGAACACCTATGGTAATTGGACATGAGTTATCTACAAAGGATGAGACACCTACTATTGAGAAGAAGAAGTATAGATCTATGATTAGAGGATTGCAATTTGTGACTCACATAAGGCTGAATATAGTGAATGTAGTTGAAATTGTTGCAAGATTTCAAGCTTATCCTAGAGAAGCACATTATGTGGCAGTCAAAAGGATATTTAGATACTTGAAAGGAACACCAGAGTTTGGATTGTGGTATGGAACATCTTATGATTTCACTTTATATGCTTATATTGATGCTAATTGGGTAGGTAGTGTGAGTGAAAAAAAGAGGACTAGTGGTGGAGCCTTCTTTCTTGGAGGAAGATTGGTTTCTTGGCTAGGCAAAAAGTAGGACTATACCTCACAAAGTATAACAAAAGTAGAATATGTTTTAGTAACAAACAATTATAATCAAGTTATTTGGATGAAGTAGACGCTGAAGGATATAAGGATAAAATTTAGTGAACCTATTGTCATACATTGTGATAACACGGGTGTTGTGAATATGTCAAAGAATCCAGTGTTGCATTCTAAGACTAAACACATTTCTATCAAGTATCACATCTTGAGAGAGAAAAATGTAGAAAAGGAAATTAGATTGGAGTATGTAAGCACCAAAGAGAAGATTGCAGATATTTTCACTAAGCCTCTTCCCAAAGAGACTTTTGAGAATTTGCAAGGTGTTCTATGGGTTATGCCTCTTCCTACATATGAGTAGATGATGCAAGAGTGCATCAGTTTAGTGAAACAAAGCACTATTGTTTGTTTGGACTAAATGATGATGCTTCCTATACGGGGGAGTATCTGTGATGGTTAGAGTCATCTAAGACTCTTGTTGGATGTTGTTTTTGAATAGTTTCTTTGGACACTTGAGCAAGTTAGAGACAATTGTTACTGAGATTGATGGTTGCTGAAACCTTTGACATTGATGTCAATGGGGGAGAAGTACAACATGAAAAGCAATTTAGCATGATTTTTTTTTTTGATATAGAGCATGTTGAGGTATACCAATGGGGAAGAATGATTAATGAAGAGGATTTGAAAAGAAAGGTTAACATTCTTTTACAGTTGGTATTTTTGGAACTAGATGTTTTTCATCAACATAGATGATATTAGGTTGTGCTACCAAATCCAAAATATTCCTACCGAGAATTGCAACAACCACTATGAAGAGATATCGTTACAAAAGTTCACCTTGTCTAATCCCCCTCTTCGGCAGGAAAAAAAAGGTCTTGGTGAGCCTTTCACTAGCACAAAAAATTGGACATTATTAGTCATCACACCAATTAGGGAGATAAAATGTTCCCTAAAATTGAGTTTCTTAAGAATCTTAATAAGAAATTATCTTCTTACCCTCTCATAAGCATTAGTGATATTAAGTTTCAATGCCATATCAGGGTTGCCACACTTTCCTATGGAGTGTAGGACCTCATGTGAAGTGATGATAAAATCCAAGATCTATCTCCCAAGAATAAATCTATTATGAGTTGGGCTAATAATTCTTTTCAAGGTGGGTTTCATTCTATTTGTTGGCTTTTGGGTTAACAAATTTTGAATAACCCATTGATATGAACATATACACCTAGGGGAAACTGATTCCCATGGTCAATGCACCTATTCATACACCAGGGCCAACTATAAGGCTATACTCTCATTCTTCTTCTTTAGCCTCTACATGAACTAGGTGGGTGGACCTCAAATTCTTTATATCGTACGAATGTTAAACCATATAACTAAATCTATATAATAGATAAAAACCTTTGAATCTTCTATGTTTATGAAAAAATGCATGGACATGAAATAGCTAATAACAGGACACATGAATCTAATAAACTAAGTGAGGGAAACTTCTTTCAGTTCTTAAACATAAAGGGAAAAGATATTTGATTAAATATTTGAATCAGACAACCCAATTATGCAACAACAAAGACATGTAATATCTGAGCTGATTAGTCCCTTATCCATTGGGCATTCAATAGATCAAAACATATACATGGATACCCAAAATATACTCATATACTATATCTATCTACCTTGCAAATAAACATTTATCTTCAAATGAAATTCATACTTATCAAATCCTACAATGATCTCTACAATTCTATCAATGCACATCAAGCAAATTAATTAGGTTCTTGACCCAATAACAAGATATACAATGACATACAACTTCAAAATCAAGTTATAGCTGGACAATACACACTTTGGGCATATATTAATAGAAAACTACAAACCCACATAGAGGAGACAAACTTAAGAGTGAAACATCAAATAAAGCTCTGTATTCATTTCTTTAAAATCAATACATCATGGTGTATGCAAGAGACTTAGAGGATACACAATAAATGATTGCATAATCTGAGTGCTTCAAAAGAAAGTATAACTATTGTTCATAATAGGCGAACAACTAAAAATGGTGGAATCCCAATTATAGATCTAGAGTCAACCTTGTGGTCTCATAGTCATAAAAATTAGAACAATCACAATGAGAAGAGAAGAAAGATTTATAAATAGGAAGAAGACTCCCTAATCAAAATTTGATACTAGCAAGTGTCCTACTAAAACTCTTCATCCTATTGCTATTGAAACTGATCTATTTATTCATCTACTAGAAATTAAAACTCATCAATGTTGTTGTAGAGTATCTGATTTATCTCCTTAAAAGTTGATGAGAAAAAAATTGTCTGAAGGAATGATAGATATCATATTCAAAATATGCAAGAGGTTCAATCGAATTTTATTTGTCTTCATTTTCCTTCACTATGAAACTCCAATTACTTCCTGTTGACAAAACTTTATCCTCTTTATCTACCTTTAAAAACATTCATTTCATCCTTGATTGTTGTTAGTGCATCTGATCTTATGCAAATTTGATCCAAATTTGAGCACATTCCATTTGAAAACATTTAATTTATATAAATACTAAGGATGCCTTAGAAATATAAAATTTCTTATAATTTTTTTCTACTGAAGACCTATGTAAAAATTGACTATAGAATTGGAAAATTTGGCTTATGATGGTTCTGATGGTATATAATAGTGCATATTTTAGATAAAAAATGTGCCTCTGAAGTGAACTTGGAAAACCAAGTCTTGAACCATGAACAAAGTATTATAATTGAAAGATTTAAATAATGTATATATAATAACATCAATTTTCAAACTTTAAAACTTTAGGATGTGTGTATTCATTTAAAATATCTGATTTGAAAGTTTGATTTTATTCTCATTTACTTTGTGTCTTACCAATCTCCAGGCACCACTTTTTGGAATCTCATTGGTTGAATTGTACCTAGGTGGGCCTCATAAAACTTTATACAATATTTGAATATTTTGATTATGAATTCATGATTGTACGATGTCACAATCTCAAGATAATCACATTAATATTTCAATTTTTATTTCTCGTAGCATCACAACATCATTTTCACAAGCTTACAACTATATGAAGTCCCCTTTGGCGTAGAATCTTACCTCTTTTATTTTTCCTCATGGATCTGATGAAAAAATAAATTTTGTAGCATCATAGACCTTTAATTTCTATGTTCTAATCTCTTGACGGGCCTCTTGGTTGTAGTATTGTAAGTGTACTTTTGAAGGCCCTCGACTATATGATTTGCAGATTTTGTGGCATCTTAATTCTCAAATTTACTTCTTATTATCTCATGCTGATTATGAGATCATAACTCTCCTTGCTTCACCTTATGACCTTACAAGATGCCTCTAGATGTCACCACATGGCACTCCATTGTTGACTACTCAAAATAATGATAAAGTTCAACTTGAATGACCCTGAGGTTGAAACAATTGATTAATTATGTATTGTCTTTAATTTTACAAAAAATGTCATATCAAGTTGGTTAACATAGGAAAATCATTTTTGAGTTAGTATCTACTGAGTAGGGTTGGCTAACGAAGGATTTTCTTATTTTGGCATATTGAGTTCAATTGATTTATCTGATGGTTCTAGTTGATTGAGAAGATGAATTTTAATTATTCTAAGTTGTATTTGATCCAACTTGATAATATAAAAGATATAAATAAAAGATCAAATTGAGAATTAGAGTGTGCGATTTATTTGAATGTGTAGAAGATTTTGAAAATCTAATGATGTAGAGAAGAAGCAAATTAGAAGGATAAGCAGAATATCCTTGTAAAGCTAAAAAGATATATTCAATCAGGAAGGATGTAGTATACAAGCCAAAATTGAGATCTATAATCAGCAATTCAGTTGCATCCAAATTAGGTCATGTCATTGTTACTCTCTAATAATTGTAGCAGTGATCTAAATCTCTTAACAAAGTTAGCTTAATAGCTATTTGTAAATCCTCTAACAAGGTGGCAATTCTATTGAATTGTCTAAAGACCTCTAACAAGGCCACTCCTAACAGGGTGATTAAATCCTCTAACAGGGTCACACCTAATAGTGTGTTTTGTAACCTTTAATAGGGTTGGCTCCTAACAAGGCTCACTTTAAAAGAGTGAAAAATAGCAACTAGTTACAATTGGTGGTTTTTTACAAGTTGGGTTTCCATGTAAAATCTTGGTGTCAAATGTGTTCATGCTATTTCTTTTATGTGCCTGCATCTAAGTTAAAATAATGAGTAATCATAGATAACATCTTAAGATTTGCATGTTCAATGTTTACCAAGTTACAACATTTATTTGTCTATCAAGCATTAGCAGAATCAAGTTTTCATAGAATTGTTTTGTACTGATATCAAAGGGATATGGGATTTATTTTTGTAGTAACTGATTCACCCCTCCCCTCTTAGTTACTCCTCTTATATTTCCAAAAATTGGTATCAGAGCTTTTGGTGCTTACAGAGAAGGTTTCAAGGACCTAAGCTAAAGATCAGGATGTCTTACAGAAGAGAGATTCCTAAATTAAATAGAGACAATTTTACAGCATGACAAGGACTTATGAGATTACATCTAGCAACTATCAGTGATTTAGGTTGTAAATATCTTGATTCTAAATACAAGGCTCCTACTGGAACATTATCAGTAGAAGACATTGCTAAAAAGAAGAATCAAAACATCATGATGATTGTTATTGTATCTACTCTCAGTTATGCTAAATTTGATGAAGTAAAAGACTGCAAAACAACTCATGCAATGTAGACCAAAATAAAAGACATCCATGGAGGAGATTAAAATATAAGAAGAGCCAAAGCAAAAAGTCTCAGAGGTCAATTTGATTAGATGAAAATAAGAGAAGATGAAAACATTGCAAAATATGTGGAAAGAATCAAAGCAAGTGTGAGCAGAATCAAAGCATCTGGAGGAGACATTGATGACAAAATAGTTTCAAGCAAGGTACTCAAAATTATTCATACTATTTATGCAATTAGAGTGTCAACTAGTCAAGAAATGAGATGTGATCTAAGCAACAAAATAACTATGATAACTATGATAACTATGTTCCTAGTTCCAAAAATATTGAGTCTATATTTGAAGCCAAACTCTCACTCAAAGAAAAGAGCAAAAAATCAAAGGCCAATCAATTAGGAAGTGAAGAAGAAACTGAAGAAATTTATGATAGTGATCTTAAAATTTTTGAAGCCCGACTTGCAAAGAAATATTCCAAAGGTAGAGGAAAATACAAAGGAAAGATTCCTCTAATCTATTTTTCTCGTGAAGAAGTTGGTCATATTGCTGCTAGGTGTCCAAATAGAGAAAACAAGGATGAGAAGAAAAGTAATAAGTATAAAGGCAAGAAGGAATTCAATAGCTAAAAGGACAAAGGTAAGAAATCTTGTTTTATGGCTATAGATTCTAAAATGGTATATATTGCTATAAAAGATGATTTTGATGATGAAGGAGATGAGATGGCACTTATCTCTCATGTTAGAAAAAATGATACATCGATTATTGATAGTGGCTGCTCACATCATATGACTGGAGATAAAACAAAGTTAGAACACATAGAACATTATGATGGAAGTAGTGTAAGATTTGGAAATAATGAACCTTGTTGCATAAAAGGAAAAGGTTGTATATCATTAACCAATTAACTTGTATGTGATAATGGTTATTGGGTTGAAGTACTAAAGCATAATCTACTAAGTGTGGTCTAGTTGAATAACATTGGATTCAAGGTAGAATTTATGATCTGGCAAGCAAACAAAAGGTAACCTATTTTATCTTGATCTCAGTGAAAGTTTATGTTTTATTGCTCAAGTAGAAGAAAGCTGATTATGGAACAAAAGATTATGTCATGTGGACTTTGATAATCTAGATAAGATAAGAAAAGAAGAAGAAGAGTTAGAGGTATTTCTAGCTTGAGGAAACCTGATATGGGTCTATGCAAGAATTGCCAAATTGGTAAGATGGGAAAGACTAGTTTCAAAAGAGAAAACTATCATTATGAAGAAGTCTTAGAGCTTGTGCATATAGACTTATGTGGACCTATTGGAATAGAGTGTTATAGTGGAGAAAAGTTTTTCATTATTTTTGTTGATTATTCTAGAATGATGACTGTAATGTATCTAAAAGAAAAATTAGAAGCTTTTCAAAAATTCAAGTGGTATCTGGCAAGAGTAGAAAAAGAAAATAGAAAGAATTTAAAATGTTTAAGATCACACAGAGGTGGTGAATCCATCTCCAATGAATTCAATTAATTTTGCATTGAAAAAGGAATTAAAAGACAAGTATCAACCCTTAGTACACTAGAGTAGAATGGTATGGATGAAAGAAGAGAGAGAGATCTATCATGGATTGTGAAAAAAAATTGATGATAGAAAAGAATGTTGCAATAAAATACGAGAAGGAAGCTATCAGCACTACAGTTCATACCTTGAATAGAGTACAACTAAAGAAATACAAATCAAACTCCTTATGAACTATGGTATGGCTACAAACCTAATGTAAGTTACTTTAAAGTATTTAATAGCAATGTTACATCTTGAAAGAATCTAGAAAAGGAAAATTTGATGTCAAAGGTGATGAAGGCATATTTATAGGATAATCTTGCAAAAGTAAAGCATCCAAATGTTTGAATTTGTCTACTCATAAAATCATATAAAGTGAACAAGTGAGAATTGATGAGTTTGCAAAAAAGAGTGAAGAAGAAAGCAACAAAGAGCTTGAAGATTACAAAAGATTTGTTTACTATGAACCTAATACCCTGCCAAATCTATTTGAAAGAAAGGAACCTTCACCTCCCAAATCCCCAAAATCTCCAATAGCTACCAAGTTGCAAATAGTGCAACCCGAGTCACAATCTGAAGGACCTGAGTCAAAATCAGAAGCTACCAAGCTACTTCAAGAGAAAAATGAGTCTGATGGACTTAAGTCATAGACAATGGGACCCTATCTTGACACTAAAGTTCATAATGAAATCAGTAAATCCAAACTTATTTTAGTAAGATATGTCAGAAGGAATCATGCACCTGATCAGATCATTGGAGACAAATCAGATGGAATAATGACAAGAGGCAAATTAAAAGGTACATGTTTACTAGCTAAATTTGAACCTAGAAATGTTAAAGATGCTTTGGAAAATGAAAGTTGGATTGAAGCAATGAATGAAGAAATAGAACAAATAGAGAAGAAAAAAACTTGGACTCTTGTTCCTAGACCCAAGGATAAAAATATAATTGGCACAAAGTGGGTGATCAAAAGCACGCTGAATGAAGATGAAAAAGTATCTAGAAATAAAGCAAGGTTGGTATGTAAAGGCTATTCTCAAGAAGAAGGTATTGATTATGGTGAAACTTTTGCTCTTGTTGAAAGATTAGAAGGTGTTAGAACTCTATTGGCATATGCATCTTACAAAGGATTTAAATTTTATCAAATGGATATAAAATTAGCATTCTTGAATGGAATTCTTGATGAGGAAGTCTACATTGAGAAACCAAAAGGTTTTGTAGATCCTAGAAAAAGGGATATGGTCTAAAAATTACACAACACATTATATAGTCTCAAGAAAGCTCCCAGAGCTTGGTATGAAAGACTTCATAACTACTTGATATAGACTAGTTTTCATAGAGAAAATGATAATAGTAGTCTATATATCAAAGAAGGACTAGACAAGAATATTGTGTTGGTAGAAATATTTGTTGATGACACTTTATTCATAGGAAATGGTGATTTGTGCAAGGCATTTTCAGAAGAAATGAGTAAAGAATTTGAGATGTCTATGTTTGGAGAGATAAAATTCTTTGTTGGATTATAGATTCAACATAAGAAAGATGGTATCTAAATTACTCAATCTGAGTACATCAAGGAGATACTAAAGAAATTTAGAATGGAAGACTCAAGACTAGTTGGAACCCCTACATCTACTGGACATAAGCTTTTCAAAAATTATTATTCCAAATAGGTAGATCAGACCACATATAGATCAATGATTGGAAAATTGTAGTATGTAGTGTATACAATGCCTAATATTGTATTAGCAATCGTTATGGTGGCAAGATTTTTAGAAAATCCCAAAGAAAATAACATGATGGTAGTCAAAAGAATCATGAGATATCTGAAAAGTACTAAAAAATATGGTTTATGGTACAAAATAGGAGGCAATTTGGACTTAAAAGTATTCATATATGTTGATTGGGCAGGAAGTTTTGATGACAAAAAATGTACTTGTGGACGAACATTCTTTCTTGGTAAATGACTAGTGTGTTGGGCAAGCAAGAAAAAAAAAAGTATCTCTCAGTCCACAATAGAGGTAGAATATGTGGTAGCATCAGTTAATTGTTCTAACATTGTTTGGTTTAAACAACTGATGATAGGTATGAAGATAGAGATCAAGGATCCAATAGTCATATACTGTGATAACACTAGTGCAATCAATATATCAAATAATCTAGAAATGCATATCAAAAGAAAGCACATTGCTATAAAATATCACTTCTTAAGAGAATTGGTGCAAGATAAAGAAGTTAGATTGGAATATGTAAATACTAAAGAGAAAACTGTAGAAATATTCACAAAGCCATTACCTAAGGATGCATTTTAGTATCTAAGAGGTAACCTAGGGGTCATTCCCCTATCTAAAGATCACTAAATAAAAATAGTTATGCTTCAAGAAGAGAATGTTGAGGATCTATTAGTTAGTGTAGAATTGATATGGGTATATTAAAAATGAATTAGTACTTGAGATACATTGATATTCACCAAGTATTTTCTTTGGCATGAGATGTCAAAGAGGGAGAAGTTTACTATCATATCTCATAGATTTTTTTTTTTTTTTGAAAAGAGGAAGAAGTTTGTTGTCATAGAAAGAATTGTCAAAGATAATGAACTTGGTAGAAGTTCTAGCAGGCACAAGTTTTTTGACAGTGGGAGAAACTAAAGGTAGAAAGAGTTCACATTGATAGAGGGAGTTCTCATGGATGAGAATCAATATGAAACTAAGTATATGTTCCTTACTTTATTCTTGCTCCAAAATTTTATTGTGCTATAACATGTTGTGTTGCCATCAATGCCAAAGAGGGAGATTGTTGAAACAATTGATTAATTGTGTATTGTCTTTGATGTTACACAAAATGTCATATCATTACCAGTTAATACATGCTGACCTCACTTGGGCATTGAAGAAAATTTTCTATAGCTATTGAGCAATCTAAAGTTTTCCTAGTTCTGAAGGTAGTGTCTACTGAGTTCATTCAAGCGTCAAAGGAAACTTTGCAGAAGATGAGTGTTAACTACGTTCACTCAGTTAATGAAGGAAATGTTAGATGGAACTAGTGCTAACCAAGCTCACTTAGTTACCAAAGAAACTTTGTGAGTATGTAGTGTTGACCGAGTTTCAATTGGTTAACATAGGAAAATCATTTTTGAGTTAGTCTCTATTGAGTAGGGTCGGCTAATGAAAGATTTTTTTATTTTGGCATATTGAGTTAAATTGATTTATCTGATGGTTCCAGCCAACTGATAAGATGAATATTAATTATTCTAAGTTGTATTTGATTTGACTTGACAATATGAAAGATATAAATAAAAGATCAAATTGAGAATTAGAGTTGTGATGTATGTGAATGCATGGAAGATTTTGAAGATCTAAAGATACAGAGAAGAAGGAAATTAGAAGGATAAGAAGAATATCCTTGTATACAAGCCAGAATTGAGATCTATAATTAGGAATTCAATTGCATCCAAATTAGGTCATGTCATTGTTCTCTCTAATCATTGTAGTAGTGATCTAAATCTCTTAACAGAGTTGGCTTAATAGTTATTTGTAAATCCTCGAACAAGGTGGCAATTCTATTGAATTGTCTAAAGACCTCTAATAAGGCCACTTCTAATATGGTGATTAAATCATCTAATAAGGTCACACCTAACAGTCTATTTTGTAACCTTTAATAGGGTTGGCTCCTAACACGGCTCACTTCAGAAGAGTGAGAAAAAGTAACTAGTTGTAATTGGTGGTTTTTCCCAAATTGGGTTTCCATGTTAAATCTTGGTGTCAAATGTGTTCATGCTATTTCTTTTATGTACTTACAACAAAGTTAAGTAATAAGTAATCATAGATAACATCTTAAGATTTGCATGTTCAGTGTCTACTGAGTTACAACATTTATTTGTCTACCGAGAATCAACAGAATTAAGTTTTCACAAAATTGTTTTGTAATGACATCAAAGGGATCTGGGATTTATTTTTGTTGTAACTAAATCACTCCTCCCCTCTCAATTACTCCTCTAATATTTCCAACACCTGGGGCCCACAAGCACTTCATCCTATGTCCCAAAGTGAGAAAGCCTTAGATAATGAATATTCAACCTCAGACGTATTAAAATAACTAAGAAGACTCTCCACTCCATAATGTGGGATCAAAGCTTGGTTTTGATAATCAACTTGCAACTTGAGTCTTCTCCTATAAACAATTCAATGGTGATGCCCCCTTAGCTCCAACGGTATATCCTGCAAATTTATCTGGTGGAGACCCTCCTTTATCATCCACTTTCACATGGATTTCCCTACACTTGCTTGTTGTGTGGGGCTCTACTATTGTTGTCATGGATATGGGTGCCCTACTCTATTCATCCCTGTCGGTGTCTATATTTCCTTCAATGCAATGTTCTTAAGTGGCCATCATCATGTACTTTTCTATCATCTCCCTTTCTGCTATGCAAATCCAACACAGTGGGTGATTTCTCTAGTTCTCCTTCCAACACTGTGGGTCTCACATGTTGTGAATGCTTTGTTCTATAGTTTGATTGCTACGCTCCACCATGAACTGTAGGCATTTCTTGCCTTCCTTGCCATGTCTTCCCCAATCACTTAATGCATTTTTGAAGGCTTCCATTTCCAACAATGATGCAAAACTCACTTAAGATGATGATCCTTGAGGCAAAACATGTTCAGTCACTCTGGATATTCCATCATTGGTGTTTGATGGGGTTTGGCATGCTATGGGGTTGGTAATTTCAAGTATGGAACTTTACTCACCTACTTGAAACCTTGAATTCCTAAACCATTTTTGAAAGAGCATTTTTTAATTCATCAACTCAATTTCAATGTTAAATTGAGTGATCCCTTGGCCATTATAAATGAAATAAAATATCAAAAATTTGCATGGAGTCCCATTTAATGTGTGTCCTACACAATAACTGTGGTATACTTTTAATGGAAGATTAATGTTGATTCAATCTTATACTTTTTTGTCATCTTTACTTGCCATCCAAATGCATATATTAGATACATGCAAAGGATTACTCCACCTAAAATCCACCCATCAATGATGTATGTTGGAGCTATGATTTACTTTGCACCAATTTGGGAAAAGTCTACAATCATTTCTAAAAATAAAATTTGAAACATACTTATTGTTATTTGGTCTTTATTTGATCACTATGAATGTGGATGATCCTCTTAAAAACATAAAGTAATATCTACTCCTTGTTTCATTCTCTTTGTTACATTCTCCTATCAATTTGATGATGCTGGTGAGGTCCCAAAGTGGGTCCAGTTAAAAAAATTTCAAATTGAAACACCTGAATCCTGAAATTGAATAATTAATCAGCTAGCATTGATTAAAAAAAATCAAATTTGACCACTGAATCACTATTTAAAACTCATTTTACCATTTTCTACAAATTTCCAATTTCATGCCGAGGGGTCCTCTAACTAGCTTTAAAAATTGACTAAAACACCTAACTAAGCTCTAAAATTAGCTATTCTTGATTCTCTATTCCAAATTCTTGCAACTCATTAGATTTCATGTCATGAAGACAATTAGGTCAACAGATATTGACTATCAAAGTTACCTTCTCTAAATTCCCTGCAAATGAACATGTTAGAAAATAATAAAATGTGCTTGGTTTTGGCTTTGGAAATAGTCAAACAGACACTTGGAAGCATGAAAATAGGGGCATTAGTATAATTTCATGAGGGGAATATAATTATATGATTTGGGCTCATGAAAAATAGCAGGGTGCATTTAGAGAACATTCAAAGTGGGGTACTTAGAATTGCAAAAGAAGAAACATCACCAGGAAAGTGATTTTCTCAATTAGAATGGACCTAGAAAAGTGACTAGATGGATTCGTCAAGATTTGAAAATTGGCACACTTAAAGAATATTTAGAGTAGAACAAAATGGTACAATTGAATTGGTCTCATCTATCATGGATTTATAGATATGACATCACAAAAAGGGGTATCGATCAATCTAGATTTTAAGACACTAGTAAAACTTTATAAGTTGCATTTGGAATCATGTTTGTAAACTAGTCAAATGGATTTGTCATAGGCTCAAAATTGAAACATGGTAAATGGTTGATATTTAGAATACAATAAAAAAGGAATTTTCTCAATTTTATCAATAGGGTCAAAGATATAACTGGTCATATAGGGCTTCTCAAAATTCTAAGAAATATTCATTAGCATGACAAAGATAAGTAACCAACTTCAAGGGATTCAAAACCTAGTAAAAAAATTAAAATGACTTGAAAATGGAAACATAGGTTCAATGATATGTGTACCAAATACCCACAATGTAGTGACTCATGAAACATAACCGAGTGCAAGATATTCAAATGCAAACTAGGACTCCTGTAGCTATTTGACATAGGTAAAAAATGCAGAACTAAACATTGTGTGAGGCCTTGCCCTGACCCATCCTAGCATTGATGATACATTATTATTTTAATACTCATGACTCGATATGTCTGAACATTATTTGATGCATTGAACATTATTATGTTATTTATGATGTGTGATGCTTTACTTTCAGATATCTAATTTTGTCATTTAATGCTTCATGAACATGTGTGATGATGGAGTGGATGAATGTAGAACTGACACTTTGATTTTTCCAAATTTAATGAATAGAATGAGATGAATAATTGATTGTAGAAAATGGATGTTTTAATTTACATGAAATTCTTGATACATATATGTGTGTGTGTGTGTGTGTGTGTGTGTGTGTGTGTGTGTGTGTGTGTGTGTGTGTGTGTGTGTGTGTGTGTGTGTGTGTGTGTGCGTGATTCTTGAACTACTAATGTGTGCAATGAGTGTGCAGGAAATTTAGCTGGGAAATCTAATGGAAAGATAGAGCTAAACCCCCTTGTTAATTTGTGCTATCCTTGCGTTGTCTTCTTTGAAGGTTGTTATTTGGCCTTACCATTCTTCTAGCTTTTTTTTGTTCCTATTAAGTCTTTAAGGCTTAAAAAAATTAAATTTAAGTACCCTAGGGGTAAGGGTATGGGTTGGGAGTACTTTCTATCCCCTTAGCCTCCTTGGTTGACTTTTAGGGTCACTCAAAAACTCTAATTTTGGTTGATTGCAAAAATTGATTGTCTCCTCCATGAGTTGGTGACTCAAACTCCATCTTGAGTTTACTTGAAGTCTAGTTGAGTTAAGGATCATACTTGGAGGCATTTTGGAGTAGTTTTGGGGTTGTTACCCAATCTCTAGTTTTTAGGAAAAGTTTGAAGATTGAAGGAAGAAAAAGGAAAAGCTCTTCTCAACTTACCATTTTAGCATAAATTTTTGTGAAGGTAGGAGTTCTTCACTCTTTTGAATTTGTTCTTTATGTTGTTCATGCTGGAATCTTGCATAAGGCATTGTGTTGTTCTTTGTATTGCTTGCTTGTGTGTTGGGTTTGATTTGGAGGGATCTTAACTTGTTCTTGATGTTATTCTTATGCTTTCCTTGATGTTTTTTTTTTTTGAGGGGATTTCATGGGAATTGTTTTGGCATTACTCACCCTTGGATAGGGAAGAAGTGTCCATGTATGGGGGAAGGGCCTTGGTTGGACCTCAATGGTGTAGAGTCTCCTCTCATGGTGAGAATAGGAAAAGAAAGTAGGGTGTTATGGGCCCCTACTTCTCATCACATACCCTTTTTGATATTGTGAGTTCTTGAATATGGAAAGGAATGAAAATCCTTATTGTATTGGCCTCGAAAGGGCTTGTAGAAGAATGTAAATTCTTGAGTTTTAGCCCCGAAAAGGCTATGTTATGGTATGGTGATTGACGTCTCCCATTGGGAAAATCCACCTTCCCCTAATCATGTTCCACAATTGAGATAACAACACTAAAGTTCCAAAATGAGGAATTGCAAAATGACCTAAAAAGGAAAAAACAATTTGCTGAAAGTTTCAATAAACCGAGTGAAGCCATCAAATACTTTGATCAATTATTTAGATCCCCTAGATTCAATAATCAATTATCAATTTTATTTTTAAAATGGTCAACAAATACACAATTGACCTTTGAAGAAAGAAAATAATAATTCCTTAACCCAAAATACCCATTTTCTCTATTATACCTTGTTCTACGAGTAAACTATTGCAATTTATAATTTGTTGATCAATTATTTAGATCCCCTAGATTCAATAATCAATTATTAATTTTATTTTTAAAATGGTCAACAAATACACAATTGACCTTTGAAGAACGAAAATAATAATTCCTTAACCCAAAATACCCATTTTCTCTATTATACCTTGTTCTCTGAGTAAACTATTGTAATTTATAATTTGTTGATCAATTATTTAGATCCCCTAGATTAAATAATCAATTATTGATTTTCTATTGTGTATTTGTTTACTAGTTTCTAGATCCCCTAGATTCAATAATCAATTATTAATTTTATTTTTAAAATGGTCAACAAATACACAATTGACCCTTGAAGAACGAAAATAATAATTCCTTAACCCAAAATACCCATTTTCTCTATTATACCTTGTTCTACGAGTAAACTATTGTAATTTATAATTTGTTGATCAATTATTTAGATCCCCTAGATTCAATAATCAATTATTGATTTTCTATTGTGTATTTGTTTATTAATTTGTTATTATTAATTGAATAACAAATACACAATTGACCCTTGAAGAACGAAAATTGTATTTGTAATTTTCTTATGTGTACTTGATGTGTATGTATATATTGCTTCCACATTATTGTTACTTTGATGTTGTTTAAACTTATTATATATTAAAAAAAATTTAGTAAACATTGTAACATGTTAGGTTTATTTCTCTTGTGTTCCCAAGTAGGGTGTTACACCTCCATGATTCACTCCTCAATCATATAAACATGTTTACCACTTGGAAGAATAGTTTACCTATGAGTTTGTGTCATTCCAAACTAAAATACAAAAAATTGTGTTACTTGGGTCATATAGCTTATGGTACTCTGCTCTGCTTGTTCTAACATGTTGTCCCTCAACATGAACTTGACTCTATCATAACTAATTTTACCTTTTGGCTTTCTTGGTTCATGTTGCCTCCTAAAATCACTTAGTAACCATTGAAATGTTCAGTGACATTTTTTCACTTGGCAACTATATTTGACTTGGCACCAACTACAATTCTTTACATGATAGCTTGGCCTATATGATAACTCAGTCGCAATGATGATTGACCAATATTGCCTAGTAAATGACTAAATATTTTGCACTAATAAACAAGTTTTCCTTTAGGGTCAACAATTTCCCCCTTGTGCATTAGTGGTGAAAACACTTATTATTATCGAAAACCCATACATAATAAAACTTCAAAAACTAGAACTCCCCCTTTGGGCATACTTTATACCTTAGCTCAGTAATTATATACACTATTTTGTTCCTTGATATACAAATTTTTTCATTCTCATGATCTATGATCTTTGTATATTTCCCCCTTATTTTGGTCTTGATTACCTTCTGATAGTAAGCTAGGGATGGGGAATAAGACCATACTTAGTCAAAATGATTTATGTTATTGCAAGATGATATCCATTATAGAATCCCAATTAGTCTTAAGTGTCTCAAGAATTTGGTGCAATGGATAAATTTTGATTGCTCTGAATCAGATCCTTGGTAGTTTTCAAATGTCTTTTCATGACCTCGAAATTGGGTACTGACAAAGTTTGAATTGTGATAATTAATATCATTATTTTCTCTCTTCCTATATCAACTTAGATTATTTTCCTTGCAAGAATCTCAAATTTGAAAAATATACCAAGCTTGAACTTGCATCCAAGGTTAGTGTGTCCCCACTTTGCTGCAAATTAACATCAATATTGTCCATTTGGTTCCTTAATTCTTTTGTAAATGATGGGATATCACATAACTTCATAAAAAATTATTTACATTTTGAACTATCTTCTCAAAATTATTTACAAGGGTAGAAAGTTCAACCTATTTCACTGCAATTTTTGTTGTAACTTTCTTCATTACCTTATTTTCAAATTTTCTCTTTGACCTTTGCATAAGCTTTTTTCTTATGTCAATATTAGGGTCATTCAACCTTTCCATAATTTGAAGTAATTGTTCAATAATTGGGGCATGTTAATTCAAGTTCTCAATATCAATGGTTTTAAGGAATATATCCTTGATCTCATGCAATACTTTCTTTTGTTGATGTTATGTCCTCATTTCCTTTTAGTTGTTTTTCCTTGAAAATAACTTGGTTAATAGTTTTAACTAATCAAGAGTCAAATTGTTTGTGTCTCAATTGGAGATCACAAATGCTTCATCTAAGGTAATTGGATTACCTTGAATTTCCAATAGAGACTTTATTTTCTTTTTCTTTATCCTCTTCCCCCCTTTGAGTCTAGGGTATTGGAGCTTGCTATAGTCAACTATAGACCTTTAGTTTGTACACTTATGATTGGTCTATGTGTCTCATCAATCTATGTATACTCCACATTTTTTTTTTGACCCTCAATAGTAGTCACCTTATATTCAAGTGTGTTCTCCTTTTCCTTCTCAATATTGGTAGTGAGTTCACTTGTGGAACTCAATTGTTTGACCTCCTTTTCTCCCTTAATCTAAGGTCCTAAGGTACTAGGTATTTGCTCCCTTAATCTAATGACCTCCTTTTCTCTTTTCATAATTTTCTTCTTAAGTGTTCATATTAACATTAACATTGCCCTCATTAGCATTATTCATCTATTTTGGCAGTTGGACATTTTACTCTTCATTGGTGAACACATCTTGTTGCTCAGCCTAATCAACACTTACATCTCCTTGTCCTTGCTCTTGACTAATTCTGACAACTAGAATGGTAGGATTAATGAGTGTGTAGTTTCTACCTATTGTGTGGACTCTAATCCATTGATATTTGGATAGTCCTTTACTTGCACAATCACTGAATTAGGGTTTGTCAACTTCTCATGAGCTAGCATCTATCCAGACTTGATCTATATGGGATCTTCACTTTTCTCTCTTAGCTTAGCGATGACATTTTCTTCACTTAAGACATTTTTTTCAAGGCTCTTTTCTAGTTCTTCATCAATGAGCATTGTTTATGTTTGTCCTTCACTCAGTTGCACCAAATTGTGAAATGTATCAACAAGGTTATCTAGGCCATCATTAATATCTTTAGTATTATCTTGTTCACATTTTTCTTTTTCTGCTTCTTCCTTTTGTTCATCCTCAAGAATTAGTCCATATTTTGTTCCATTTTTATTTTCTGTACAACATTTTCAATTTTGTTTTTCAAGATTATGAAAGCCCTCCTCTTAGGAACAAATCTATTTTTGAACTCTTTCATAGATTTTGAAATTCGTTTCTTATTTAACTCAAGGATGACTAGGCAATTACCCTCTCTAATTTGCCTTTTAGTTGTCAATGCATATATCCATTTTCCATCTACTCTAACATAGAGCTCATTAGGTATCATATTCCCTAACTCTAATGGTATATACTTGAGTTTTTTCATCATACCTAACAATGCTTGTTCTACTTTTCTCTTATCTTGCTCAATTTATAAAACTTAATAAAAATAAATCTAGATAGTCATATAGTCCCCCTAATATTTTTTCGTATCTCATCAATTGTTTAGGGCTTGTTGTGCACATCCACTTAGAACTGGCTTGTATCCTCATAATTTGTTCTTTCTTCATCATCATCCTTAGCAACCACAAGCCTTCTCCTCAGCTTCTTCACTAATTTTTTCAGCATGCCCTTGTCTGGATTATATTTCCTTTTGTTTGCATTCTTTCCTTCAACATGTCTTGTAACTTTTATTACCCCTTCCCTCTATGGATCGACAATTATAGTAGTAGTTGTCTTAGTTCTCTGTTTGATCATTCTCTGAGTTTTAGGGTTAGGCTTTAAATCATTTTTCTTGCCTTTACTTATCTATGGATTGGCCACAACTACCTCTTTACCCTTTCCTTTGACCTCTTCTTCTTTCTGTCCTTCTTCTTCATCTTTTCTTTCTTCTTCATTTCCCTCTTCTTCTTCTTCATCACTAGATATATCTTCTCCATTTCTTTCAATGATTTGCAAGGGTGCCTTCTACTCGTCACCTTCACCTAGAACTCTCTCTAGATTCTTTATCATCCCTTTTCTCTTCCTATCCATCTTAGGGACCTTAGTCTCCATCATGATCTTTATTTTGGAAATTTCACATGTGCCAAATGGCTCAACTTCCTTGTCAATAGGTTCATCCAACAATTTTTTTATTGTTGCAACTACTTCATCAATATTAATCTCATAACTTATTGGCTTCAGCCATGCAATTCTAAGTATGACATCTTTGATACAAGTCGTATCTATATCTATTAGAAAAGAAATACTCTTATAGTACTTGTTAACTAATGACTTAGGGATCCTTGACCTATTTTTCATTTTCTACTTTAATTCTTCAAAATAACCATCCAAAACAATCTCAAAGTTATCTCCCAACTAATTAATAAACTCACAGATTTTTTGGACAACTGACTTCTTCTTACCCCATGTAACATTTTCTTTAGTGGTAAAATGATTTTGCACATAAAATAATATGCAAACCAACAAAGAACCAAGCTTACACATTGTATTATTTTCCTTCTTGATGCTTCTCAAGTTTTCATCCAACTGTTGTAGTTATAGGTTGACTAGATCATAAGAATGACCTTTCTTCACAATTTTCCAAGAAACATCAACTACAACACAAGGGACATTGTCTACTTGGGTTGATTGGTAAAACTTGTGAGCTATAACTCTCACAACAAAGTTTGTCTTGACATTCTTTATGGCAGAAATTGTCATACCATACTTATTCCATATTGCTATAGTATTGGCTTCAATCACATCCTTGCTTTGGCATCTAATAGTCTTTACTTTGTCCATTTTAGGCTAACAAGTCACTCAGCGTACAATTTCTTTGTGCTTTTTTCTAGTCCACTCTCAAGCCACATCTTCATCTCATGCACTCTACTTAGGAAAATATCTATCCACTCAACTTTGAAAACCTTAAGGAAATCTAGGTCACGGGTGAGCCCTACCTTAGTAATGTGGTTGAGCCTCTTTGAGTTTTCCATCAATGCATAACCTCTCATATGTATTCCTCAGATCAAAATCACCTACTTAATTGATCATGCAAATATAGCATGACATAACATCATGAATCATTATAGACCTAGGTAAAATTGATGATAGGGCACTGAATGCATCACCCTTAAATGCAATTTTTGGATACACTTTAAACTTTGGTGGTTTAATAGCTTCATTAAAAATTAATTATGCATCAATAACCTTTGATACTTCACCCTTCTCAATAGTTAATGCCATTTTTGCATATAGGGTAAATCACTTCAATTATCGATGACACACTGAAATATCTTTGCATAAACCACTTAGTTTTTCTCTTAATTTTCTCTAACTCTCCTCTACTCTAAAATATTGAATGTAAGGTGTTCAAAATGATCGACAAAATTCATTATAAGGGTCAAAAATTCAATTTTAGAGCCTCATAAATTATTCATACATATAATGGGTGCATGACAACTATCTCGATCCATTCTATAAATTCATTAATCATACTTCCTTCAGTCTTCAACTTGTGTCACATGTTGGAATTCTCTTAGAATAACTTGGGGTGGGGGCGTGAATCAGTTATTCAAGGTCCAAATGTACAAAATAAAACTTTTCACAATTCAGTGAAGCCATATAACATTCTTAACCATGCATGCATGCATTGTGTGTTAACCAAAACTCATATGTTATTGTTTAAACTTAACATGCAAAAATGTAAAGCATAAGACACAACATATCCATCAATACACTTGACATAATGATTTAATGTGGAAACCCAATTTGGAAAAAACCACCTATAACATGCTACTCCTTTTTCACTCCTCTGAAGTGATGCCCTATTAAAGGTTACAACACACACTATTAAATGTGACCTGGTTAAGGGATTTCAATCACCCTGTTAAAAGTGATCCTTGTTAGAGGACTTTAGGCCATTCACTTGGAATGCCACCCTATTAAAGAATTTTCCAATGACTGTTAATTCAACCTTTCTCCAAAGGATTTACCCTAATCTGATACAATTGTTAGAAACTAACAATAGAGTTTTGATCTGATACAACTTACAACCTTACTTGTGGATTATAGATCACTATTTAATCCTCATCTCTGCTTGGCTTCCAATCTTTGCGAGTTTTGATAGCTTGTTCACCCTTCAAGCATTCATTCTCTTCTAGCCTTCTTACTTAGCTTGCCATTGTAGACTTCTTCACTTATGTCACTTGATGAAGGAAACCCTCTTTCTTCACCTTGTCAAATTTTTGCATCCAAAAACTCTCTCACCTCTATCCAACCTTGCTTCATGACCAGAAATCCCTACATATAGGAATTACAAATCCTTTTCCCGCTCATTATCCATCTCAAAATATAAAGTTTTTGATGGATTAGGTAGGATACAATGTATCTACCCCATATCTTGTCTTCTCTAGAAACTTCTTCTAGAATCCATTTGAATTAACCTCCAAAACAGTTTACATAAGATTCTATGCCTCCAACTCATCAATCTTATCTTCCTCCTAATTTACAAGTTCCAACAAAACAAACTTTTTGACTTTTATTTGGTGAATCTTTGATCTTTTCATAATGTCATAGCTTGACATTATCAATTTACTAATGTTTGGCACATACTTTGTTACTCGACATCTATTGTAAAATCACTCGGCATCAACTAGATTTTACTGATGCTTGACATCAACTGAAAATCACTCGGCATCTACTACCTTGGTCTACACCTACTAACTTGCTCGGCATCTACTACCTTTCTCTCCACTAGAAATCAATTTCACTCAGCTTCAACTAACTTTTTTCTTAGCTTGCACTAACTTTGCTTAGCACCTTCTATCAACTTGGTCAAGCTTAGAAAATTAACTTTGTCCAACCTTTTTCTTCTAAACTTTCTAAGTATAGCCAATCATTTTGTAACCTTAAGTAGATCATCAAAAAACTATGTTATCACTGTCTTCACTGATTCTTACACTTCAATACATATTCATAACTCAACCTTTCCTCTAGGTACTTTTGTTACATCTTGTTGATCAAATCCTCCTCATCAATCAACTAAGTGATAGTGCTTGAAACATATAAGAAATTGTCTTACCAGCATGGGGCAAGTTTGACATCAATGACAAACACAATGATTGAAAAAATTTCTTCAAAAATAACAATCTTTCTACTCAAATGATCTTTTCAATCATATATCAACAATCTCCCTCTTTGGCATTGATGAAAAACCAAACTGATCAACTAGTCAAACAAATGATGAACATCTTGTTCTATCAAACTAACTAGGTTAAAATAGTAAGGCAATACCAAAAGAAATCTTGTGAATAACACTTCTCCCTCTATCAACACTCCTTCTTAGGTTACAAAATATCCTTCTTATTTGATTCTCTTCTATCATGGATTAGCAAGATATTTGAATAGCTCCGTCTTTTGTTATGATCCCTCCTTTGATTGTTTTATGCTTTCTCCCTCTTTCATTTTTTTTTAGTCTTCTAATCTTCTAATGATGTACTCTCACTTCATTATTCCTCTTGTGCACTAATCAGTTCACTATGCTTTCTCCCAATATACTTTCTCCCTTTGACTTTTTTTGCTTTAACCATCTTCCTTTTTTATTAGTATGCACTTGATCAATTTCTTGTACTTTCTCCCTCTTTTAAAAAAATGCCAAAGACATATACTCAACACTTGGCATCTTTTGTATATGTAGATATCGGCTTTTGTAGGCTCTTCAATTTGCTCCCTCTATCACCTTGCTTGTGATTGATTTGAAGTTTTAGTTCTATGATTACTTTAGGCAATTTCCTAAAGTAAAATCCACTACATCAATTTGTATGGAATGAATTTTAACTTGTTTGATGTAGGGTACTCCCTCTATCTTTTACATAGCCTTTGATAGGGGTATCACCCCTAATTTACCTCTCAGATGCTCATAAGCATCCTTAGGTAATGCTTTGGTGAAGAGATTAGCAATTTTCTCCTTTGTGTTAATATATTCCATCTTCACCTCTTTGTCTCGAACCAACTCCCTTACATAATGATACTTTATTGCAATGTGCTTTGTCTTTGTATGCATGACATGATTCTTTGATATATTTATAGCACTTATGTTATCACAATAATGTGTCACTAGTTCAATGATCTCTTCCTTCATTCCCTTAAGTAGTTATTTGATCCATACAATTTTTGTGCAACTAATGGAAGCAACAACATACTCTGCTTTAGTAGTGGATTGGGAAATACAATTCTACTTCTTGCTTGTCCATGTAACAAGTCTTCTACCTAAGAAAAATGCTCCTCCACTAATGCTCTTTTTGTCATCAATATTTCTAGCCCAATTAGCATTAGTGTAGGCTTTTAGTTCAAAATTTTCATTCTCTTATAGTATAAACCATACTCTTTTGTTCCTTTCAAGTATCTCATTATCCTTTTCACTACCATCAAGTAATTCTCTCTAGGATTAGCAGAGAATCTAGCAACTATCCCCACAACTAATGTAATATCAGGTCTGTTGTGTACTACATACTATAATTTGCTAATCATGGATATGTATAATGTTTGATTGACCTCAGCTGATTCATCATTCTTTCATAGCTTGAGTGTTGTTACCATTGGTGTAATTACTAGTTTTGAATCTTCAAGTCTAAATGTCTTCAATATTTCCTTGATATATTTTGACTAAGTGATATATGCACCAAACTTCATTTGATATACTTGTAATCCCACAAAGAATTTGATCTCACCAAACATTAACATTTCAAACTCTTGCTTCATTTGATTTGCAAAATCTTTACACAGAGCATCTTGTCCTCCAAATATTATGTCATCAACAAATTTTTTAGATAATGGTATACCTTTTTCTTTGTTTGTCTTCATGTACAAATTATTATTATCATCTAGCCTTTCAAATCCAATCTTAACAAGATAAGTGTGAAGTCTCTCATACCATGCTCTTGGTGCTTGTTTCAATCCATATAGGGCTTTGTGTAGTTTACATACCATTTTATTATTATTTTTGTCCAAAAATCCTTCTGGTTGTTCTATGTAGACCTCTTCTTCCAATATTCCATTCTGAAATGCAAACTTAACATCCATCTGATAAACTTTGAAACCTTTTTATATAGCATAAGCAAGAAGAATTCTTACTCCTTCCATTCTTACAACAGGGGAAAATGTTTCACCATAGTCAATTCCTTCTTCTTATGCGTACCCTTTGCAAACTAGTCTTGCTTTTTTTCTTGTTACTTCACCATTCTCATCTAGCTTGTTCCTAAATACACATTTTGTACCAATCACATTCTTGTCCTCTGGTCTAGGAACTAGGCTCCAAGTCTTGTTCTTTTCTATCTGTTGAATTTCTTCTTCCATAGCCTTGTATCAATCATCATCTTTCAATGCATCTCTCAATGTCTTAGGTTCCTTCATGCTTAGTAAACATGCTTCACCTCTCAAATTATTTCTTGTCATTGGCCTTGCATCTTTGTCTCCAATGATTTGATCTACAGGATGGTGTTTTTTGACATATTTGGATAGTCTAGGTTTAGTTCTTATGGCTACATTTTGTCTCTTAGCTTCAATATCACTATGTGCATCTTTGTTAGGTGTTTCAGCATTTCTTTCATGTGTGCCAATCTCAGAGTCATATTATGTATTTTTCTCATTTTGCAACTCGGCATTCACAGGATGTGACTTGGCAGTTGTTGAAACTTGCTGATGGTTTGCTGCATGATTTGTAACATCTTCTTCAGTAGGCATTCCTTCATAATAGTACACAAATGTCTTGTAATCTTCTGATTCTTTTGTTGTTTTAGCCTCATGTGCTTCTGTAAACTCATCAAAATTCACATTTGCACTTTCCACAATTTTGTTAGTGTTAGTATTTAATCAATTGTAAGCTTTACTTCTTGTGGAGTAACCAAGGAATATACCTTCTTTGCTCTTTGCATCAAACTTTCCACTCCTAACATTTTTAAGAACATAGCATTTGCTTCCAAATACCTTAAAATATTTCACATTACATGGATGACCATACCATAGTTCAAAAGGTGTTGAGTGAGTACTTTTCTTTACTTGCACATGGTTCAAAGTGTATACTATAGTAATTATAGATTCTCTCTAGTATTTTAGAGCAACATTTTTCTCCATCATAAGTGTTCTAGCACAATCCATTATTGAACTATTTCTTCTTTCAACAATTCCATTTTGTGGAGGGGTCCTTGGTGCTAATGTATGTATATTGATTCCTCTATCATTGCAGAACATCTCAAATTCATGTGAGTGAATTCACTTTCTCTATTTGATCTCAAGCATTTCAAGCTTTTTACCTGTTTCTTTCTCAACTCTTGCCAAATACCATTTAAACATTTGAAAAGCATATGATTTTTGTTTTAGAAACATGACTGTCATCATTCTAAAGTAATCATCAACAAGCAGCATTATATACCTATCTCCTTTATAGCTTTGCACTTCAATAGATCCACACAAGTCAATATGAATAATTTCAAGTATTTCCTTAGAGGTATAAGCTTTACTCTTAAAGCTTGACTTTGTCATCTTTCCTAGCTAACATTGTTTGCACATTATATTTTTTGGTTTCTTCAACTTAAAAAAACCTCTAACTCTTTTCATGTTGCCGATACTAAACAAATTATCAAGGTTAACATGACATAATATCTTGTACCAAAGTCATACATCTTCAAATTTTGGAATAAGACAAGTAGTATCTTCTATATCCAAAAAGAAAAAATTACTCCTAGTTTGATCACTTTTTCCATTCAAGTTTCTATTTGTATCATATATCTTGGCTAATTTATTTTCAAACTCAACCTTGCACCCCAAAATATTCAATTATGACACACTTAATAAATTATAATTCAATCCTTCAACATAGTAAGCATTGTCAGATGAGATCTTGTCTGTAAGCTTAATAGACCATTTTCCTTTTATTGAACATGGTGCATCATTACCAAATCTTACACTACTTCCACCATAACAAGTTAAGGTAATGAACTTACTTTTGTCTCCAGTCATGTGATGTGAGCATCTATAACACCCTACCAAAGGATCCAAAAGAAATAACCTAAAGTTTTACTAGGTTTTCCAAACATTTTTTTTTAAAATAAGAAAGATAAAACATACACATCTAACACATAGTAGCAGAAGCAATAACATACAGTCATCCATAAGCATACATAACAGGTTACATTTCTTAAGGATCCCATGACATTCAATCACATTTAAATTTAATTAATACTAAGTCTAACAAATATCACATCCACATGAAAGAATAATTAAGAAGTCTAATGTCCATTTAAACAACATATGTTTGTTTTGAATGCCACTTGGCAATAAAATTCAGAATGCTCAATCATCCACTGTACATGTCATAGGGTATGAAAGGTTAAAATAATATACATATGTAGAAATATAATTACATCATCCTCCTCGAATCCATGATACAAGTACAATAAAATAAATTTAACCATCCACCATACATGATACATCTATCCATCATAAAGATACATAGATAGAATGAAAGGAAATGCAGACAAGGAAGCTCCAGCCATGGTAACTACAGATGGATCTCAATGGTAAAATTAAAAAAGCACTACCACCTGACCATGTGGAACCTAAATGACCCACTACCACCATGCTGAGGAGATAGTCTCAAGTCCCAAATAGGATATCAATCCAAACATCAAAAATACTCTCTAAGTCTAGGAAACCCTACAAGTATTCTAACTCAAATGTTCCAAGATAGCTCGACATCTAATCCCAAAGGCACACAAGACTCATAGGAAACCTACTATGTAAGCAGGAAAGTTTCATCGCACGAATCACCCTGGAGTTACCCTGGCAGTCTCTTAGAACCCCTAGGTCCCTTGTGATCCCTATGCAGCCACTAGTATCCTCTTGTACTGACAAGGCATACTACGGAATGCAAAGTCACAACCAAGCGTTCTCTCTACTCCCATCCTAGTCTATACTAGTACTTGAGGCTGGGCGAGAACATAAAAAGACTCTTATTAGGTTCATTTTAATGCCCATTTAGTGTAATGTTTTCACTTATGAAACAACTTACAATGAGTTACCCTGGGAACCACTTAGGGCTCTGGCCCCCATTGCAAGCCACTTGCCAATACTACATATAGATAACCTACCCTAGGCTCATAAAAGCAACAATCAATAATCATATAAAATTCACCTCAGCCCTATACAAGCGATTGGAAAGCATCAAAATATAATTCACAATAATCACATTAATTTTCTACGAGCAACTGGAAATAATCCCAAGATAAATCACAATACCCATCGATTCTCAACGAGCAACCAGAAAGTATCCCCATAATACTGATTAACGACTCAAAATGGTTAAGTCAAGCATGTCACAATACGACATCACCAAGATCAAAGAAAACACTTCAGTCCCATCAAGGCAACTGGAAAGTAACCCAAGTATACTAATTGAGGACTCAAAAATAGTTAAGTCAAGTAGGTCATACATTCACCTCAGTGTCACACAAAACATCGGAAAGCAATAACAAACAGTAAATACAAACATAACATAGAGCATACAATCACATTACCATGGTTGGGTATAAAAGATCGAGAACAAATCATCATAACGTCACATTCACAGAACCCCCAAGCCTTTAGTAACATCATATGATTGGTCAAACTAGGTCAACCCCAAAACATAGACAGCACACAGAAACAAAGTAAACTAATAGTTTGGTCTGATTTGAAAACACATTGTTGAGTTAATAGTAAGGTTCAACTTGTTTGTTTCAATGCATGTTTTCAAGTAAATAAGTCTCACAGTTCACCCTTACCCCTAATTGATTTAAGTAAATTTTCACATAATTACCCCTAATCAATTTAAGTAAATTTTCTAGAATATTCAAAGGTAATTATTTATTTAAATTATTAAATAATACCTATTGATTATCAAATAGAATAAGTTACAATTTATTAAAATCAGTAGTAAATAAATTAAAATTCTATTGGATAACTTTAATTATCAAATAAACTTAATTAATAATTACATAAATATCTATATTAATATCTCAATAATATCAGTCATTAATAATTAATAAAATTAACAATAATTTCATTAATTAAAAATTAACTATATTTAAAAGCATTAATGTTTAAATTAATAATTAATAATAAAACTTATTAATAACACTCTTTATTTATCTAAATTCATTAATTATTAATTAATTTAATAATATTAATATCATACTTTTAAAATTATTAAATAATAATAATTTAAATTTACATTAAACTTTTAATTAAATTACATTTAAACTAAATTAAATTTTAATTAAATTAATTTTTTTAATAAACTAAACTTTTAATAATATTAAATATATTAAAAAATAAAATTAAAAACAAACATGGTAGGCATTTAAAAATCGCAGCTGCCCACGACAGCAGATTTGTCATGGTAGCTTGCTGCCAACCATGCGGTCATTTATGGCCACCGGCGTTTGAAAGATAGGGAGAAAGGGGGTTGGGGGGTGGTGGCCCTCGCCTCCACAAAATTTATATTATTTTTAAAATTGATTTTAATTAAATTTTATTAATTATACAATTTAAATCAAACAAATTCTCAATAAAATATAGTAATTTAAAAAAAAAAAAAAAAAAAAAAAAATAAAATATATATATATATATATATATATATATATATATATATATATATATATATATATATATATATATATATATATAACTTTTGCAATTTTAGTCTGATAGGAAAAACACAATTAACCAATCAAATTTCTAATTTTCTTTTTAAATCTCAAACCCTCCCTAGTTTATAATAATAAATTATTTAATCTACGAAATTAGGATCTTTGATTATTTTTCTAATCTCCACGTATACAAAAGGTATTGACATGCATTCAATAATTACAATATTAGAATGTTCAAGTATTCACAACAGAGAAATTTGAATTCACAATCCACAAGCACGAAGAAGATAGGAAAGGGAATTGTGTAATTAAATTGTGCAAATAATCACAAGTGACTATGTGGACACTAATGCTAATCGCTACGCCCAAGAAGATTGAAGAGAAATTCCTCCTCTCAGAACCTTCTCCTTTTCGAAAATTCCTTCCTCTTCCAAAATTTTGCTCTCCAAATTCGCTTCCTTCGAAAATGAACCCTCAATTAGTGATAAGGATTTCTCTCCTAAAATTGGGGCACTAATTATGCGTTCACCTAGGAGAACTCTTTGCTCACCAGACTTTAACTCCTATTAACTTTTCTTTATCTTTCCTTTATCTTTTCCATGCACGTTTATTAAATTATTAAATAACTTAATTTTATTTTCACTTGACTTTTTAAAAAATTAATTTATTGAATTTTAAACTCATGTGCACTTTATGCAATTAAAATATCTTTATTAAATTCACTTTTTTTTTATCTTTTTAATTAATTTCTTATATTTTAATCTCATGCACGCATCATGCGAACTTAAAAATTTTAATTAATATATTTTCACTTTTAAATTTATTTTTGAAACTTAGTTGATAAAATATTTATTAACTTAAATAATAAAAATATTTAGCATTTATTTTTAAAAAGAATTCTAAATATATTATTATTAAGTTAAATAAATATTATCACATTCTAAAATTATCCTTATAACTTTTATCTTCAAATTTAATTCTTTTTATTTAATTAATTTTCCAATTAATTATATATAATTAATTATTAAAATATCATAATAATTTTCCATTAAATTAAATCATTAATTTAATCATTTAATTTGACTTAATTAATAGAAAATTCACCAAAGACTCATAAAACAAAATACGAAAACCCATCATAGCAAAACACGTACAAAATCAAACTAAAGGGTTATAATCATGAATTAATGGCATCCGAGGCATTCAAAGCATAGAAAACTTAGATATTTGTCCTAATTTTCTAGGACAAATGGCTTAAAGGTTTAGGATTTGGACTTAAGAATTTATCTCCCCTCTCTTACCATTGAGATAATGCGATAGGGTATGCTCATCCTAGTAATTTAGGGAAGTCGATACCCAGTACTTGCAACCAGCATAAAATTCATGCATGTACAAACATAATATTCTAAGCTAAACAAGCAATGGTAGAAAGTGGTACATCGTGTAGATCCTGACTAGTAGGTGACTACAACTCCATTCCTTAACCACATCAGAAATGCCATACATAAAGAAAACACACACACACACCATACACATGTAGTATGTGGTAAATATCCTTAAGAAATCACATATGATAATCCATCTAACTAATCATCACTAATAACTGAAAACACTGTAATAATCATCATACATACATGAAATATAGAGTACCAAGTAATCTCATCATATATTCAACTGAATGTAAAACAATATCTAATAATCTCAAAACAATACTACTAGTAATCAAGCATAAAACTGGCCTTAAAGAGTTTGGCAATGATAGGAAAAATGTAACTTAGGGGTAGGCACTATAGCATCCACTGTCAATGATCCATTTGCCATTCTTGTTCACACAAGTCATAAGTGCAGTAGCCTCATCCTCATTTGATTCATCCTTCATTTCTTACCTTTGTCTCTGTAGTCTCTTCCATCATCTTCTCTTATATTTTTGTACGTGTTTCCTTCTCTAAAGTTTTTCTTCTGTGTACATCTTGCTACAATATGGCCAACTTCATTGCAATTAAAAAAAATGATAGGCAACTTACCTTTGAATTTATCTTTTCCTTTGTGGAATCTTCTGGCCAACAATGCTTCCAATTGTTCAATGTCGTCCTCATCTGTATTAGTGGCACTAGATGCATACTTTATCTTTCATTTCTTCTTCTTTGGCTTAACCTCCTCAGAATCCTTCAGTAACAATTTTTCTTTGAAAGTTGATTCAATACTTTTTGGTCTGTAGTTGTCAAAATTAGATAACTCAAAGGCAGTGAGTCTTCCTACCAAACCTTCAAGGGTTAGATCATTCCCTAGCATACATCTTAACTCTTGGATTGTAGACACTCTAATGGCATACACAGGCAACAATGTTCTCAAAACTTTACTTAGCATAGTATCATCATCTATTTTACCAGTATCATTGCACTAACAACTTCTTTTATTCTAGCAACATATTGAGCAATGTTTTCACCTTCTTCCCTTCTTATGTCATCAAACTTACCTCTTAGGCTCTCTGACTTGGCTCTTTCAACATTTTTGTCTCCTCCATAAATAGTGGTTAGGGCATCCCACATCTACTTTGCACTTTAAGTCCTTTGATGTCATCAAACTCAACATAGCTTAGGGCAGAGGCAACCTCCAACATTGCCTAATTGTGCTTTTCCTTTTTCTTCAAATCTTCAACAGTTAGGGCTCCTACTGGATCAACATGTTCTACTATAATGCAAGTTTGTGCATAATCTCCAAGTCCTCCAAGGTGTAGCTTCATCAAAATTTTCCATACAGAAAAGTTATCTTTGTTCAGCTTGGGTACCTCTCTTTTTGACATCTTGATCTTTATGCTTTTAGTACCTTAAAACTAATCCGTTTAAGTAACTATGCTCTGATAACAATTGTTGAAATTATTTTAGAATAACTGAGAGGGGGGGGTGAATTAGTTATTCAAGGTCTAGATGTACAAAATAAAACTTTTCACAATTAAGTGAAGCCATATAACATTCTTAACCATGCATGCATTCATTGTGAGTTAACTAAAACTAATATGTTACTGTTTAAACTTAACATGTAGAAATGTAAAACATAAGACACAACATATCCATCAGTACACTTGACACAATGATTTAACATGGAAACCCAATTTGGGAAAAACCACCAATAACATGTTACTCCTTTTTCACTCTTCTAAAGTGATGCCCTGTTAAAGGCCAACCTTATTAAAGGTTACAACACACACTATTAAATGTGACCCGATTAAAGGATTTCAATCACCCTGTTAAAAGTGAGCCTTGTTAGAGGACTTTAGGCCATTCACTTGGAATTCCACCTTGCTAAAGGATTTTCCAATCACTGTTAAGTCAACCTTTCTCCAAAGGATTTACCCTAATTTGATACAATTGTTAGAAACTAACAATAGATTTTTGATCTGATACAACTTACAAGCTTACAACTATTTTGTCATCATATATGCTTGGCTTCCAATCTTTGCAGTTCTGATAGCTTGTTCATGCTTCAAGCATTCATTCTCTTCTAACCTTCTTGCTTAACTTACCATTGTAGACTTCTTCACTTATGTCACTTGATGAAGCAAACCCTCTTTCTTCACCTTGTCATATTTTTGCATCCAAAAACTTTTTGACCTCTATCCAACCTTGCTTCATGACCAAACATCCCTACATATAAGAATTAAAAATATTTTTCCTACTCATTATCCATCTCAAAAGTTAGGGTTTTTGATGGATTAGGTAGGATACAATGTATCTACCCCCATATCTTGTCTTCTCTAGAAACTTCTTCTAGAATCCATTTGAATTCACCTCGAAAATGATTTACATAAGATTATGTGCCTCCAACTCATCAATCTTATCTTCCTCTTGATTTACAAGTTCCAAGAAAACAAACTTGTTGGCTCTTATTTGGTAAATCTTTGATCTTTTTCGTAATGCAATAGCTCAACATTATCAATTTACTGATGCTCGGCACATACTATGTTACTCAACATCTATTGTAAAATCACTTGACATCAACTGAAAATCACTCAGCATCTACTACCTTGCTTAGCACCTACTAGCTTGCTCGGCATCCACTAGAAATTGCTTTCACTCAACTTCAACTGACTTTTTGCTCGGCTTGAACTAACTTTGCTTGACACCTTCTATCAACTTGGTCAAGCTTAGAAACTAAACTGTGTCCAACCTTTTTCTTCTAAACTTTCTAAGTGTAGCCAATCATTTTGTAACCTTAAGTAGATCATCAATACAGTATGTTGTCACTATCTTAACTGATTCTTACACTTCAATACATAATCATAACTCAACCTTTCCTCTAAGTAATTTTGTTACATCCTTTTGATCAAATCCTCCTCATCAATCAACTAAGTGATAGTGCTTGAAACATATAAGCAATTATCTTACCAACATGGGGTAGGTTTGACATCAACGACAAAATAATGATTAAAAACACTTGTTCAACAATAACAATCTTTCTACTCAAATAATTTTGTCAATCATATATCAACATCACATACTAACTCAATCAATACTACCAATCTTACTTGGCCACATTACTCAGTAATCCTTCAATACTGACACTTGACCATCTCTTTCTCATCTACTCAACATCAACACATTACTTGGTGCACACTTCAAGTCTATCCTAATGCATCTTTACTTATGATAATTTGGACTTTTATATTGTTAATATTAGGAACTGGTGTATGATTTATAAAATTTAAGATACATATTCATACATACCTCTTCATTTAGTTTGAGATGGTGGGATCACCTAATTCATTGGATTGAGCGATCACAACTTCACCATTTGAACTATTGCCTTCATCAATTTTCTTCTTCCAAGTTTCATTCATGTGGTTTCTCACTTCTTCAGCATTGACCTTTTCTTTTCCATTCTTATCTTTATCATTGGATGTTGATGCTTGGTTCATACAATCTTTGCTTAGGTGACCAATCTTCTGACAGTTAAATTATACTAGTCCAAAATTTCTCCAATTTTTTGATCTTCCTCTAAGATGTATCCTTGCATAATCAGTTGCCACGTGTCCATACTTTCAACATAACTGACAATTGACCATCTCAAACTTTACATGATAATTGATTATTGAATCTAGGGGATCTAAATAATTGATCAAAGTATTTGATGGCTTCACTTGGTTTATTGAAACTTTCAGCAAATTGTTTTTTCCTTTTTAGGTCATTTTGCAATTGCTCATTTTGGAACTTTAGTGTTGTTATCTCAATGTCCTTAACATTTAGCTCATAGTTGGTATTCATCATTTGACTCAAAGTATCCAATTGCATGTTTGAAATCTTGGTTAGCTCTGATGATTTCTCTTCCAATCTACTACTCAAACTCTTTTGTCTTCTTCAATCATGGCTTTGTCTTCCATAGTTTTCTTCTTTTGTTCAGTCACCTCACATAGTAGTGTGGCTTGTGATTCTTGCTCTAACTTGAGATTTTTGATTTCTTTACCTTGGATTCTATTCTTTTCCATTAGATCTACAATTGCTGCATCAAATTCATTGGAGTCTGCATTACCAAATAGCTTAGTAGTGTCCATCTCTTTGTATTGTGTGTCATTCTCCTCAATAGAACTTTCTTTCCTTCTCTTTAGAGATTTCTTTAACTCTTCTCTTGCTTCATTTAGTTGTTATAGAATGAGATGTATTTCAATCTCCATATTCTCAATAATCTTTCCCAACTTGTAAACTTCCATTTCGAAGATCTTTCTTCAAAGCTACAAAGCTTTTACTTCAAAGAATAAGGCTCTGATACCAATTGTTGAAATTACAATAGGAAAGGTAAACTTTTAGGGGGGTGAATCAACACTTTAAACTTGGACCAATAAATTTTTTACCACACATACATCTCATACATTCAATAAATAAATTGAAATGATATGTAAAGCACATACATCTAAATCATGTAAATATATACAATCATTCACACATGTATGGCACCAGATATGATTACCCAGAAACCCTCCAAATGAGAAGGTAAAACTAGGGTGGTTATGAAACCCACAATTCTTCACTATTGCAGCAATAAAGTGTATCTAATTAAGGTTACAATGTTTTGATCATGAGACATGATCTACCCTATGAAAGGTCTGCCCTATTAAAGGCTTACAAAGATTATTAGGTCTCACCTTGTTAGAGGATTTCAACACCCTATTAGAAGTGTGCCTTGCTAAAGGACTTTAACTCAAAATTAAGTAAGTACCTTATTAAAGGATTTCAATACAACCTATAACATATCACCTGTAAACTGATGTCTTCTTAATCCTTCTTTATCAGATGTCTCTCTAATGTATGTTCTTCCCTTCCTCTATTCTCCTTTAACTAATTTTGCAATGCAATTTTAGATCATAACTCCTTGGCCACCATAAATGCTCTATACATGCATGAAAAATTCTTTACTCTCTCCTTCATTCACCTTTTACACACTCTATAGAGAGTTTAAGGTTTTTCCTCCTTAAGAAGACATAGGTGACTTATGGTTAGGTATGAATCAATGATTGTGATTCATTCATTTTTCTACTTAATCCTTCCCATTTTCTGATTGGCTACATGTATTTTCATTGGGAATCCAACATAATATATTTCTTTATCTCCAAAATATCATAATTCAATCTTTAGTCTGCTCGAAAATGGTTTACACAGTTGTTTGTGCCATTACAAACAATTACGTCTCACTCGATATCTGAAGTCTATGATGCTCAGCATGTATTGATCTTTATACTATGACTCGACATTTGTATCACTCAGCATGCATTACTTTATTGGCTCCTGAATCACTCAACATACACTGTCTTCTCAACACTTGAGTGACTTGGCACATGCGTGGCTCAGCACTCATTGTGGACTCGGCATGCTCTATGTTTTGCTCGGCATATGTTACTTGTTTGGCGTGAAATAATTAAATGACTTAATTACTCATTTGTCAAAACCAATCTGAGATCAATAGTTACTATAGTGAAATTATCAAATAAAGATACTTTTGCAAATGTAAATGAAACACAATACAAATCCAATGATTGGTGAACTACATTATGTTTTACATAGTAGACTAGATATTGCAAATGTTGTTCAAATTGTTGTAAGGTTTTCATATAATCCAAAGGAGACACACGTGAATTCTCTGAAGAGGAAAAGGATTACTAATGTTGAATAAATGCTTTCCTAATAAACTAACATTTACATAACATTCTTCCTTTGTTTCTTACTACTTCTCCTTGCTCATTCATTTTGTTTTTGAATACCCACTTTTTTCATATTACATTCTTATCTTTATTCCTAGCAACTAATCCCTATATATTTTTCTTTTCAACCTATTCAAGTTATTTCTTCATAGCATTAATCCAAGATTCGTCTTTGCTTACTTCATTAGCATTCTTAAGTTCAATTTGTGAAATCAAAGTTTTTCCTTATAGATTACTTAAACTTATCATATTCTTCATACTTTTCTATGAAAAAAACAACCATCATTTTAATGAAATCATCGATAAAATATATATAATACATCTCACCATAAATCTTATTGTCTTAGTAAGTTCACATAAATCTATGTGTACAATTGCCAATTTCAACATGTTAGAATGTTTTACAATCTTAGGTAACACTCTAACCGCATTGGAACTACTCACTTTCACTATGATATTTAAGTTTGTATGAAAAAATCTCGTATGCCATTACCAATAGTCATCAACGTTTGCAATAGAATAACTTATCTTATAGGGATTCAATTGAAATATATTACCCCTAATCCTTGTACTTGTGGAAACCTCATTTACTTGTCTATCCTTAGTTGAGCATTTCTTATTCATGAATTGCAAATGATAACACTTATTTACAAGCTATCCAACACTTAGAAAATTGTGTTTCATTTCATCAATAAATAATAAATAATTAGTGTTAGTCTTACCATCAAGTAATATAGAACATTTTCCTTTTATAAAGAAGTGTGAATTGTTACCAACTTTAACAATGTCTTGATCATGACTTTTCAATTCCAAAAAAAATTTGTCACCTCTCATGTGATTTAATTTTAATCAAAGTTTATAAGAGATGGATCTGGTTTAAGACCACATTGAAATTAACCCGCGGTAAACTATTTCCAGTCTCTCTTTGAAGGAGTAGATACCCCTTTGGGATCCTACATTGAATTTTGTGAAAACGATACATGTCGGCATGGACTTGCCTCAATACACTATTACATTGAGAGGCACGTACAGTCACAAATTAGGTCAAAGGTATGCAAAGAAAATCCGTCTTATTTATTTTGATATGCATCTAACTATTGGCATTTAGAGTGTAGCTCTAACACAAATGAAAAATGCAAAAGATTTTTGAAAATCTGAATGTACACGATGATCTAACATGATCTCAACTCGTACAACTAACATGGTTGTCTACTATAAAGCCCTAGTGATTTTCCATTTAGTCTCATCACATTTGACATATTCACTATTTATGTCATTTTGGTTTATCAAACTGTGTAACAATTAAAGATTCATGCTTCACATGAATTCTAAATCTCTTGTTCTTAGTTAACAAATAGCTTAGATTTGAAGTTATTGTGTGTACATAAATGCATGATTTTAGCAAGTTTATTTAGTTTAACAAAATTGAATTTGGATTCGTTTAATTTTTAGAAACATGCGCATGCATCCGTTTTTAAATAGCCTTAAAATATTGAGATTTCTCTTAAACGAAGTCAACATTGTCATCCTTCACTGTAGGATTATCAACTACAAGTTCGGAGTTAGGTATTAGTTTATGATTCGCAAGTTTGAATAAATCTCTTGGCTGAGACGTAATTTGTAATATATAGAAACACATTGCATTTAAAAAAAGAGAGTATGCTCTGCACAATAAAAGAGTTATTTTAATGTTTCTTATGTGTTGTTTGTATTATCAATTTGTTTGTGTGTTGATGTTTATCTTTAGATTCTATATTTGGTATTAGAGATGAAGATGTTTGGAGGCATCATTATGGAAAACAATTTACAAAATTTCGAATTTGATGGACTTGATTACCAATATTGGTCCATCAAGATGGAGACATTTTTTATTGCCAAATACTTTTGGTAGATTTTTAAATTTGTGTATGATGAGCCTAAGAATCGAGATGATCTCCAAAGTAATGGAAGGACATTAAAGAAGGAAGTTAAAAAGAAAAATGTAATGGCTTTGTTTCACATCCAATTAGCTCTTGAGAAGATCTTATTTCCTAGAATCGCTAATGCAAAGACAACAAAGGAGGCCTAGAAAACTCTAAAAGATTATTACTATGGCAATGATCAGATTAAGGTTGTGAAGCTAGAAACCTTGACAAGAAAATATGAGAATTTGAAGATGAAGGAAACTGAGAATGTCAGAGATTTTTGTATCAAAGTCAAGGATGTGGTTAATAAAATGGCCACTTTAGCTAAACCTATGAGCCAAGAGCATGTGATACAGAAGATAATGATATTTTAACCCCAAGATGGAATAATGTAGCAATAATTATGGAAGAAAAGAAAAAAAAAGATTTTTCCACCTTGGAGTATCATCAACTTGTTTGATCTCTCATGTCACATGAGGATACATTGAGGAATACCTCTACAAGCATTACTAAGAAGGCTTTTTCTTCCTATTACAACTTTCAAAGAATGATGATGCTAGCAATAGAAATAATGACAAAAAAATATTGGGAAGGGGTCAAAATTAGGATTATTTAATAGGAACGAGAGGAAGAGGAGGTGTTTAAGGAGGAAGATTTGATCAAAGGAACATTCAATGTTATCGTTTCAATAGGTATGGACATTTTTTGGAACTTAAATTGTAACAATTTTTATGTTGTCGTTGATGTCAAACCTTACTAGTGAGACAAATGCTATTTGACTAAAGTTCCATATCAAGATGATTGATGAACAACATTTCAGAACAAAAGATACGAAAAGGACCTAGAGGAAAGGTTGAGTTATGAAAAACTACAATTAGTTAAGGTGATCAAATAGACCTTGACAAGATAATGTGATTGTTTAATCATAACTTAAGTAGAGAAGATAGTTATATTGAATCCTAGAAGGAATGTCAATATAAGAAATGTGTAGGCCTGATAAAAAAAAAAGGGAAGAAGATTACGAAACTTGAAGCATAAGCTAAATAGAATATAGTGTCAACCAAGCATCGGTATTGACTAAATATCATAAGTGTGTCGACTAGAAGAGTTAGTATTAACCGATAAATCCAGTTATGACCAAGTGTTGGTAGAGAGTGTTGGTGGAGTAACAACATTTTGACAGTATGTGAAGAAATCTTCATCTCCCGCTAACATAATTGAATTATTGGAATATGGAAAGCATGTTGAAGATAAGGATGGATGACTTGGATATTTAATTCAATAGAAATTTTGTTTGAGAATTTCTATGCATAGATTCAAAGTGAAGTTTGGAGGAGTTTCTAGAAGAGGAGAAGGAGAACGAAATGATGGAAGCGTTCGATGAATCTGGCCTAACCCTATGATCTACAATGATGTTTAAGAAAAAAAGGATTAGAACTACCTATTTAAGGAGGTATAAGGGTGATCTAAAAAGGTTTTTAAGTAGCTTTTTTTTTATGATATTGACTAGCGACCTTAAGTAGGAGGCTGAGAAGAATTATGAACTGGTGGACTGTGTTCTCTTGAAGGATTGCCAAGTAGATTAGATATATAGATGATAATGGAGGTCAGTCAGTGGATTGGCATATAAACTGCATTATGATCTATATTTTCAAAGTGATTTTTATTCATTCACATCAACCTACTATTACTTTCTAACCATTGTATTAGTTTTGAAATCTTTTAATCAAGGTTGACCTAACAGTCATTTGTAAATCCTTTAGTCAAGGTGACATTCTAATGGGATATTGTAAATTCCTCTAACTGGGCCACTTCTAACAAGGTGATCAAATCCCTTAATAGGGACACATTTAATTTTTTTTTTGTAACTATTTTTGATAAGGTAAACAGGTTTTAAGGGGTCCTGAAACCCATAAGTTTAACAACAAGAAAGGCTAAAAATAAGCGAAAAAATGCCCAGCCAAAACATAATCCTTACGACTGAAAATAAGCCCAAAGGCCCAGCCCGAAACAACTGCCCACTAAAAAGGCTAGAGAACCAACCAGAAAAATAGAGACCAGACAAAAAGCCAAAGCCAGGAGAAACAAAAACCAAAGGACAGAGACCCAACCTAGCAAACTACTTCTCCATCTCGAGCATGGTCTGGGCAGCTTCGACGCACTCTTGTTGCTCTTCTGCCTTATGATCCTGGGCGTTCGTCAATTCCTTCTCCATAGTGCTGTCCTTGGCTTTATCCACATCCAGCCTATCTTTGTCTCTGTTCTGTTTATCATCTTCCTCCATCTGGTTCCTGTCTTTGAGATTTTCCAAGAGAGAGAGGATGTTGTCATTGATCGAAGCGAGGAGGGAGATCATTTGACTTGCCAGGTTGTGATTGTAGTTCTCAATATTTTTTACTCTCCTCTCCATCAGAGTCTCCCAGCTGTTCCGGTCGCCTTGGATTTCTGCACCTGTCTTGCTCTTATTTTTTCCATTTGGGAAACCCTATCTCTGACATCCTCAAGCTCATGGAAAAGCCATTTAATTGATCTGAATTTGTCGATCATGCTATTGCGGGCATTGTTCAATAGATTCATGCCCGTTTCTCTTGCATTATCAGAAATAGCCACCATAGCCGGGTCAATTAGCTCATTGAGTCTAGGCTTCTCGAGGTCGTCCACCAGGAGTTGGGGGTTCATCGCCTCTCTGTAGATTCCCATAGTGGCCGTTCTCACATTGAAGTTCTTCCAAGCCTTCCTTCTGTTATTAACTTGCACTTCCCCCTCAATCTATCCAGAGTTGTCATTTTCCTCCAAAGGAGGCTGAGGATGTATAGGGGAGAGGGGAATGGGCAGAGAATCCTTTCCCTGACTACTGGAGCGCTCCATGCTCTCTCCCTCCCTCTTCTGTCTTTTTCTCAGTTTCTCCTCATCCAGCTCCTCCTTCGAAACCTTGTCAGAATCATCAGTATCCACTTCCTCCTCCACCTCAGCAGAGCCAGTTTTGGCTGGGGTATGACCTCTAGGGCTCTTTCTGCTGGGTAATTTGATAGAGGGGTAATCCTTCTTATGGCTTTTAGTCTTCTTACCTGAATGCTCAAAAACCTCATCAGAGCTGATGCTCTCGACATCGTCAAAATCTGAGGAAAAATTGGAGCTGCTCTTGTCAACATCTGCCCCCTGGATAGGGTTTTTGCTAATGGTTTGAGCGTGGAAATGCTCATGAATCAGAAGCAGAAGACCCTCATGCAGTGTCGGGTTGACGGTAGCTTTCTTTTTAAAACTAGAAATGGCCTTGTTCATCGAGTTAAAAAGATAATACGGGAAGGAGATCTTACTACCATGGTGAAAATGATTCAAAATCACAAAATGGTGAGTCCTAACCCTATCAAACCTAGGGTCTAGGGTTATATATTCAATGACAGCGTAGAGAACATACCTCCAGAGCTTCTTTATAGTATCCGTTACAAAAAACATCTCTTTCTTGCCCAGCTTGTTCAGCTCTTCAGTGTTTTTCACAAAATCTTTGATTGCATTAGAAGACATCTTCTTGTCTCTGAAGAATTTATGCCCCTCCATCGGAATCCCCGTGACTTCAGCAACCACATCCTCAATAATTTGAAAGTAGACCCCGTTCACCTTAACCTTACCATTATTCCACGAATTCACCATGCTGTTGGTGATCTCAGGATCTGAGCCATGAAGTTTCTTGAAGAAATTAGTAACCCCACCCTTTTCCAGCTCTCTCCAAACTTTGGCCTTGTTCTTCCACTTCTGAACTTCCCCCACTGACTCCTTTCTGCTCCTCTCACCCGTCATGTTTACCTGATCAACTTCCACAATTCTCATGAACTCTGAACTGTGCAAGTTATTTGCATTTGAAAAAATGGTGATGTTTCTTTTATGATACCCGTGAATATACCCCTTTCTGAAAATAATGGTATCATCCTTTCGAATGTGTTGAAATGTCAGAGGAAACCCCTTTTGCTGGTGAAAATCATGATGCCAATAATGGCACTTACCATTTATTAAGCAATCTTTATTATCCATAATTGCATTGGATTTGAGCCATCCTTCCCAAGATTTTATCTTGGTTGATAAGCAACTTTGCCTCCGCCGAAAAATCTTTTCCAGCATGCCAGGTCAGATTATTGGTGGCGTTAACCCCTTTATTAGCAAACCAATCAGCGACTGGGTTTGCCTCTCTGTAAACATGAGTGACGTGGACCTTATCGAACTTTGTGAGATTGGCGCAAGTATCAGCAATTATGTTCGTAATTGTCCACGAGGGAGGGGAAATACCATTAATGGTATTAATAATGTTTTTGGAGTCCCCCTCAAGCCAGAGTTTAGTAATCCCGGCTTCAAAAGCCAACTTGACCACCTTACTCGCAGCTCTTGCTTCAGCCAGATGAATAGTCTGGATTCCCAGCAGGGAAGCAAAGGCAGCTATTCCCTCCCCATAGCTATTTCTTATGATTCCACCGCAACCTGAAGGGCCTGGGTTACCCTTAGAAGCCCCATCAAAGTTGGCTTTTGACCAACCATCTGGGGGGAGAAGCCAGCTAGCATCCTTCCTTTTGAGGTTCCTGTCTTTTTCTTTAGCTATCTTTCTGTCCCCTTCTTCTTCTTCTTCCTCCTTCAGCACTTGGAGATTTTCCTTTATATTATTCGAGACCTTCCTGCCAAGGATTATAGCCGGCTCCTCTCTGTCTCTAAATATTCTATTATTCCTTTCCTTCCAAATTCCCCAGCAAAAATGGGGTAAAATCCAGTCCGAGTGATCTTGCCGACCAGCAATCTTACAAAGACCTTTCCATTGATGGAAAAAATCCATGAGATTATCCGGTTTGCACCAGAGGGTTTCATTATCATGTGTGATGACATTCCACAGCTCCCTAGCATAGTCACATAAGATGAAAATGTGATTTCCGGTCTCAGCCTGATTCTTACACAAGGGACATCTACTGGGCATAACATGTCCTCGCTTCATGAGATTGTCATGAGTAAGGATTTTGTTCTGAAGAGCCAGCCAGTAAAAAATGCTGATCTTTGGAGTGAGACCCAGAATCCAAGCCTCCGCCCAAGGGGCCTTCTCTTTTAAGCTCCAAAGGGAATTATAGCCCGAGGCAACAGAGTATCTTCCATTGGGATTATCCCTCCAGACCAGCTCGTCCCCCAAATTAATAGGAATCATGGAATTGAGCATAAGCATTATTGGAGTCAAGTCCTCAGAGATGAGGGATAGGTCACTCCATTCCTGGCCATTCCAATAATCACAAACTTTGGACCCAATTTGATCAGTACAAGCTTGCATCCATCTCTCAAAAATAGGGTTATTGGTAAGTGGATCTTGGGAAAGCCATCTATCCGACCAGAACTAGATGTCCTTCCCATTTCCCAATTTCCATGATATCCTGGCCTTAGCCAGGTCCCTGGCTTTCATGATCCCATTCCAAATGTTCGATCCTTTTGGGATATCTTCATTAAAAAGGGTGAAAAGAAGAGTGGGTCTTCTAAGATACTTGTTTACCAGGGTGTCCCTCCATTCACTGGTGCTACTGAAGATCCGCCATATTTGTTTAGCTAGGAGAGCCTTATTGAGGTGGGTGATCTTTCTAATGCCCAGACCTTCGTACCTCTTAGGGAGGCAAACCTTCTCCCAAGCAACAAGAGGGTATCTTTTCTTCCCTTCATTACCATTCCAAAGGAAGTCTCTCTGGATTTTCTCCATTCTTTCAGCTAGTTTCCCCAGAATTCCAAAGAGGCTCAGGGTGTAGATTGGAAGATTTTGAAGACAAGATTGGCAGCTATTTTTTTTGTAACTGTTAATAGGGTTGGCTCCTCACAAATATTTCTTCAGAAGAGTGAAAATTAGTAGCATGTTACTAGTGGTTTTTTCCAAATTGGATTTCCACATTAAATTATGGTGTCATATTTGTGTTGATGTTATTTGAGATGTTTTACTATTAATGTTTTATATATTTCAAGTTTGTTACTATTAGTATAGTGGACTACAAGTTTTTGTTGTTGATTATTTTTTGTAGAGATCGAGCTACTTAATGGTTAGATATGAAGTATATTTGAAGTGATTTAGATTTTTATTGGTATATCTAGACCTAAGGATAAATTATTCACCTTCTCAGATATCCTAAAGCATTCTAATAATTGGTATCATAGATTTGGTGCTTATAAAGAAAATTTTGAAGGTACATGAATCCAAAGACCAAGATGTACAAAAAGGAAGTTCTAAGGTTGAACAAGGAGAACTTCCCTACATCGTAGAGTCTAATGAACTTGCATCCAATATGAATTGGAGAAGGAGCAATACACTATGTGGAAAATGCATATGTAGAGATACCAAAACCTCTAACAACTTAGCAGCTAAAAGAGAAGCAAGAACACAATCTAGTAATGTTGGAGATTGCATCAACCCTAAGCTATACAAAGTTTTATGATACAAAGGATTGCACTACTATCAAGAAAATGTAGGATATATTGCAGACTATCTATGTATGTGACACAAATGTTTAAAGAGAAAAATAAAAAACCTTGAGAGGAAAGTTCAATGAAATAAGAATGAAAGAAGGAGAAAGTGTTTCTCAATATTGTGGATGATTCAAAGAGGTGATAATGCTATAAGAGGATTCAGTGTTAAGATTCATGATGAAACTATGATAAGAAAGGTATTGATAATCCTATTTCCCATGTATTCGATTAGGGTCTACAATACAAGAACAAAGATGTGCTCTATATAATAATTTGACTCTGAAAATTAGTTGGAAGACTTACTACTTTTGACTCATCAAATTTTGATACTTTTACTCCTCCTACCATTAAATCAACTTTCAAATCTCAATTGGTTCTTAAGAAGAGAGGAAAAGAAAAATGTGTGAATAGTGATAGCGATATCTCTTATGATTATCTTGATTAGATTGAAGCGTTAAAGGCTAAAATACTTCCAAGAGGCAAAGGAAAATTTATAGGTAAACTTCGTGTAATGCATTTTCCATGTAAAAAAGTTGGTCATATTGCTACAAGGTGTCTTGGTAGAGAAGACAAGGATGAAAAAAGGGAAAGCAAGTATAAAGGAAGAAGAGATGATAGAGACAATAGAAGAAACAAGTACTACAAAGATAAAGATAAGAAATCTTGGTATATTGTTGAAAAAGAAACTAACAAAGCATCTAATAGTAATGATGAAGTTATTTATGTTGCTATGAAAGAAGATTTTGACGAAGATGATAAAACTACATTAATTTCATATGTAAGTAAAGTCGATAAATGGATAATGGATAGTAGCTTTTTACATCACATGATTGGTGATAAAAGTAAGTTTGAAACCTTATAAAAATATAAAGTTAGTTGTGTCAAGTTTGGTAATTTGATGCACTATATCTTGTGAAAGGTAAATGATCAATAAAATTGCTTGACAAGATCAAGTGTGGTAATGTTTATTGGGTTGAAGGACTTAACTATAATTTTTTGAGTGTTTCACAACTCAATAGAACAGGGTAAAATGTTGAATTTCATTACAAGAAGACCAAGATATTTAGATAAAGATAAGAAATCTTGTTATATTGTTGAAGAAAAAACTGACAAAGTATCTAATAGTAATGATGAAGAAGTTGTTTATGTTGCTATGAAAGAAGATTTTGATGAAGATGATAAAACTACATTAATTTCATATGTAAGTAAAGTCAATAAATGGATAATTGATAGTGGCTTCTCACATCACATGACTAGTGATAAAAGTAAGTTTGAAACCTTAGAAAAATATAGAGGTAGTTGTGTCAAGTTTGGTAATTTGATGCACCATATCTTTTGAAAGGTAAATGATCAATAAAATTTCTTGACAAGATTAAGTGTGGCAATGTTTATTGGGTTGAAGGACTTAACTATAATTTTTTGAGTGTTTCATAGTTCAATAGAATAGGGTTAAATGTTGAATTTCATTACAAGAAGAACAAGATTTTTGATGCTACTAGTGAACTAATTATAAGTGGAGAATAGATAAGAGGTAACTTGTTCTATCTAGACTTATCTAATGAGACATGCTTGTTTTCACAATATGATGATATATGGTTATGGCATAAGAGGCTATGTCATGTGAACTTTGATAATTTGGTAAGAATTACCAATATAAAAAAGAGTGACAGGATTACCAAAATTGAGGAATCCTGATAATGTTATGTGTAAACAATGTCAGTTGGGTAAAATGGCAAATTCTAGTTTCAAGAGCAATACCTACTCATCCAATGATATTCTATAATTAGTTCATATTGAACTTTGTGGACCCATTAGAGTGCAAAGGTGCTATGGTGAAAATTATTTCATTCTATTTTTTTGATAACTACTCTAGAATGATGATCGTGATGTTTCAAAAAGAAAAATATGATGCATTTCAATTGTTTAAGTGGTACTTCGCAAGAGTGGAAAAAGAAATAGGTAAAAGTCTAAAGTGTTTGAAATCTGACAAAGTAGGTGAGTTCATCTCTAATGAATTCAACATATTATGCAATGATAGAGAAATCAAGAGATAGATGTTAGCATCCAGAGATGCTCCACAAAATGGAATAGTTAAAAGAAGGAATAGATCAATCATGGATTATGCTAGAATACTAATGATGGAGAAGAGACATGCTTGTTTTCACAATATGATGATATATGGTTATGACATAAGAGGCTATGTCATATGAACTTTGATAATTTGGTAAGAATTACCAAGATAAAAAAGAGTGAGAGGATTACCAAAATTGAGGAAACCTGATAATTTTATGTGTAAACAATGTCAGTTGGGTAAAATTAAAAAGTTTAGTTTCAAGAGCAATACCTACTCATCCAATGATATTCTAGAATTAGTTCATACTGTCATTTGTGGACCCATTAGAGTGAAAATATACTATGGTGAAAAGTATTTCTTTCTATTTTTTGATGACTACTCTAGAATGATGACCATGATGTTTCAAAAAGAAAAATATGATGCATTTTAATTGTTTAAGTGGTATTTGGCAAGAGTGGAAAAAGAAATAGGTAAAAGGTGAAAGTGTCTGAAATCTAATAGAGGAGGTGAGTTTATGTCTAATGAATTCAACATATTATGCAATGATAGAGAAATCAAGAGATAGATGTTAGCATGCAGAGCCACTCCACAAAATGGAATAGTTAAAAGAAGGAATAGATCAATCATGGATTATGCTAGAATACTAATGATGGAGAAGAGTGTATCATAGAAACATTGGAGAGAAGATGTAAGTACAATAGTTTATACTTTTGATGCAGTGCTAATTTGAATGCACCCCAAAATTAGGTGATCTAGAAACTAGTAAACAAATACACAATAGAAAATCAATAATTGATTATTGAATCTAGGGGATCTAAATAATTGATCAACAAATTATAAATTACAATAGTTTACTCGTAGAACAAGGTATAATAGAGAAAATGGGTATTTTGGGTTAAGGAATTATTATTTTTATGAAATATTTACTAACTAATTAGGGATGGAACCCTAGATGCTAACCCTAAGTCAATGAATGTTAACTTTATATTTTGTAAAGCATACAAAGACATGAAGGTTGATTGGGTAGATGATTGTAAATTACCAAGGTATAATGAAAATATTATGAAAGTGAATTTGAAGGAATTGAGTATGTATTATGTGATATGTGAAATCTGACATATGATCAGAGAAATGCAATTTTTTTTATCAGCATAGGTAGTATTGGATATTGAAAATATCAGCAGAAGTGTTAAGATATATATATATATATATCTTTGTATTAAAGGAATTGCATTATCTATTGCATGTTTGGGAATTGGCCTCATCTTGCATACATTTTGTATTTGTATATTAAAACTCATAATAAGGTTGAGGCTTGTAATAAGGCCTTATTCCTCTAACAAGGATCAAGACACTATACAAATGTAATAGATCCCTAACTAGGTCAACATCTTTCACAAGATACTTTTGATTAGTGGATCATTTTGTGGGTACCATCCCCACTGGGGTTTTCCCTTGGCCATTTTTTCCCTAGTTAACAAAATATGGTGTTGTGAGTTCTTTTATTGCAACGTTATATTTAATTTTCACCATAGTTAGTTTTCTTTCATATGCAAGTTATAAGATTGTTAGTAATATCCAGTGTTGGGATAAAGTTTATTAATTATTGATTCCCCTTCTCCTCTTATATTTCCTATTTCTAACACATTGCTCATGACTAGGTGTCATTGATCAGTTTTAATCTTCTTCTATTACTGAGTTTCCATCAATGAGAACCTAGGTGTTAGAAAGTAAAGTCTAGTAGCACAACTACAAGGGCGAGGTTGAAACAATTGTGTGCTTAAAAAACTTAAATTAACTATATCAATTCCAAACCTTATAAACAATATATGCAATAACCATAATATAGAAATCATGCATAATAAAACAAGATTTGTTAACAAGGAAAATCCTTGATGAGAGGAAATTCCAAATAGGAATGATACCTACAAGATGATGTACTAATATAAAAGTTCCTTGTTAAAGGGTACAACTTTTTTAGGACACAATTATAGATAATCATTAAATGTCATCCATGTTAGGAGAAATTGAATCCTTGCTAGAAGATTCCAACCCATTTAGGAGCAACTTCAACCCTATTAGGAGCTAATAGGAAGTCAACTAGACTCATTATCCAAATTTATTTAGAAATATCTTCAAAAAATAATTATCCAATAGAAAAACTTCTTCACCAGTACATTTCCTTTGAAGTTTCAATCTCATCAAGTTCATATCCGTAGCATCAATACAATACTAATTATGCATATTACATTGCAACCAAGGAAATATCTTTCCTACATACCAAGTCCTAAAATATAATTGAGTCAACCTTGATACTTCCCTAATGTACAATGAATAATATAGGATCTCGTTAATATATTACATTAGATGTTACATTACATCAAAACTTCCAAAATATTAGTACAAAAAACTTAAATAATATTGAATAAATCACATGTTATCCTTCAACAACCTTCACCAATTAAATTCAATATTTTTATACCTTTAATGCATCATCACAAACATGTCTTCAAACACAATCCAAGATCTGTCAACTAAATTCCATCTCACTTAGTAGAAACAATTTAAGGATTAGAAAATAGTTTCTTGCATACTAGCCTATGACCAGTCTTTGCATAATCTACTAAAACTCAAACAATCTTTCAAGCAACTTTCTATAAACACATTTTTGAATAAGAATATAGAGAGTTACAAGAAATGTCCTGTCAAGAACCCCGCCCTTCATGAAGGTCTTCTGCTCCTCATTTTTGAGTTTCTGAAAACCTAGACAAGAGTCAAGCCCATTGGGGTTTCAGGTGGCTCCTCGGAGGACACTGCCAGCTCAGACTCAGGGGAAGTGCGCGTTGTGAAATCTATCAAGTCTAAAACCCCAAAAGCCAAACCCTCTCCTTGCTTCCCTAGCAGGAAGAGCCCTAGGTGCCCTCCTCCTAACCCCCCTACCCTTCATCCTAAGGAGTCTAGTGATGAGTCAGATATGGAGTTGGAGGAGGCAAATTTGGTGGCAGAGAAGGAAAGTGAGTTGGAAGATGACAAGGAGAAAGATAATGACAAGAAGGAGGTGACCCCCTTGGTAACCCAAGATAACCCCAAGAAAAGAAAATTGGACCAGACCCCAACCCATGATCATCTCAGTGACTACACTGATTTTCCCCCCAGGCCTATTGCGCCCACCTCCCCCCTAGAGGTCCCCATTTCACCCCCAGAAGAGATGATAGAAATCATGGTTGAAAAGGGGGGGGAGGCCATCAAGAAAAATAAGAGAAGAGCTTGGAGAAATTTCAATATGGATAGTGTCAGTATGGGCATTGTTAGAGAACCTGCCAAAATCTAAGTGTTGGGGGATCTCGACAGTAGCACCCACTATGACGAGCTCCTTGACCCAACTCTTCTGGTTCTCTTTGACAATGTTCGTGAAACGGGTTTCAACTTTCTCAACAATGCAAAGAACAGCCTGATTGACAATTTCTGCTCCATTAAGTGGCTTTTTCAAGAAATTGAGACTCTAAAGGACAGGTCCAACCAGACCAACAATAGGGGGGATGTCAAGGATCATGAGGCCAGAGGTAGTAAAGACCAGGTGGGCAGCCAGGAAAAAGATAGAAGCCAGGACCCCAGAGACAATCAAGAGGACAAAATCACCCGGCTCGAGCAGAAGGTCCAAAGGCTGGATTTCGTCAACCAGGTTGTGACTAAATAGATTGTGGATATCCTCCATACCTTGAATGAAAAAATTGTTAATCTGGGGGACTATCTGACCAATGCCAGTCTTGTGGGGAATGTGGAGAAGAGTACAGAGCACTAAACCAGCCGGGAAGATCCTCAGAAAGAGACTAGAATCCAGGAAAGTCAGGGGGACCAGATGCATTTCCTCCCCACGATCCAGGAGGAAATCCAAGTATTTGTATTTGTATAATCAATTGTGTACACAAGGAGAACAAGGAGGGGGGAGAATGATTAGAAGAAGGAGAAGGAGGAGGAGGAGGAGGAAAAGAAGGAGGAGAAGGAGGAGAAGGAGAAGGAGGAGGAGGAGAGGAGAAGGAGGAGAAGGGGCAAAAGAAGAAGGGGAGTGAGAAGAAGGAGAAGAAGAAGAAGAAGAAGTAGGAGGAGGAGAAAGAGGAGGAGGAGAGGAGGAGGAGGAGGAGTATGAAGAAGAAGAGGAGGAGGAAGAAGAAGAAGAAGATGATGAAGATGAATAATTTGATAAAATGTGCACAAATGTAAGAAATGATGAGAATGAGAACAAGAAGGTGAAGGAGGAGAAGGAGGAGAAGGAGAAGAAGGAGAAGAAAGAGAAGAGGAGGAGGAGGAGGAGGAAATGGAGGAGGAGAAGGAGGAGGAGGAAGAGGAGTAGGAGAAGAAGGAGATGAAGAAGAGGAAGAAGTGGAAGAAGTGGACGAAGAAGAGGAAGAAGAAGAAGAAGAAGAAGAAGAAGAAGAAGAAGAAGAAGAAGAAGAAGAAGAATTTGATACAATGTGTAAAAATTTAAGAAATGATGAGAAGGAGAAGGAAAAGGAGGAGAAGGTGAAGAAGGAGGAGGAGGAGGAGAAGGAGGAGGAGGAGGAGTAGGAGAATGAGAAGGAGGAGAAGAAGGAGAAGAAGGCGAAGAAGAAGAAGAAGATGAAGAAGAAGAAGAAGAAGTAGGAGGAGGAAGAGGAGGAATAAGTAGACTTTAGATTGGTGAGCTTCACAAGCCAATCATTGTCATTTGTGAAGTTAGGTATAGATACTTGAAATTATGATAATGATGATGTATGCTAGTGCACAAGATTGTATAGACTATATAGAAAAAGTTATCAACAAATTATAAATTACAATAGTTTACTCGTAGAACAAGGTATAATAGAGAAAATGGGTATTTTGGGTTAAGGAATTATTATTTTCGTTCTTCAAGGGTCAATTGTGTATTTTTTGACCATTTTAAAAATAAAATTAATAATTGATTATTGAATCTAGGGGATCTAAATAATTGATCAAAAAATTATAAATTACAATAGTTAACAACACTAAAATTTCAAAATACAACGGTTGGACCTATTGTGTAAGACTGGGTTGAGGTGTTTGCTTGAATTGTTCTTGATGTTGTGATGTCTTACCTCCGGGTCAGCTCTTGTCTCCTCCATGTTTTTCCTTGAGTTATTGAAGGTATTGGAAGAAATCACTTGTGAAGGACCTAGAAGAGAATTCATTTGAATTGTAACATTATGTAAAATATATTTAAATTTTGATGTATTGGCAAGGACATCAGGTTTTCTTACTGGTTCTTTCTTGATGGAGCCTTGAACTAGGTTGAATAATAGAGAAAGAAAAAGATTGTGAAAACCTCCTTGCATTTCTCTTATGTGATTTCAAATTATGCATATGTATGTGAGAAAATAGAGTAATAGATAATGTATTCGAATTATGAATTCTCAAGTTTTCAATTATGTTAAGGAAAAGTAAATTGATATGTTGAATTTTCCAATTTGATGTTTTATGTATTAAGAGGAAATGAAATCCTACATTGTGGACAACAAAGTTATCTCTCTCCTTGTTAAATTTTATAACTGAAAAAGTCAAATTTGATTAAGAATTATGCATCTCCTTGTATTTTAATAAAAGGAACATATACCTTGTTCTATGATGATTAATAAAACATACATTATAGGAGGAAAAGAAAAAATAACCTTATATACATCCTTGTATTAGTATGCTTGCTCAAAGGAATCTATGTTGTCACTAGGATAGAAATCACTCCTAGTATAACACAAAAACAAAATATAACAAAACATATTAACAAAAAAAATTGGCTTAAAAAAAATGTGCATCTCCAGGAGTAAAAAGTTCTTTGGAAAATGTATGGAGAAAATTTTAATTCCCCCAAGTTCATAGAGAATATTCTCTGAGTTATTCCTCTTTGAAATTCAGCAAAATCCTTGTTAGATCTTTTACATAATATAAATCAAATAAATTCAAAAATAAAATATCTAAACTTATATGTTATTGCCTTTTTTTATTCCCGACTCAACCATAAAACTTTTGGCATTAAACTCCATGTTGCATAGAAAGAGGCAAGGTACTTGCCTAAGATTTACTATATATTTATTTTATAAATCAAATTTTTTTTTTCAAAGTTCACCCACCTTAATTACTCTCCCCCCCATGTCTTATCTTGTTTTACCTTTCTATTTAAGGCTAGGCATGACTACCCAACCACTTGCCTATTTGAGTACGCATGACATTCATGACATGTCATTTCAATTTAGTGGGGGGGGGGGGGGGGGGGGGGGGGGCGGGGGGGAGAAAATTTCATTAATTTAACCCTTAAATTCTATTCCCCATATCCCCTTTCCCCTATTCGCTTGTTCTTTTCATGCCCACCACTCACTCATGGGGCGGAGGGTGCTAGTTTGCACTAACAGACCTAGGTCAATGAGTAGTACACTTGGGCAGTGTGGTCATGATGTGGGAAAGCCAAGTGGTGGCTAGGCCACTTGGCTAGGGAGTTGTTAGGTCAGTGATAGGGATATTTGGTTAGTAGGTAGACTAGGTAGTATAGGATTGTTTGAATAGTTTTAGATTTATTGATATTTTAAAATAAGATTAGCATTAAATTAATCATTAGGTCAGTAATTATTTTATAGAATTAAAAAGTAGTATAATATTTTTATGTTAGTGTAGATGTTGGTGTTTTAAGATAGTTCTAAATTGATTAGTCCTAATTTAATTATCTTTTGTTATAGTTGCATTCTATTTTATGTTATTGATTAGTTTTTATAATTGTGAGTTGGTTAGATTGATTTTTTTAAAATATTGGCAATATTAATGTGAACTTAAATTTATAATAGTTTTAAATAAAGTTTAGATTTACCTATAGATTTAATTGTAATAATTCTAGTCTTCAATTGTATTGTAAATAATAAATTAATAAATTAGATTGTTATAAGTATGTTGGAGAAAATTTTAAATTTAAATGTAGATAGTATAATTGATGATAAAGTTTACTTCTATTGTTTGTGTATATCTAAGGATTGTTAGATTTTGGATTAAAGTTTTAAAATGTAGTTAGCATGTGTTGTATAGTTAATTTTAATTGATCTTCTAGAGTTTCAAATTTTGTTAATGTTAAATGATTAAATTTGTAATGTCGATCAAGTTATTAAGTTATCGGAAGGGACTAGCAAATTAGTTCATTATAAGGTTAGTGATATATTGATCTTAATTAAATTGATGCTAAACAAGGTTATGGAATTAAGAGATAGATGTCATTTTAGTTAGTAGGTCATTTTGACGTATCTAATAAGTTGTTGTGTTAATCCATTGTCATCCTTAGGAGGTAATATTTTAAGGTATTATTAAAACAATTGAAGGGTTAGGACTTTAGTTAAATGGAATTAGTCATTTAAATTAAATAAATTGACTTACTAAGAAACAATAAGTTCATCCAAACTATCTATTTTATGATATGCTTCAAACTAAGTCATAACCTAGTTATATTGATGGTGAACTTGCATCTAGCTTCAAAGTACCTATGGCTATTTGAATTTTAAACTACTCGAACAATTACTTCCATTATAGTTAAACATCTAAAATATTTTACTACCATATTATCTTATTGAATCATAGTTCAAGAAAAAACAAAAAAAAAAAATTTGTGTGCATTTTGCCCATATATTTTGGGCATAACACATTGAAACTCCACGGAATGACTCAGAATGGAAAATTATCATTATAGGATGTATGGATATGCTGAATGTAATGTGATAAAAACATAAAACACCTCTTAGGCCTTAAAATGATAGATGACAACTAGGTACACATGTATAAAATGCACTTATAGGGCTAAAAATGACTCAAAAATTTGGAATGGCACTCAAAATGGGAAAGCAATTTTGAGTCCCATCACTATTGACCATCACTTTTGAGAAAATATTGAAATATTATTATAGAGTCTTATTGGTCTAAATTCTTCTAATCTGGTAGGGTCGTTAACTTGAGGGATCAAAACTAAGAAAGTCTCACTGAGTTCTCTAAGAATCTTACCTGTCCTAATAAAATCCCATGCTACATCATGGACGAGATCATACTTGATAATTTCCCATAATTACTTGAATAAAATTGGAGGAAAATCATTTGGTCTAGGGGCCTTGAAGGGACCCATGGAAAAAAATATGGTCTTAACTTCTTCCTCTATCACCTTCCTAACTAAGTCCCAATTCATTCCATTATCAATGACTAGGTGCATAACTTCTAGGAAGTTAGACTCAGCCTGGGGATTAACTTGAACATAGGGAGGATTTTAAATCTTCTAAAAGTAACTTGTCATATATTTCTCTAGATCCCCCTCATTCTAAAGTTCTTCATTATCATTGTTGAACAACTTCTAGATAGTATTTCTCTTCTTATACTTGGAAGATGACCTATGGAAATTTTTTGTGTTTCTATCTCCTTCCTAAAGCCATTGAACTCTAGATCTTTGCTTCCAGAAAACTTCATCCCTTCCAACCACAATGTTTCATTTTATTCTCTATCCCTATTCTTCTTTGTGGGTAGCCATTGAAAGTTTTCCTTTAACCATCCTCCCTTGTAACTCTTCCATCTTGCACTCAATTTCCTTCTTCTATTTAAAGGTATCTCCAAGGCAATTTTTACTCTACTTGGTAACTTCTCCTCTCATAATTCCTAGCCTTCTTGCTATATGATACATAGCCAATAATTTTATTTAATGTTCCATCTATGGTTGATATGGTCTCTAAACTAAGGATATGAATGTCAGATGATTTCATATCAAAAGGGTTTCTTCCTATGATGATTATTGGAATGCCAAGTGAGTAAGAGCATCAAGTGGTCAGAGACTGACCTCAAGAATCCTTGGAGGGAGGTGTAAGGAAGTATGTCTCATCCCACTGATATTAGCACTTTATTAAGCCTTACTTAAATAAAATATCTTCCCATCCTATTATTAGAGTAGGTATATTAAACTCCTTGTAGCTCAAAATCCATTCGGTATCCTTCCAGTTCTTCATATCTCTACAGGTTTCATCCAAGAGCTGAAGTCATTTGCCTCTAGTTTTTGGAGCATAGATGTTCAAAATCACCCAATTGTTATTTTACTCATGTGGGAAACCATCACAAAATGGGGGTGACAATGCAACTCCTCTCCTTCAAGTTTATTGGGGTTCCACATAGTGGCAATCCCCCCAAAAGCCATAGTTGCTTCACTATAAGAATATTTTTCCTCTTGCCATAGTTAACTAACTATTTTATAGAAAGTTATGTATATTCATCTTGACTTCCTAAATGAGAACTATATCCACATTATGATCTTTGATCATAGATTTGAAAACAAATTGTTTCTTGGGGCTATTGAAACCCTTGATATTCTAAGAGATTAACTTCAGGTTTACCTCTTTGAGTATCTTCCAAGGTTCGCTATGACTGATTAGCTATGTCCAAAGATGTATCCTTTGTTCTTGCAACCCTTTTTGGGGGCCTACCAAGCCTTTCTTCCAAGTCCACATCCACCTTATTTTGGCCTCACGCTTTTTGTTTTGGTTCTTGCCAACACCCCTTCATCCCAAAAGGGGTACCTAGTATTGAGGATGGCAAGCTCAACTCTTCCATTTGAAGCTCAATACATGGAATATTAATTGTAAGAGTGTCCCATGATAGTGAGTCATTCATCACATATTTTCCTAGTACCACACTCATCCCCCCAACCATCTTTGGGTTAGTTTAGAAATGCTTCTTCCTCTTTAGTCTGAGTCTTTGGTGTCTCCACCTTCTGGGTTGTCCTTTCCATAAGAGCCTTTATGGGAGTCCCCTTAGCATCTAAGGGATCACCTAAACCATGTATTCCTACCTTTTTGGTCTAGAGTAATCCTATCTCATCCACATCCTTCTTGATTTTTCTCTCCTCTAAGAGATCATTCAAGCCCTTGTTACCAATCTAGGTCTTAGTTCCTTTTTTATTCATCTATCCCCCAACATCCCCAATAGTAGGGGTTGGTCCTAGGACATCATCATGAATTCATTAGGATTCAACTCTATGGCACCCAAATGTTTTGTAGATTCTAACTCTTTATCATTCCTTTTATTAAGATTCATTTTGCATTCGAAGACCACATGCCCATACTACCTACCATTTTGGCAATATATCTTCACATTCTTAGAATTGATAACTTGCCTCAAAGTTTTCCATTTGAACTTAGAAAAATATAGCCAAGGAGTGTGTTATTAACATGATACACTCACACAAAGTCTAGCAAATCCTATATGAGACCTATTTTGTGTAATAGTGTCCAGCTTAATGAAGTGTTTAAATGAATCCTTGGTCTATTAGAAGACCTTATCATCCCAAAATTACAATGGAAAACCCAAGAGAAAAATCTAAATTGGGGCCACTTTTTGCAGGCCAACATTAGGGTTGAAACTGGGTTTCCATTTAGCTATGACCAATATGTGTTTCCCTAACTTCCAAGAACCTACCAAAACCTGGTTTCTATCCTTTTCATTTTTGAACCTAAAAGATGCATTTCTCCCACCATGGCAATAACCATGACTGATCCTTTGAGCTTCCACCTATTAGAAGCCAATTTATTAACCATCTCTATGGTAGGTCTATAGCCCAGAAACCTTCTGACAAGGCTTAGCAAAAAGCTTCTGGAAACATTTTCCACAACTACATCTAGAAAATAAATCACTAGCTAGGACAGTGGGGGTAACCTTAGAGGTGGTTCTAGATTCTATTATGCCCATAAGAAAACATTTCTAGCCTAAATTAGGGTCAATCACGTCTAGATCTATCTCAGGAGCCCTAGGCCTAGAAGACTACAAAAATGGAAGATCTGATGAAGTTGAAAATGTCAACTCCTCCCCACCCAAGGTACCCCCGATATCCAAGCCTTTTCCTTTTGACATGCCTAGCCATAACTTTGGATAGACCTACTAGGAAGGATGGGCTAGGTTTTCTTGCATAGTAACAACCATTAACCACCATTAATAGTAGAGAAGAGTTTTAGTGACCCAAAAGTTAGAAAATTAAAATATTAATCCATAAAAGTTATCATTGATGGTTGTCTTGATGATTAGATAGAAAATGTAATGGTGATTACATGAGATTCAGTGGTAAGAATGGAAGCATCTAACACAGAAATAGAAACTAAACTAGTTTGTAAATAATTAACAATAACAAGATTGATAATTTTTTTGTGATGAATCTACACGGTCTTGATTAATTTGACCAACTAAATATTATATGAAAATAAACTGACACATAAATAACTCATAACAATATTAATTAAAAAAATTGGATGAGTCTACACAAGATTAATAAAAATTAAGTGAACACAATATTGTATGAAGTAATATGCTATAGAAAGGTGGCATTAAAACATCAATGAGTTGCAGGTCTATTTTGTAGCTTTTCCACATAGTTCTGCAAATCTTTACATGATAGCACGAAACATATCTAACGAATGTTTGTGTATTGTAGTACAAATGATGTGATTATGCAAGAAGTTGGTAATATGTGATAATAGATATCTATAACAGAGGTTGATGTGCATTGTTGTGATTTTGTTCCATTCTTATTCTGAAGGTCTAATTAAAAACCTATGGAAAGTTACATTTTTACACCCTTTCTTTAATTTGATTGTATTATTTTCAAATATACATGTTACAACTTATATATAAAGAGCATATACAAAGTTATGATTTTTTATGTGGTTTAAAAGAGGTGTAATTTCTTGTTTTCATCTTGCTTTCTTTTTCTTTCTATCCATTGTTCGCTTTTAAATAAATAAATATTTATTATTTGAAAAAATATATTTTTTATTAATTTTTTAAAAGGGACAATTACAATGGTTTGGATATGCAAAGGGACAAAATTTTATATTTAATATAATCAATTAATTAGTTTAGGTAGTTAATTATTAATATTTTTCCTTTCAATTCTTGTTTATTTGGACTAATGTCCTTTATCCATTAAGCTAGATTACAATCTAATTCTATTGCCATGTGACAATTGTTCCTTTCATATGTTTAACTAATATCTTTTGATTTAGATAGTTTAAATCTACACACTTAAAAAAGTTAAACTAACTTTCCATATCATATATTTAATTTGAATTAATCATGTCTAATCCAAAGCATTTATATAAGAATGTTTCTCTAATACCAATTCTATTCCTAGCCTATTTCTTTTATATAACATCTTTTACATGAGCACAACTTTGATCAACAATTTTAATCCCCATTCAATCTTAACCACCCATTACCCAATCTTTCACGACCTTTTAATGTTCATATTAAACATTCTATAAATTTTAGATTCTTCACTTGATTTAGAAATATACTTCATAGCCTAGAATTTCTACTTACATCACAATATCATGCTTCTAGAATGCCTATGTATTCCAATCATTACACTTTATCACACATTTATTCTATCCATTTGATATCTCATCATATCAATCTTATAACCAAGCTATTACTTTCATAGCTTCATCAAAAGATAAACTAAAAGATAAGAAATGTTCATGCCACTTTACCCATTGAGAGATATGTGGAGATATTTTGAGGCTTATTTTCATGCATTATTTTATATTATTTTTATCTTAATCATTTTTCATTTTCATTAGTATTTGCATAATCTATTAATTTATCTTGCAAGACTAACTCCTTTAAAATATATCACAAATTAGAAAGGAAATTATATATACATATTCTATGATAATTTCAAATTTGATCTAATTTCACAATTTAGATCAAATTTGCATAGGAAATGATAAGCATTTCAAGCCTTATTCTATTACAAATATAAGATTTCTAATTAATTAATTCAATATGACACCCACTTGTTTCTCTAATACATTTAAATTTAAAAATCAGAGATGAGAAAAAAATCATTGATTCCTACATTGAACTACCTTATGGTAATTATTTTTCACTTCCTCTATTTTATCATTTCAATCTTTAATAAAAAAACAAAATATTTAGCTCTAGTCATATAATTTATAAGTCCTTTCTTTTCTCTAGCATTGCATCTCAAGAAATTTTAGCATCTTTTTTCATAGGAAACTATAATTCATCTTAACATGAACATGTTTTATTATATGTGTGATCAAGGTTACCACTGCCAAGGTCAAAAATAGTGAAAATAACACACATTACCATGGGCTACACATATGTGAATTTCACCTCAACTAAAGTGACATGGAAGAACTAAAGTCTTGAAAAATAATGAAGAACTTGAAAACATGCGAAATTGTTTAAGTGTGAATGCAGGGTCAACTTTCTCATTCAAAATTATTTAGGAATTGCACATTTATTAGAGCATATGCAGATTTTCACCATTTTTTTAGAGCCACCTCTAAATAGGAATACATCCACAAAGAGTAACACTAAATCACATATTGTAGAGTGCCATTATTTTTATAACATTCACAAATGGTGATGGTGAATATTTAAAACATATGTACAAAGTTCCCACCATTTACCTAAAGGATTTTAGGTCATTATGGCATACAACATTTTAAAACATATATATGTACTTGTTAATTGTGTTCTATGTTATTTTTGTAGCTTTGGGATTTATGACCTTTCACTTATTTTCTAATTACAACATATGGTTTTTGTTCAAGAATATTTTGGGGTTTATTGGGTTATTCTAATGTATTTTGAGGAGTGCTGAATTTAATTAGATACACATCTACATGGTATAATTTGTTGGATCTTGGGGACCTTAATTTTTTGATTATGATTGTAAATATGCTCTTTTTTATAAGGGTCTTTATTAATTTAAATTTAGTGGGTGACAACTTTTCTTTAGAAACAAGGATCTATGATTTAAAATTTGAAAATTACTTTAGTGGTCAATACTTGTCAATTGGAAAATTTTGCACGTTGGCCTAGGTGGCCTATGTCAATTTGGAAAATTATTTTCCTGTATGTGGCTCAACATGTTTCCCCAACTTTACCAAAAGTGGGTCACACTCCAGACCCATTGATGCATGATTTATGCCATTGGTTCACTTTGTCACATGATATTGTAAACCAAACTTAATTTTTGTGGACAACAAATTAAGCACATTTTCCTACAATTTTTGAAGGGAACTTTTTGGATGACCTAAATTTTCCCATGGTTTTAAAAGTTTTTATAGGAGAGGGACAATGTTCACCCCAATATTTTGCAGCCAATGTAAGTTTCTTAACTATATTATTCTTGGCCATATATTGGATTGACCATAATCACCTTGGAAATTTTATAAGATGTGTTTTTATTACTTGGGCTTTGCCAAATATTCTATATACACTATAAGATTCTTGTGGAATTTTCCAAAATGGATTTTTATAAATGCACTCATAGATTAGTAGGTTCTCTCAATTTTGATTGATAGCAGAGTCTCAATTTCTCAAACTACCAAGAGAATTGGCAAGTGGTCACTACAATTGAGGCAAAGGTGAGTAACAAAAACTCTTATCTATATGTAATGTTAGTTTGTTATTATTTATTAGGTATAAATCAAACTGTTATTGGTCAATTATCACCTAGGACCAGTGACCAATGAGTTGTCTAGTAACAAGAGAGACCTAAGACATCTATATTTATAGTGTAGGTCATATGACCAATGATATCTATTTAAATAAATATATGCAATAGTTAACTGTCACTTCTTCAATAAATTAATTTTTTGGTAGCCTATATTTCTTTAGAGATGTTGAACATGAATAAGAGTAAGAGACCCACATGTGGTGGAAGTAAAAAAAGGCCAATAAAATGCACTCACAAAACTTTGTCATCATATTTTAGTGGTGCAAAATTTTGTTGCCAAAATTAGGAAGATACAACATCACAAGTACATTTAAAAGATTCTGAACCATTTCTAGTACCACTACCATATATTTAAGGAGTTAGAAAACTTGATATGTCTAATAACAATGTACTGGAGGATCTTTAAGTAAATACCTAGAGTAGCCAATATCTTTAGGTAAAAACCTAGAGTAGCTCATATGATATAATTATCTTGGGTGATAATTCAAAAGGTGATGATGGTGCACAAAGGGAAAAAGGAAATAGAAAGCAAAAAAAATGTGAAATCCAAAAAAGAATGGAATACAGATCTATCGATCAGGAAGATTCAAATGGAATGTGCCTCAAAGTATCCATTCATTGAACTTGTGCATAATATAAAGGAAGGTGAGCCTCTAGTAGACTATAGATGTATCATATACATAGATGTAAATAAAAAGGAAAAGAGGTTGTAGCTAAAAAAATGACACCACAAAAAATCATATCGGTAAAGTTTATGATAAGAAAATGATAGATGGAGTGGAACAATCAGTGAAAAGATGGAAAACCAAGGAGAAATGTCAAGATGTTGAGAATGCAAAAATATTTGAATTTCAAGAGAAAATATAGATGAAGCCTATTGATGTTAAAGGATCAATTGAAGTTGTTCTTGGAAAAGTAATGTAAGTGTAAGAAAGGGGTAAAGCTCTCTAGTTAAGTGTTGCCTTTATATTTTGAGCCAATGCCATGACATGAAAGACTACCCATCATTGAGTGCTTTATTACACTATCTAAAAGTTTTCTACTATGTAAGGAGTCACTAATCAATAAAAAGAGGACAGGAATGGACAAGTTGTCTTGCCAAGGTTGAAAAGGAAAATGTTAAGGAAAAAATTAAAAGAGTCAAATTTTATTGCATTAGCTTTTGATGAGGTGACAACAATAGATAATACTTCCTAGGTATGCATGCACACATTTCTATACCAAGCTAATATACTAAATATTCTTAAAATAAATGATAATTTGATAGTAAAAAATATTTTTTAACTAGTAACAAGTTCTCTAATTGAATATAGGGGTAGAGATGACATGATGATTACCCAAAAGTTGGTGTGTATTGGAGTAGAAGAAGGTTTAGTAATAAAAGGCCACAATAATGTTCTTGTTACAAAGTTAAAATATTTTCTTGGACCTTATGTTGTTGGTATTTTTTGCATGACCCACATAATGAAACTATCTTTTCAAATTGTCAGTGACTAGTCACAATTATAAAATTTGAAGTTTTTAATTAAAGAGATCTAAAGGCACTTTTGTTCAAGTCAAACAAATTAGGGGATTTTAACAATTTTTTGAGGGACAAACTAATGGGAACAATCTTCTTAAGGATAATGATATTAGAAGGAGCACCTTGGATGGAGGAGTGCATCAAGTTTTTTTTTTTTGAATATTTGTCATTGCTTGGTACAAGGAGTCAACTGATGATGAGGGTGGCCAATAGAAATATGGTGATCTAATAGAATCATTAAGTAATGTAGAGACACTCTTAATGTTGGCAACCATTCTCCCTATGATAGAGGGAATATGGAATATAATGAAGAAGATCCAACAAAGATCTATGTATATTGCAAAATGTAATACAATGTTTAATTTGACATGTATAACCCTTGATAATATCCATAGAAATCTAGCTTTATTTTGTGTTGATGAAAAATATTTAGTGTGGATTAGAATCAAAGATATGGATAATTTAGGTAAATTTTAAAAGATTTATGAAAATGAGGAGTTATGTTCCTATATACGCGGTGTCAAGATACCAATGTATTTTTATGGAAGTCTAGTGTCCACAAGAAAATAAAAGAAACCCATGTAGATAAAATTAACTATTATAAATGAAATCTTTGACCTAATTTTTTAGTCTATAACTAATTGTTTTAAGGAAACTACTTATATGGTATCCTAAAAAATTATAGAAAGATTGCCTCTACATGAATTACTTGAAGCAATGTGTATTATATTTCCTAGTTGTTGGAGTCTCAGAAGTCCAAAATATTTCAGAGATAAGTTAATGGTTTTTGATAGATAAATATCACAAGACCTTGAAAGAATCAATGGGGTGACTATAATGGAATTTAAGATGAATCTTTTTTGAGAGAGAAATCACATCATTTTAAAGATCCAATGGAGTAACAATATGTTGATCTTCTATAGGACCCCAGATAGGAAGGATTGGTAACTAGACATTGGAGAAATTTGGCTTATATAAAGGTGTTGAAGGATTCAATATCATAATATTTTCGGCTTGTTGAGTATTGGGGTTTGTGGAGGATGAGAGAGTTTTTAGTTCTTTGGGGTTCCTAAAATCCAAGGTAAGAAATAAACTATACATGAATTTGGTAAATTACTCAAAGATGTATACATGCCAGATATCAAGTCAATAATTTTCCTTATGAAAGGAAACTAAGATTTTGGTGGAAGAAATATCAAAGAAGAGGGTTGGAAAACATTTCAAGCTAGGGGCTATTGGATTTAATTTCTAAGGTTGATATTTCCAAAGTTTTGGCTAGGTAGTGAGTGAGATGGAAATCACTCCCATTCCCCTGGTTTGAGCTCAACTTTGATGGCTCTACAAAGGAGGGATTTGTGCTAGTGGGGAGCATTATAAGGAATGATAAAGGAAATCTAGTGATGGCTTATTCTAGAAACTATAGCAAAAAAGCCAATAAATTTTCTAAAGCTATGGGCTTATTTTGGGGTGTTAGACATGCCAACTGAATTAAAATTCAAAACCTAGTTGTGGGGGGTTTTGACTAGCCTATTAAGTGGTTCTCACAATGGGAGATATTTTTCCCTTAAGAAAAATGTCACCTTTATCAAGATTTAGTGTGATCTTGTTAGGATTAGGAGCACGAATATTTTAAATAATGAAAATACTATCATCATTAGAAAACTAATATGTGGCTAGCATTAGATGGAGAATGCCAAGGCTCATTATGATTCTTGATGGTCTGTGCCCATGGCAGGTGATTATTACTTGCAATTTCTTTTTCATTTGCCTTATCCCTATTCAATTTTTTTATTCTCAATTTTCTATAGGCTAGCCTTACTAGCTTTCTTAATCTACATTATGAGATAGGTGGGATAATGTTGGATATTTATGAGGATTTCATTGAGGACTTGGGAGAGAGAGGAGAAATGGGTGGAAACCTAGTTTACATTGAGCCGAGCTCCATTGAGAAATATAACAAATCCACTTGGAATTATTTGAAGGAGGGTGGTCTAGTTCTGTTTATGCAATGTATTGAGGTCTATAATGAGTCAGTCTCCATGCACTTTGTCAACACATGGAACAATAGGAGAGTGATTATGAATGGGATATTCTTTGAGATTAATTAAGAGGTCATTGCTAAGGTTGGTGATTTCTCCTTGGATGACCACAAATGGCAAGAACAAACTCATGTTGTAGATGAATCCAACCTTAACTTAATCTTCCACCCTAGTGAAAGTAAGACTCACAATCATGGTAGATTTTTCATAATGGCATTATTGGATTCCTAGAAAGAGGTATGTTATGTTATAATGTGCTATCTCACCTTAGAGGGTAGGTTCCAATTTTTTTTACCATTATCATTTTTTATTTTATTTTATCTTGAACCATTTTAGGAACTATGATCTAATCTTGTTTCCATAGCTCATCCTTCATTCTAGAAGGTAACATCCTTAAGGTTAGGGACAAGATGAAAATGGGAAATGTTATTATGTCCTCCACTAGGTTTTTATGTTTAAATTGTTAAACTTTCACAAAATCCTTTTTCCTATCCCACTTATTAATATTCAAGTTATTCTCCTTAACCTCAGTATTTCTACATTAACCCCTCAAATTTCCCTTGAGGTTGTGTCTATTATTGATACTAAAATACCTAAGACCTCTTTGCACCATATTCTTAAGAAAATTAAGATGGAGAAGGATATTTAGATTTTTGAATCAAATGTGGAAATGGAAGGTGGTAAGAATAGGTCACTTAGGAATAAGAAAAAAAGGTGATTATAGACCCCAGGCCCAAACATGAGCACCATGTTATATTAGAATCCACTAGTAGTGGAAAATGAAAACCCTATCAAAAAAGGAAGAAGAAGAAATCTTCTAGAAAGAAACACATTGAGGATGAGGAAGATGATATGACTAGCAAGGGAAACATAGGAGAAATTAGCCACTTAAGCCCTATTCTGTCTCATTTCGTAGACACCCTAAAGAATGATACTCTTGACAAATAGGTCAGTGAAAAAGGTGAGACTCTCACCTCCCCTCCTTTTCAAAATCAAAAAAGGAAAATAGACCCAAGATAAGGACCTGTATGGGACCTCCATGGATGAATATCATAAAAATGATGACGGGTTGGAAGATATTAACAAGAGTTTCAAGAAAATAAAGCCTAGGCAAGAGATTGTTGAGTAGAGATTTGATGACATGACCAAGTTTGCAGTTAGGTTTATGCACTCAACAACATCAATACTTCACCTTTTGTATGCTAAGAAGGAAGGCCTTAGAGCTATGGTGGGGGTGGACACCACATGATCTTTGTACAAGTTCATGATAGATGATTGGCTAAAGATCTTGTTGGATAAGCCAAAAGGGAAAGATAAGAACAAGGGGAGTTAGTTCTTCTTGTTTTAGTAATAGTTTTTATTGTTCCTTATTTTGGCACTCGTCCCATGTGGGTTATGTTCAGGGTTCTTCTTTACACTCTCTTTTAATATGGGCCATGTATACATTATGTTTAAAACTACTCATAGTTACTTTATGATGGTTCTATTTTGGGACACTCTGATTTGGGTGGTTCTAAATTTAAGAAGGGTGGTAGCTTAGTATAGGTCACTTCTAACTTGTAGTTGTTCTACAACATTTTTTTCTGGGCCAACTTTCAAGCCAAGGATCTTGAGATGCAGGTAAGTGGAGGTATGCAGAATAGAGAAAATAGAATAATGAAGGACTCTTTGAACTTGATGGCAAGGAAATGAAACATTTAGATGAAGAGATGGTGTGGTAACTTTAACACTTATGGTATGATGTGGAAACTCTGAATTTATTATTTATTAGTGATTATTGTAGTTCACTTTCTCAATTCAGGTCACTATTCTATGTTCTCATCATCTATCATTAATAAGTTGTATCATATTTTAAATATCTAATGTCAAACAAACATGTAAATTGTATTTTAAATGAGGTCATCAACCATTCATATTGATTAGTATTTGCATTATTATTCTTATATGATACATTGTCATGGTACACTCTTTTTTGATTTTCATTAATTTTAGGAAAATATAGAAATTCATAAGATAAAGTTCATATTGATTATCATTAATTCAATATTTAAACATGATAATTAATACAATTCAATGAATTCATTTTGCAAAAGTTAAATTTTAATACCCAATTTCATATCATAAGTTATAAGTTTACAACCATTAGATTAGCAAATGAACCTGAATTCCCTTTTATAAAAATAAGGGATGAACAAAAGCTTTAGGTTAATTTTGCTTCTGGAAAGAGTAACATCAAATTTAGTATCACAAATACTTTTTGCACTTCCATTTGACAAGGTTGTTCAACAAATTAGCATATGGATTTGCTATCTTTATCTTATTCATGAAAAAAAGTACAAACTTTAAACTCATATTAAACCATTAGAAATAGAAATAAAATATACATTATAAAGATAATTAAAATTACTTTCCAAGTTTCACATACTCTGATTAATGAGTTCACTTATGAGATCATTTAAAATATTATGTCACCATTTTAATGATGTTTAATTCTTCTTTCTATGGAACTTGAAGGTTTGTTATGTTATAGTAAATGAACTCCGACTTCATTAGACATTTATATTTGGAAGATTTACTTGAAAGAAATACTGCATCCAACAGTGTAGTTTGATTTTCCAATGGTTTGATGTAATTAAAAATGGCTTCAAGAGTTATTTCTTGAGTAAACTTAACTACTTCAAACCTTATTTTGTCCCTCAAACTCTTTTTGTTAAGCTTCCCTTCCAACAGATTTTTCTCATGAGTTATGTTATCCCTTGTATTTGTGCCTCATTATTTCAAAATGGTTTTACAATATTTTTGAAAATTTAACAGTTATATCCTTTGATCAGGGTGACATATTTGATTTAAACCCTAAATACAAAAGTGAAATACCTTAAAAAACCTAGTATTACTTATTCTTTGTTAGGGTTTTTTTTTTCTTTGTTAATTTTGAATTTGCACGAAATAGGGTTATTTCTCAAAATCATTTCTCTACTCAACCCATGGTTTCATCTTGGTTATCTTGTGTCATGTATAAATTGCCTTCTTTTAACCCAAGCAGTGAGCATTTTTATAACCATTGATCTTTCTAAAGATCTATGATTGTCACATTCTCGCGATTCAAAGATGCAATGTGTCTAACCAAAGTGAGAATGTGAGGAGTTGACACCTATTTTGTGGGACTAAACAAATGTAGAAATTAGAAATTTAACAACCCTTAGATCTTGCCAAGACTAATGATTCATGTTTTCTCATAAAATAAAAATGTTCAAATTTTAACTAATACAACATAGAGAGGGTTTGATGCATGTACAACGTGGGCCCATAAAAGACTACCTCAGATGCTCTGTTATGATGTTTTAGCTATCATGTCATGATTGGTTCTCAAGTCAAACTGAGTTTTCTCTCTTGTTTATCTCCTTATTATTGACTCAAAAGAAGATCAAGGGTTGTCCCATCCTCACAAAATAGAAATGATCGATATTTAAGAAAAGAGAGAATGTGAGTGATCACCATGTGTCCATGTGGGTCCCCAAGAGATGAATTAATATGCAATATTTACAACCATAGATTAAAACTAAGATTAATGATCCTTGTGTTGTCACATAGTGAAGATACAAGATTTTTAAAAGATGTGAAAATACAAGAAGTTGACAAGTATCCTAGTGGCCCCACATTACATTAACCAGTCTACAGAACAAGCACTTTTCCCAACCAAAAATTTAAATGAAGAATCATAGTGGTCATATTCTCACAAAAGAAACATGAAGGTTGTTCAACTAAAGTGAGAATGTGAGGGAGTGTCATGTGGAGGTGTAGGTATAGTTTTTGTTATGAGTTGCAAAAGAGATGATGTCAACATAAAGTACCAGATGGCATATTTTGATGCACTTTGAGTATTATGTATAAAAAAATTGATATTTTCCTTAGTCATTAGATCAAAAGGTTATCTATGCTTCTCACTTTCTTGTAAAATAAAAGTGTTCAAAGTTTAAGAAAAGTGAGAATGCAAGGGATCATTGGGTGTCCTTATGGGCCAACTTCTTACCACATCAATGTATAGAAATATTAATTTTCTAGTATCATGAGATCTATGGTTCTCACATTCTCGTGAAAGGAAATTGCAATATTTTTAACCAAAGAAAGAATGCAAGGGAATGAAATTGTCTTAGTGGACCCATTTCATACGTGCAATGTTAAGAAGACATGGATGTTTACTAATCATCAGATGCAAGGTGGATCAAGGGTTGTTGTGATCTCACAAAATGAAAGTATTCAAGTTTTAACCAAAGTGACAATACGAGAAATTGACACTTTTCCTACTAAGTAAAAAGTTATGCAGTATCAAGTTCGAATCATAGCCATCAAATTTTGGCTAGATCAACAACCATTTTTCAAATTCTTCGCTTAATATGGACAATTTGACTAGTAGAGTATTAATGGTGTTTCAAGGAAACCTCATGTGAACAAAATTTGCAAAAAGTCTGTAATTCATTCCATGATCTGGTACAAAGAAAAATAGAATCAAACCAAAGTAAACAAAGCTCAATTTTTTAGTGCTCCATACTATGAATTGTTGTGAACAAATTGTCTTGCTAAGATTAGAAGATTTATGAGTAAGTGCTCTAACATTTTTATGAAAATTTTTTAGTTTAAAATATTTTCTAAATTGATAAGATGCGTCCCCGAAGATATTTTTCTAGAAAGATGGATTGTCAAGATAGAAATTTACATTATGATTTCCTTGAAAAATTGTCCCTTTCTACAAATGAAATAGTGAAAGGAAAGGAATTGGTCCCCCAAAACCCTAGATTGAGAATTGATAAGGGTTTCTATAAAAATGGAAACTGGTTGAGAGATGCAGAGACATCAATGGGTGGTTTAGAATTTTTTAGGATTTGGTTTTCACAAATGAACCATGATACACCACTGAGCAATGTTTGGGAGTTTGACATTGGGAAGTTTTTTGTGCCTGGTGTCTTCATAGATGATAATTTTCTAACAATATTGGTGAAGATGTATGACCCTGTGTTGTGGGTGGTGAAAAACCATGCTAGAGAAAACCTATTTAGGGTAATTGTTGAGGTGATCTAAGAGGTTTCTATGCTAAAGCCTAACCTTTCTCTACATGAAAAGATCAATTTGGATGATTTATAGTCAAGGTATGATTCTTAGAGAATATACCTTTGAGGGGAACCATTACAAGAACATTTTGCAAAGGTAGGAAATCTAACACTTGTAACACCTTCCACCCTAGAGCCCCTATTAAAGAAGTATTTCAACCCTAGTACATAGGCCCTCTATATTTCCCTTTGGAATTTTTTTGGCATGGATGAGTAGGATCACATCCTAGGGTCTTTAATTTTTATGATGGCTCAAATTTTGTAGTATGGAATGCACCCCATTTTAAAATTTTGCATCCCATTTAGCTGAAGAGATTGTTAGCATGAATACTAATGATACTACTTTTTTGGAGTATCCTAAGCATTGAAGAATATTGACATGTTGCATCCAAGATTGTATTTGTCATTGATGTCAACATATCAGTGAGTCTGTGAAGACTAGTAGAGTAGCATACAGAGATCTTAGTTGTACAGATAATGGCTTGATTTTTTGGTGATGTGCGGTCATGGAAATGTTCTAAATTATGTCCTAATGATGTGATTAAGTGCACATGATGTTAGTTGAAGATGTACTAAATTTATACCAAATTTATAGAATGTAGTTCAAAGATAGTGCTTAGAGACCAGTTTCTGATGCCTATTCGATATTCATTCAATAGACTCCTAATAGGGTCCATCCTCTAACAAGGAATATTTATATTAGTACATCATCTTGTGGGTATCATCCCCACTAGGGTTTTACCTCCAATCAAGGGTTTCCCTAGTTAACATATCTAGCGTTAATTGTGCATGAGTATATTGTTATAGATTCTAATTATATTGCTGATATGGTTAAATTCTAATAAGGTTGATAATTGTGATTTCAGTTGGATACCACCCCCTCTTAGTTATATTGGTGGACTGTATATTCTAATAGAGATACACAATGGGCTAATTGGAAAAAGAAAGGGTAAGGTTGATAAATCCTTTTGTTGGTATTCCTTTTTGATGTATATGTTCCTATACAATTGTGTTTCTATCTTTTCTAAAGACATGAAACTAGAGTGAAAAAGGATGGAGAGAAGCTACCAGTTTAGCTCTAGAGTGCAGATATTACTTGGGAAGTCATAGATGCCATTTTTTCCCATTTTGATAGGTATTTTGAATCAAAGATGGGGATATTGTTAAGTGGAGACAACCCTTGAATTCCTTAACCCTTAGTGGAGTTGATTAGGCCTAAGGATCATGCTAAGGGTCTAAAGGTTAGTCACAATTGGGGAGACATTATCCCATATTCTATTTCTATTATTTTTAGAGTGTATGGTTTCCAAGGGAAACCTCATGTCCTACCATACCAAGTGCCTTTGAAAGTAGGAATTTATTAGTTCTTATGGAAGATTGGAGGACTTGAAGAGAAGGAATTGGTGGGAAGAGCTAGGGGAATAATCTTTCCAATTTTTACAATTATCCACAATATTGTGCTAACTAAAGGAGCATGGAGACACTTGGGTAAGTTTCTTGATAAACATCAAATAGCCAAATCTAATTCTTATTTTATCGATTTAGAAAGATTTTATGAAATGTTCAAAGAAAGAACTAAAGCCAAATCTTATGAATACATATTTTACTTTCCTGAAGATGTGATTAGAAATGATTTTTCTCTACAAGAACAAGAAGTAAAGAAAGGAGAATAAAGGGTTTATATTAGGATTTAGGAGTTTGTTAATGCTTTGGATAGAAAGTATAACCCTTTGGTTGATATCAAATTTTGGGGAGATAAGGTGAATAAATTGATGGAAAATTTTGTTGGGATCATGAAAACCCTAAACAAAAAGAAGGAAGCATTGATAAAAGAATACCTAGATTAGGCCAAGGACATAGAGAGGAGAATGGAGAATAGGATTGTTATGAGTACATGATAGTATACCCTCCATAGGAAGGTTAGATATGTAGTTTCCAAGAATGTGGGGGTACATCTTGTGCTAGTTTATAAAAGAAAATATTTAGAGAGCCCACCCTAAGGGCTAGCTGCAAAAAGGTAGAAATTAGAAGAAGGATCCTCATCAAAAGTAGAAGAGTATTATCCATCCTAAACCCCTATCCATTTTGACTATGAAGACTCTTTGAGGGAGAAATTGAAATAGATAGGGGGTCAAGATTTTGTTCTTATAATAACATCAAAAATAGAGGAGGGAATGCCTAAAGAACCCCCAATTCCACTCTTATCCCTCATTGTTGAAGACTTTAAAGGGAAAGAGATGGATCTTATTACAGAATAAGCTACTAACAGATTTTTGGATCATGATGACTTTGTGCAATATAGAACTTATATCCAATTTTTGTGTATATGTTATATATCCAATTTTGAGGCAAAGTGCAAAAGGGAAAAGGTAAAGAAACCTAATAAACAAAACACTAAGATAGAGGAAGAGATTAAAGCTAAGTTAATGTAGAGTTTTAGTTAGATAACCCTTGAAGGGGGAAGGAAATTTCTAAAATATTCAATGTGTGTTTATACTTCCAGAGTGGTACATTGCTAATGTAATGGTTTTTGACATTATAAGGAAGGAAAAGGAAACAAATTTCAATGTAGAAGAAGAAGTTAAAGAAGCCCATAAATGGGTCAAATAGATCAATGATCACAAAGCCCTAGTGATATGGTCTATTTAGAAGAGGGACTAGTCAAGACTCTAGGAAACTTTAGATGTAGAGCACAAAGGAAGCCTAGTTGTATACAAAGTGGGGAATGCAAATAGTGAAAAGGTCACTTGCATAAATAAAGAGATGGCTGATTTTGGTGTGGAAGTAGTGGTAAAGGATAAGAATAAGTTTCTTGAGTTGAATGCTAAATTTGAAAAGGTATTAGAAGCCTATGATGAAACCCCTAGCACCCTTGCTCCACCACCTCCTACTGGACCTATTGTGGAAACCCCTAGCACACTTCAACATCAATAATTCTATACTATAGATGAGTTGAAAGAAGAGAAAGCTAGGCTCAACATAGTACAAATAGAAATATGGAAAAGGTATGAGCATAAAATAAGGGAGGCAATGTTTTACTTTTTTTATGATATTGATACTAGGAGATTACATTACATGGTGACCCAATTTCTCTTTATTATTAAAGCTCTGAGTAATGATGATAATAAGTTGAGAGAGATCCTAAATACATGGGTATCAAGAGAGAAGACAATGAAAGAAATATGTTTTGATATAGTTGATAAAGAGAATCATGAATATTATGCTGAGAAAACATATGATCAAGTGATTGACTTATTAGAATTTGATGAAAAAAGGGAATTACTACAAATAAAGATAGGGTCATGCATCTCTAGATGTTAGAATAAAAGGTTCACTTTATTTCCTTCATTATTCATAAAAAGGCATGAGATAAAGACATTAACAAATTGGGATGATGACATTTTGGCCATGTTGAATGATAAATAAGAAAGATAATAAGTAATAATGACAATGCTTTATTTATAGATGTTGTATCAGACTTGATAGAGGCCAAAAGATTATATAAATTTTTTATATTTGAGGCAAAACATCTTAAGAATAAATGGAGATATATTGTTAGCAAAGAGAAAGAAGTCATTAATTATAACTAACTTGATGATTCAATAAATGATGAATGGGTGGCCAAGTATGTATCAATGACATAATCTTCACAGATAGCATCAGATGAAAAATTGCAAGAAAATCAACAACTACTGAAGAACTAAAATTTGTGGACAAAGGTGTTCAAATGATTAATGAGAAAGTAGAAGAATTGAGTTCACAAATTTCTTAGGAAATTGAAACCAAGACAATAGAGATAGGTGAAACAAGTCCTCAAGCAACACAAGGAGTTAAACACATAATACCAGAAGTAGTTGAGGAAAAAAATGATCAATTTCTTGCTATAGATATTAAAGAATTAGATTAATGCATCAAAGTAGAAGAAAATGAGGCCCCACAACCTTAAAAAGAGCATAAAGATGAATATAAATCATCAGATGTTGTGGAGGGAAAAAATTGATAAAACAAAACATGCCTCACCACAAAGTAGTTAGAAGAAAACTACTTCGTTATCAAGAAAATATGCCATGAGTATTTTCAATTTCCCCATGTAGTAAAAAAATTATATTTTTTTATTGTATGTAAATCTTTTGTTTTGGACAGCTATCATTTTCCCTCTAAGCTTGAAGATTGTTGCAACTCATTCTATATAAATGAGTTCCCAAGGCTAGAGGAAGGTCTAAGAGTTATTTTTCTAAACTAGGTTTTGTTCATGTTTTGAGTCAGTCCATTATACTGTATAATTTTATTTAAGAGTTCAAATAGAAAGTTAACAATGTCTTGTCTAAAGGAGTTGTTTTCTGATTGGGATGGTCATTTAATTGTATACAATTTCAAATAAGTAAATCAAAAATACAAAAAGCTAGTTGTTCATCCTAGATCTTGTCTCTTCTTTTATCTCTATATTGTTCTTGGAGATTTAATGAAAAAATTAATTAAATTAATTTCAATTTTCTTTTGCTAATAATCTAAAGGGTTATGTAAATTTTTAAAGTAAATTGGAAGAACTTTATGGTTTTCATTGAATATATTGATGAGTATGAAATTTGGAAATGAATACTAATAATCTTTTCACAAAGTGTTAAGATAGATCTAGAAGTAGATGCCTAATTCCCTTGAGTTTAGGGTATTGGGATGTCTAATTCCTGTGAGTTTAGCATACTGGCCATCCTCTGAAGTTGATCCAATATGGAATATTTAATATGGTGCAAAAATTCATATAAATCAATTGTTTCATGTTTTTTTATTGAAGTTTTGAAATCTTAGCCTATACTTAATTCATGGAGTTCTAGGGTTTGATAAAATATCCATATATCACCTCTTTTACTGTCAGAGAATTAGAACAATTAAGGAAATCATTTGTTATTTTGGAATTCATGCCAAGAGTTTGAATTTAGAGTGAATAAAAAGTGAATTCCTAGGTATAACTACCTAAATCTTGTAGAATTCAAAGTGGAGAAGACATCAGCGTCTTGTCAATTGGTCCTTTTAGTTTTCTTCTCAGAATGCCCATCATGGTCTCTAGCTAATTCCTAGGTTTTTTGATCATATAAGAGGTTCAAATTCTGTCAAATTAGAAGCCAACATGTTACTAGGGAAAGGATTCAACAAACCAAGATTATCATTAATTCTTTCTCTACCATTCATCTTGGCAATATTTTTAACAGATGAGTTAAAATATTCCTTTAATTTCCTTACACTCTTGAATTTTTGAATGATATTTGATTTCTTTATTGATGCATGAACATGGCCATGAATTCCATTTTTTACCAACTACCTATCATTGTTTGTGTTAATTATGCATATAATCTATCCTACATTATTCTTGAGCTTAAATTTTTTTTTTTTCTTCTCCACCTTGTCTTTGATACTCCCATAAATAAATATAACACTTTATGCAATTAAGACTAATCACACAAACTATGAGAATTTTCCATTATTTCCTGCTGGATGTTTTGTTTAATTTTCTTGACTAAATTTTTAATTTTTTAATTTGACTCATTCAAGTTGTTTCCATTGGTTGTGATTGTTTTATTTTATCTCTCTTGAATGATACACTTATTATTTTCCAGCAACACTTTGTATGTATTCTAAATGAGTTGACCAAAAATCATCATATTTTGCTTTATACAAGGAGAAAAAGAAAGATTCTGAATTTCTTTCTTCTCACCTTACTTGGTATGAATCATAACAACTAATTTTTCAATAATAGGAATAATTTCATTATTTCCCATCTTAATTTAGACTTATAATTCTTACCAATGAAAGGAAAAAACTTTTATTACCACTCATATGGTTACTACAGTCAATGTCAAAATACCAAAATTCAAAGCTACTAATGAGGCATATTAATGTCTCAAATTTGATATAGTTTTTATATAATCTAAACTTACGCTTTGAGCCATGTGAAAAACATTTCCAAAATATCTGTTTGAAATGTCTTGTGAACTTATGCTAAATGCAACTAGAACCTATTAAACCTATGGATAGTGGAGTTATTTTAGGAAGTCCCACTTGTTACATTATCCGTAGACCATTATTTTGCTGCTCAATCAAAGTTCTAAAAGTCATGGTTGACATCCCATCCATTTTCCATTGATGATGTTTGCTCATGAGTTATTATGTTATGTTTGTAATAAGTTCCAATTATCTATATATATGGAGAGTTAGAGTTAGTTAGAGAGATTCTGAAGTTGTTTTTACTGTTCTCTATGAATTGTTTAGTCATGTAACAAAAGAAGAATTCTAATGAGATAGTGATTTTGGATTACCTATTGTGTTCTTAATTAGTTGAAGCCAACCAAGGGGGCCCACTTGGGAGGTGGAATAGATTTAGGTAGATTAGATTCATTTCTTGCAATTTCCTATTTAAGATAGATTTACTGTATTAGTCTTGCAGCATAGTTACTGCGAAAGTTCCTACAACATTTGTGGAAAATGATCATAGTGGATGTTTGAAATGTTAACTAGTTTAGAATTCCCTTTTCTGTAGTTTCTACAATTCTTTGTTAATAATCTAAGTGTGTTTACTATTTTGTATTAGTGGTATAGATTCCTTTCATGCATTTTAATCTCCTATAGCATAGGTGTTAAGACTCTTAAAGAAACTTGGTGCACATACTATGCTGAACCATTTCAAGTCATATGTCCCTAGGTTGACAATTCAAATGTATTTTCATAGTGGAATAGATAGTTCTCAAAATGGATATAGTACCCTTGTTAGAGGAATAGCAGTGTGATTATCTTGATCTATTATGGAAACCTACTTTTTTGGTGCCATTGCTAGGGATGGTGTCAAACAAGGAACCTTCATGAGTCCTCTATTTCTAGATTAGTGTGTTATTTAGAAACCACGAGATTGAGTGCTTGGTTCATAAGTCACCAATTCAATTGCATGCATCGAAGAGGAAGACCACAAGATGAATATGGGAGATTTCTTCCATGGGAGCCTATTAATCTAAATGAAGAAATTAAAGAAGAAGTTGAGTTGCCTTTTCTAGATGCAAGCCCTATTTTTCCTACAGAATCATCCTCAAGGGAAAAACCTTTGAACGCAAGTGGTCTTCAACCTTTTGCTGAAATTTTGGTCAGTTTTCTTAGTATTACTACTCCAAATCCACCAGTTGTTAATAATCTAGTGCCCAATATCCCTTTTCAATAGTAACCTCATAATCAAATACCTCCAGTAATGGCACAACATACTTTTCCATTTCCTCTTCCAAATGCTAATCTCAAAAGTATACCTCCAAATGCTCTTCCAAAGTTTTTTGGCCTCATAACTAAAGATCCTGATACTTTACTAGTTGAGTTTGACATACTCTATCATAGCTTTGAATACAACACTAATGCCCATAATCTTAAATTATTTTCAGCAACACTAAAAGAGTTAGCTTTACAATGGTTCATGGGTTTAGGAGCTAATGCAATAGGTACTTGGGATGAAATGAAAACTCTGCTTCTAGAAAAATACAAAGATTATTGCAAAGAAAATGATTCAAGAGAAGATGATATCTTTACAATATCACAAAAGGAGGAAGAAACATTGGAAGACTATGTTTCACATTTCTTGTATACACTACAGAAGAACCCTCAACATGTGTTGTCCAAGGATTCACAAAAGCTCTTCTTTTTGAGAGGTGTGAATGATAGTTGTCTAGAAGTATTAGACTTGATGGCTAGAGGAGATGTGTATCAATCTTCTTGGGATGACCTCAATAAATTTTTCCTTAATTACTCAAGATCAACCATGAAGAAAGGAAAGGGACACTGGACTACAACTACTAAAGGAATTAGTCAGGTATTTCAAAGCTCAAAATATCTAATCTACTCTTAGATTTTAAGTAGGACATTATAAATAATGTTGTTACACATCTTGAATCAATGAATGCAAAGAAGAAACACACAAAAGATGAGGTACAATTAGTTGAGTACTGCCCACATTGCCGGAAGTAGAAGAAAAATTGCTAATGCAAATTGATTGCTACCATGGAAAACCAACATCTTCCAACTGAGTACATCAAGATAGATGGAGATGATGAGAAAGTATTATTTTTTGCTCAATGCCATCCATGGGCCCAACATCAAGGTATGCCTTAGGACCCTTTGCAAAATTCAAATCTAAATGGTAATCAATGGAAAAATTGTAATACCCAAGGTCCTCTACAATATAGTCAACCTAATTGGAATAATGCTTGGAAAAATAATCTACAACAACCTCAATGGCCTCAAAATTTCCAACCTTCCTAGCCAAACCAATAGAATAATCAATGGTAGAACCAATGCAACCACCCCAGGGGAATCGGTAGTCTATAAATCAATGGAGAGGACCTCAATAGTGGCCTAACCAAAATAATGGTAATCCACAATTACCACCTCCAGTCCAACAACCTGCACTAATGCCACTACCTGTGAGTCCTCAACCTCAAAAGAAGACCTAATTACCTACATAACCTCAGCCAAATCTAAATAACCAACAGTCACAACAACCCATGTACTCTGCTGATGCTTAGCAATATCCTACTTATGCTCTAAATGTTGCAAATATATATTTGAGATCTACTACAACAATACCAGTGCCTAAATAGCCTCTTATAACTAAAATACCAGATACTCCTACAACATCAGAACCTATAGTTTCTAAAGAGGTTGACCCAATTAATGTCACTATTTCAGCTCAAGCCCAGTCAATAGTTGAACCTCCTTTTCTAGAGAAGCTCATACAAAGTAAACCTGTACAAATAGAAGAAAAATATTTTGATATTATTGATTAGTTAAAGAAAATGCATGTCCAAATACCCCTATTCCAAGCTATTAAAGATGTTCCTATCTATGGCAAAGCCATTAGAGAAGCCTGCCTAAAGAAGCCTGGGAGGAAGAAAAAGGACCCAACTACAGTCCATATTGTAGGACAATTAGTTGATGTTATGTTAGGAAAATTGATCATTCCTAAATATTTTGATCTAGGTAGTCTAGTTGTGAATGTGATTATAAATGGTTAGTTTGTTAAAAATGTTTTAATTGATCTTGGTGCTGCTATAAATATCATGACCAAGGATACTATGGAGAAGTTAAAAATAGAATTAAGGGCTACTCCAACAATTTTACAACTTGCAGAGAGTTCTATTGTCACTCCTGATGGGATAATAGAAAGCATAGTTGTAACCCTAGACTCTCAAGAATACCCTATAGATTTCATGATTTTGTCTCCCAAAGTCAATTTATCTAGTTACCCTATCATTCTAGGATGACCATGTTAGCTATAGTTGATGAAAATATAAGTTGTAGGTAAGGGAATATGACCATATCTAATGGTCAAGAAACAAAGAAATTTGATTTATATCCTCTAGCACAACCACAACTAGATTTAAGCACATCTATCTAGCTAGATTTAGAGGATGGAGAAGAAGAGTTAAACTCTATAGCAAAACTTATGATGTTACATAGACAATCTTTCCTAAAGTTGTAGGAAGGGGATTTAGTAATTCAGAGTATTCTTACTAACACTTGTGTGGTAGAAAAAGATGTATTCGATAGTTTTGTGTTAGAATTAACTACATATGAGGAATGTAATGAGAATTGCATTATGCTCAAAGAACCAAACATTATTCATCAACTCTTACCATCTAAATTAGATACAAGTCAAATCTCTAAAGCTGTTATAATTAAGTCTACCACTATTGTTGAGCTATCAAAAGGTCATAATCTTCAAGTCAATCCCAAATTATCTTCTATATAGATGAAATAGTTAACAGAGCTACTTTAAAAACATGAAAAGGATTTAGCATGGGACTATGGGGATATAAAATGGTTGAGTCCTACATTATGTACTCATGGAATATACATCAATGAAGGGTGCCTGCTGCTCTGTCAACCCCAGAGAAGGATTGATCCAACCCTTAGAGAAATAGTTAAAACTGAATTGCAAAAATTTCTTGATGCTTGTTTTATTTATCCTATATCTGATAGTAGATGGGTGTCACCTCTAGTCATAGTGCCTAAAAAGGGAGGGAAATTGAAGATTTGTGTAAATTATAGAGAATTGAATAAGGAAACCAAAAAGGATCACTTTCCTATACCATTCATAGATCAAGTTCTGGACACTTTGGCTAGAAAGAAGTATTTCTCTTTTCTAGATGGGTACAGTGGTTATAATCAAATAAGTATTTCTCCTAAAGACCAAGAAAAAATCACATTTACATGCCCATGGGGTAATTTTTCCCATTTTATTTTTCCATTTGGCTTGTGTAATGCTCCTGTAACATTCCAATGAGCTGTAATCAACATTTTTGCTAATATATTAGATGATTGTATAGAAATATATATATAGATGATTTCACAAAATTTGGAGTCACCCTTGAAGAAGTGATGATAAATCTTGAAAAGGTTCTTATCTAATGTAAAGAAAATAATCTAGCACTTAATAGTGAAAAATGTTTCATGCTCATGCAGGAAGGAGTGGTACTTGGTCATTTCATATTAGCCACAAGAATACAAGTGGATCTAGCTAAGATAGAGGTAATTCTAACACTAGCCATACCTACAAAACTGAAAGATGTAAGATCCTTTTTAGGTCATGCTATATATTATAGGCATTTCATAAAAGATTTTAGAAAAATAACTAGTCCTTTGTACACATTGTTGACTATGGAACTTGAATTTATTTGGACACCTGAATGTAATGAAGCCTTCCTATAGCTTAAGAAACTTCTCACCATGACACTATTTTTACAAGGACTAGAATAGTCAATTCTATTTCATATTTATACTGATGCATCAGACTATGTTGTAGGAGCTATATTAGGACAAAAGTCTGCTAATCTTGAGAATGCCATCTACTATATTAGTAAAATCCTTCATGGAATTGAGCTAAATTACATAATAACGAAAAAAGAAATTTTAGCTGTAGTCTCTACATTGAACAAATTCAGACATTATGTGACTGGATATCCTATTTTTGTTCATACTAATCACTCAACTATAAGGTATTTAATGAACAAACTAGCTATCACTAGTAGATTGGCAAGATGGCTCTTGTTGTTACAAGAATTTGATACTACTATTATTGATTATCTAGATAAATCCAACATAGTTACAAATTATTTGTCTAGATTGACCATTATTGATGAAGAGCCAACTCTAATTGAAAACATATTACCAGATGATCTCTTGTTCCATATAGCAACCCATACACCATGGTATGCAGACATTGCAAATTATCTTGTTACAAATAGACTGTCTCCACACTTCTCTTATAAAGAAAAGAGAAAGCTAGCAAAGAAATTTTTTCAATATTCTTGGATAGATAATAATCTCTTCTATGTAGGACCAGATCAAGTCATGAGGAGGTGTGTCAAGGAAGATGAGATATATGATATACTGCATGCTTGTCATGATGAACCATGTGGAGGCCATTTTGTAGGGAAAAGAACAACATTAAAGATACTTATAATGGGATATTATTGGCCAACCCTACATAAGGATGCAATAGAATATATAGCTAATTATGACAAATGCCAAAGGATGGGCTGACCAACCAAAATTGATGAGATGCTACTCACTCTATAGATTGTGGTCACACCTTTTGATAAGTGGAGCATGGATGTCATAGGTCCAATTGACCCACCATCAAGTGGTAAATCCTACATCTTAGTATGTACAGATTATGTAACTAAATGGGTGGAAGTTAGAGCAATGAAAATTGCTAGAGATAAGAAAGTAGCTAAGTTCTTGTATGAAGAAATATTCACCTGTTATGGAGTGCCTAGAAAACTTGTCATAGATCAAGGAGCTCAGTTTACATCAAATTTGATCACTAAGGTTATGGAGTACAACATAAGGTACCATAAATCTAGTCCTTATCACCCTTAAGCAAATGGGCAACTAGAGGTTACCAATAGAGAACTTGAAGCCATTTTGATCAAAATACTACACATACACAAGAAGGATTAGACAAGAAAATTAACTGAAGCTATTTTGGCATACTGAACCACATGGAAGACAACAACTAGATTCAATCCATTTGGGCTTGCCTATGGTAAAGTAGCAATGTTGCCCATTGAATTTGAACACACGACACTGCACACTACTTTAGAGTTGAACATCAATCTTCCTACAATACAACAAGAGAGACTCCTCCACTTGAATTTTCTAGATGAAATATGAAAGAGAGCTTTAGAAAGAATATCAATTATTCAACAAAAATGAAAGTAGTGGCATGATGCACATATCAAGAAAAAAAAATTCCAAGCAAGAGATTGGGCCCTCCTCTATGATTCTTGCTTCAAAGAGAATCCAGGGAAATTGCAAACTCAATAGCTAGGGCCTTATGAAATTCAACCTGTTTTTGACAATGGCATAGTGTAACTAACAACCATTGATCCTTTTTAGTTTCAATTACTTGTAAATGGCCATAGGTTTTGTCTCTATCATAAGCCACAAACTAAAGAATAGTTCCTCTAGCAATTCCAACCAATCGATACACTAGCTCTTCTGAACATAGTTCCTACAGTAGAAGATGAAAGTCTTCTTCCTACAACCATACAATGATAGAATTTTAGGAGCCTTTATAATAAAACCTCATTTAAATATGAGGCCCCATTCTTCCATTAACTTTTCTCTTTCTTCATATCAACCAAACTAATTTTTTTATCTACCATCCACCCACATTCCACATCACTCACACTCTATTTTTCTTGCTTTCAATAAACAAAACCATCAACACTTTCTGCAATCATTAGCCTTTTCCACCTCATCAACTTGCATACAGATGTACAATCTCAAATTTATAGGTATAAAAATTTCATTTACTCTTTATTCATTTTTAGAATATAGGTTTCAATATTTATATCTAATATTGCATTATATATATCATATAAGACTTAAGCCAGTTTCTTCGTCCCATGCAAAATTTTTTGAAGTAAGGACACTTGTCAAATTGTAGTGGGGGGTCAAGAAAGTGTAGTAATTTCCAAATGTCACCTCCACATTATCCTAAGTCATGTCAACATTAAAGGATGTACTTTGGCGATAGTCTGATAGTTTCATTTCATTAGTTTTAAAAATATTTCTATATCCACCGTACCTTTTATTGTAAATTTTTAGAAAAGATCTCCTATACTTAGCATGATTGAAAGGACCAAGAGCTGTTATGGGAACATCTATAGTTAAAGCCTCAATATCTTCCATCATTAATGTATCATTATTCTACATGCTAGAAATAAAGGGGTCTTGGTAAAGGGAAGTGGTAACAACATACGACGTTTTTAATATTAGTTTTGAAGTTCAAAGAAAAAGAAAATTTGTAGAGGTAAGAGGGGCAAAAATTTGTCATAGTAGCAAGAGTAAAGCTAGACATTTTGAAGATGGGAGGACAAATAAAGAGTTGTGAGCCAGTTGTTCATAATATTTTACTCATGGACATTGAAGCAGTTTGACGATTTCATGCTTGTGGATGGCTCAACTATTTCTCACAATTAATAGAATTCAATGAAGTGGAAATGGAGTTCATGATGACATTTTATGAAGGGGAAGCCTTAGTTTGGGGATTAAGAGTGGTTGCAACCAAGGAAAGGATAGTAGAGGTCATAGGATTTTCAGTAATTGGGAAACATTATCCAAATGAGCATGATGCTAGATCTTCAAGGGCATAGTTCACTCAAAAAGGTAACCCTCAACTAGACATTATAATACAAGGATGTAAGATACTTTCTCTTCCACCTCCATATCCAGATCTAGCAAACCACATTATCAGATATTTAACCTATGAAGGTAGGATTTCAAACTTACATGCTCATCATTTTAAATTTCTTAGTTGCATAAGGCATAACATGCACGTTAATATTTCCAACTTTCTTTATAATATGTTGTGTATTAGTGCTGAGGAAACTCAAAAAGGAAATCCAAATTCTGTTTCCCATCATGCTCTCATTAAAGTTCTCATTCAAAGATCTCTTAAGGATTCTTCCAATATTTCATGGGTAGAATTTGTTGAATCTAAGACCTTATAGCTATAAGACAACCCTATTCCTCAAAACCTAGAAAATGAGAAAGAAACCACAAAGCCAATTCAAAGTCCAGCTAAGAAGGAAAATAAATCTCTCTTGATAAGTCTGCTAAGACTAATTTAGAGGATGATATGTTGATCTCTTCTAGGGGTAAAGGCAAGAGTAAGGTTAGCCATAACCTTGAAAAGGAAGTGAAAAATCCCTTTGTTAAGGTAATAAAAAGAAAGAGGTCTAGTCCTATAGTAACTAATCCTGGAGCATCTACTCCAGTCATGCCTAAACCAAAACAAACGTACAAAGTGGTCGAAGCTAAAGAAGTTCCTGTACATAAAAGCCCTCGTATGTAAGGTTGAGTATCTCTAGATTCTATTGAAAAACCAAATGCCCCAATTTCAAAGTCTCAAATAGAGTCAATAGTTGAAAATCTCCTAGATGATTCTCCTGTGCAATCAGAGCCCCAAAATGTAAAACACATGAAACTAAGTCTATCAAGGAGAAACTGCAAGAGAATTAGGAATTGTGAAAGTCAAATCCTACTACTATTCTAGAAAAAGCACCTAGCAAGGAGCAACCTACCATGCCATCATTCCCTGAATATTCCAATGTCTCCCTTATACCTTATAAATCTTCCTAGTACACTCAGCATTTCCAACAAGTTGCCAAAGAACAAAAGATGAAATCTGAAACTCAAGAATTTTTGTCATCAACAATTCAGTCAATTTTGTTTTGTCTATACAATTATTTTATTTTTTAGAAAGCCTTGTGGAAGAAAGAGAGAGACTAGATGAAAAAGGAAATATTTGATAGAGACAAGTAAATTGAATCATTAATGGAGCAACTAGAAAAGTAGAAGCAACAAATGAATAAGGCTTTAAAGCTAGCTAATTAGGCTATGGCCTATAGACCACCCTCAAGGGTGTATATTATGTGTTTGAAAGACATTTTTTGTTATTCTAGTTGATGATGACAATGAGAAATATTGATTGTGAACTTAAGAATGCTTGAGATTTTTTATAATGTGTATCAAACTTTTCCCTCATGGGAAAAGAACTAGTTGTGTGAGCTCTATTTGCATAATTTCATAATTCCACAAGGAACAGAATGGAATCCCTTGCTTTACATAGGGGATGCTCACTTAAGAGCTCTAATTTCATGGATGCACAATGAAACAGAGTATGATAGATAGTTGGATACTTATAGAGACCTTGAAAAATTTGAGGCATTGCCACTCTAGGTTGAATACCATAAGCCTTATGATCTCTTGAGAGATTGGTTCAAATTAACTTGTGGAAGGCTAAAATTAGAAATTAGAGAGAAAGTGTTTGAAGAAAGGGAAAAATTTTACATAGAGTATCAGAAACTTTCCAATTTTACACAATAGAGAGTAATTACAGGGCTTAGAAATAGGTGGAGTCAACTACCAGAATCTTTTAGGAAGGTTGAACTACACGACCCTATTAATTTCAAGGAAACAGTGAATAGAGTGGCTAAATAGATGCAATTGGGAAGGAAAATTAGGAAAGAGTTATGGATGCTAGTAACCTTCCAACCTCCTACCCTTCTCTAGCCCCTGTATGAAAGCAATGCTACTAGGTTAGGTCCATTAGTTGAAGAACATTTGGGTGAGCATTGGAGACAATCCAAAAGATATTTCTACACCTTCAAAAGTGGGAGATAGGGGAAGACAATAGTGGGAGATTTCAAAGAAATGACAAAGGAGTACAATTCTTAAGGACAAGCATTTTTATAGTGGGGGATAGATGATGAGGCATATTAATGTCTCAAATTTGATATAGTTTTTATATAGTCTGAACTTACTATTTGAGCCATGTGAAAAACATTTCCAAAATATCTATTTTAAATGTCTTGTGAACTTATGCGAAATGCATCTAGAACCTATTAAACCTATGGATAGTGGATATGATGTACCTTACTTAATATTATATATAAAGTGTAGTATTTCATATAAATATTTTAAGCTATGTTTTCATATTTGAATGAGAGTAGAAATATTGTTTTATGTGTTTGAATATTTCTAATTTTGAGGAAATGGAGAAGTGGCACGAAGAGTGGTGAGCACCATATTAAAGAAGGGTTAATGAAGATTGGTCATAGTATGAGAAGTGCAAGTCAGTTTCAGGTGATAAGTCGTGTCTATGAGAGGAGTTATTTTAGGAAGCCCAATTCATTACATTATCTACGAACCATTATTCTATTGCTCAATTAGTGTTCTAAAAGTCATGGTTGACATCCTACAATTTTTCTATAGATGAATTTTACTCGTGAGTTATTATGTTATGTTTGTAACAAGTTCCAATCCTCTATATATATGGAGAGTTAGATTTAGTTAGAGGGATTCTAAAGTTGTTTTCTTTGTTCTCTATGAATTGTTCAGTCATGTAACAAAAGAAGAATTCTAATGAGAGAGAGATTGATTTTGGATTACTTGTTGTGTTCTTAGTCAATTGAAGCCAACCAAGGGGGCCCACTTGGGAGGTGGAATAGATTTAGATAGAGTAGATTCATTTCTTGCAATTTCCTATTTAAGATAGATTTACTATATTAGTCCTATAACATAGTTACTGTGAAAGTTCTTGCAACACTTGTGGAAAATGATCATAGTGGATGTTTGAATTGTTAACTAGTTTAGAATTCCCTTTTCTATAGTTTCTACAATTCTTTTTTGATAATATAAGTGTGTTTACTATTCCATATTCATAGTATAGATTCCTTTCATGTATTTTACTTTCCTATAGCATAGGTGTTAAGACTCTTTAAGGAACTTGGTGCACATACTGTGCTGACCCATTTCAAGTCCTATATCCCTAGGTTGGCAATTCAAATGTATTTTCATAGTGGATTAGATAGTTCTCAAAATGGATATAGTACCCTTGTTAGAGGATAGTAGTGTGATTATCTTGATCTATTATGAAAACCTATAGCTACCTTCTTCACCAATATCTCACATGATGCATGCTATGTTATTATTTCTTTCTCCAACATTTTCATCAACTATGTTAGCATTCTATTGTGATTGATCAATTTGTTTCTTCCAACATTCCTTTGCCTAATGCTCAAACTTGTGACAATGATAGCATTCAACATTGCATTTATTAGGGTTGTTGTTTCTTCTTCCTCCTTGAGGGTTGCTATAAGATTTGTTTTCTCCTTCATGGCCAACATCTTTTGTTGAAATTTATTCTCTATCATTTCTTTTTTCAAAGCTCTCACATCCTATTCCTCTAGAACCACATCTAAATTTATTTCTCTCTCTCTCTCTTCTTGCATCTTGCATATGATTGAGCCTTGAAATATAGCTCTTGAGAAGAGGTTACAAACCTATTAATCAATGCTCATGAGTATAGAAAGAACCTGTTAGCTCATCAAATGTTAACTTGGACAAATATATTGACTCTTTAATGCAAATCACAAATTGTCTCCACCATTCTTTGTTCTTCAAACTCTTGTCCATTAATTTTCAACTAGTTTATCAAACTGGAGGATCTAGAGTTGAACTCTGAAACAAATTCATTTTCACTCATAAGAAGAGACTCAAACTCTCTTTGAAGCATTTGAAAATTTACAACACAAACTTGATGAGACTCGTTGATTGTAGTTTCAATAATATCCCACGCTTCTTTGGAATAACTAGATGCTGCTATTCTTGGAAGTAAAGCCTCTATCAAGGCTTCTTCAACCAAACTCATTACCTTAGGATATTTACTTCTTATCCTTCTCAACTGAGTCTTCTAATTACTTGTGATGGAAAAAACCAAAGGAGGGTCTATAGTATTTGTAAAAATATTTTTCACAAGATCCTACAAATAATTTTATATCATAATGGTCTTCTTTTTCTTTCTTAAACACAATAATTTTATCTATTAAAGGATGATAAGTGCTGCCAAACCTTTCTTTCATCTCCAACCATGTGTCATATATAATAACTTCGAATACCTCCCAAATAGAAGTGACCAAACTCAATAGGATTAAAGGCTCCATAGCTCCAATACCATGTAGATATTTTGAAAGAAATAATACAAAAAAAAAAAAAAAAATTTATGCTTCCAAATTAGAATATGAGTTTTTCTCAAACAAGACAAAGTAATGGATGCACATAGATTACTATTTTGTTATCTGACCATGTAAAAAAATTCAATTCAAATGGAAACAATAACAAAAGAGACAGAGTATGCCATATATCTTCTTCTTTCTATTTAAAATTGAAACAAACTAATACATTTAGAAATTTGAAATGAACTTCTAAATATAACAAGTTTATTTTTGTTATAAAATAAAAGTGCAACAATACAAGGCTACAAAAAAACTGACTTTACATCAAGAAATCACTACTCTACAAAGATTTATAAACAAGAAATTTAATTTTGAAACATCTCTACTGAAACAAAGTACATAACATAACTATTTTCTACTGCAAATACAAGTAGCATTGCCTCTTTCACATAGTCTATTATGATCTCTGAACTTGGTTTCATTTTCTTACACTTCAAATATAAAAAATTATAATCTTTTTATAATGCTCAAAACTTAATTCCTAAGTTTTTGGACCATCTTAGAAACTTGACCACTAAGGAAAGAGAGGAGCTTCTAAAATTTTAACTGCTAAGTTACTGAAAGGGTGAGATAAGATTGAATTTCTAAGCAACTATTAATGTTTATCTTATGACAGCTATATAGGAAGCTTCTTGAAATTAAAGAGTAACTTTATGGAGGTTCAAATAATCTAATATATTTTATAAATTCTAACAAGATAATGTGAATTATTATTATTTTCATATTGTTTCAAATTGCATTCAATTATTAAAAGTGAAAAAATGAAAAAGAGATCATGTAATAAAATTTAAAAGTTTACAAAAAAAATTATAGGCTAATCTTTTTCCAAAAGTATATGATATCTTAAATACATAGCAATTTACACATTTTTACCTTCAAGTTTGTGGAATGAATAGCAATGCAGTTCACATCTTTTGTGCTTAATTTTTTTAAAATATCTAAGCTATTATTTGAGCACTTTAAAGATAAAAGGAGGCTATATTGTATTTGAAAGAAAATATTGATTGGCATTAATGGCAAGTAGTCTATCAATAAAATAAATTGGGTCTATATCTAATTTGAGAATTCTAGAGAAAACTAATAAACATAACAATCAATAGAGGACATAAAAAATGGTATTAAAGCATGATCCTATCATCCAATAGGGTGAGATTAATTAATAGATCTAACAATAGGTGTTTTACAAGTATATACTTTTTGTTTGATTTTATTCGATGTTGATTTAAAAAATGAGAATAACTAGAGTTAAGTACAAGATATATATGAGAACATAGATATTTTCATGCTTATAATTAGTGTCTTAATATGTGATAATATCATCCTCTCTTTAATGTAAAAAATACAAATGATATTATATAAAATTTAGGCCAATAAAAATTAAAAAAACTATTAGCTGGTTTAGGAATTTCATGTTTCATTTCATTAAAAAGAACAAGCAATCTTGGAAAGGACAAACTCTCATGCCCTCATTTATAAGTGTAGCTAGTGTAAAATAAAATGACATTCTTGAAGTCTTATGTTCTTATTTTTATATAAATAAGCTAGGACTTACTACAATTAAAGCATAAGTAATGAATTAAGGGATGATTTAGTCAAGGGGTTATAAAAAATAATTAAGATAGTGAATTCAAATTAATGATGCATGATCTTTATAGGCAATTAAATTGGGCAATGTAACTAAATTAAGTCAACCAACTTTTTTAGTGTTTTATTTATATTAAACATAATTTTACTTAGGGTCAGCTCGGTTGAACTAAGGAAAATAATGTGCGTATTTAAGAATTGTGAAAGTGCAACTACTAATGTAGAGGAAAAACATAAAACCATAAGAAAAAAAAGCTCTAATTATCTCAAATGGAATAGAGTTAACAAATACCATTGATCATTGTGAAAGAAACATTTTTACTAATTAATACTCAATGCATTAATTACCAAGGATTTAAAGAAATGAGTGATAATGAAGTATATAGGGTTTTGTTTGGTCTTGAAGAGATGTCTTTAAGAAAAAAAAATAGAGATTCATTACTAAGAAGCTCACTATGATTGTTCTATAAGGATGGTAGTTTTCAAGAGTTGACTCTTATGTATGATACACAGTGAATGAATTGTTTATCTTGTTTAAGCATTCACACATATATGACACAAGATATGATTACCCAGAAACCCTCCAATAAGAAGGTAAAACTTGGGTGGGGATGACACCCTCAAATCCTCACTACTACAGTAATAAAGTGTATCCAATTAATGTCACAATGTTTGATCATGAACCATGATCTACCCTATGAAAGATTTTCCCTATTAAAGTCTTACAAAGATTATTAGGTCTAACCCTATAAAAATATTTCAACACCTTGTTAGAAATCTACTTGATTAAAGGACTTCAACTCATAATTAAGTAAGTACCTTGTTAGAAGATTTTAATATAGCCTAGTAGGACTACTTTGTTAAGAGATTCAACTGATTCACCTGTTAGAATGTCTCAGCAATGATCTTGCAGTTAGCATTCTGATGCTTGGTGACATATCATGTCTATTATGTTGTGTACTTGATCCTTCTTGATTAGATGACCCTTTATTGTTCACTATTTCCTTCCTCTATTCTCCTTTAACTAGTTTTGCAATACAATTCAGATCATAATGCCTTGGTCACCATGAATGTCCTGGTTTGTGCATGCAAAACTCTCCTTGATCATTCATTCATTCCCTTTCTCACTCACATGAAGTTTAGGGTTTATCCTCCTTAAGAAGACCTAGGTGACTTAGGATTAGGTATGAATCAACGATTTTGATTCATCCATATTTCCACTTAAACCTTCCCTTTACTTGATTGGGTGCATGTAATACATAGGGATTTCAACTTAAGATTCATCCTTATGACCAAAATATTCATAATTCAAACTTTAAGTTAGCTCAAAAATGGTTTACATAGTAGTTTGTGCCAATATAAACAACTATGACAAAGTTGTGTTACTCAACATTGGAAGTCCTTGGTTCTCAACACATACTGACTTCAATGCTATCACTCGACATCTGAATGACTCAATGTGCACTGCTTGCTTAGCTCCTAAATCACTTAGCACATACTATTTTCTCAGCACTTGAGTGACTCAGCATATGAGTGACTTGGCATTCACTATTTACTCAGCATGATCTACCTTATATGTTGTACTTGGCATATGTTACTTATTCAGCATGAACTAAGTAAATGACTTAAGTGTATAGACACTCACTAGTCAAAACCAATCCAAGATTAATGATCTTCCCCTTTGACATGAGTGTCAAAAACACTCGGTCAAACATTAATAATCTTATTCTTATGAGCATAACATAAACTCTTATTTGGCTTCTATACAAAATTTCAAAATATGAAAATTTTGCAACATGACTTATACCTCAAAATCTTATAACTCCCCCTGAGTTGTTTGATATATTATGTACTTTCTTCTATATCAAAATCTTTTCTCTTACTAAGTAGATTTTTCTCAACTGATACTCTTTCTCTTCTCTATTTTCTGCTTTCTACTATTACTCCCCTTTTACTCTTACTCTTCCATTCTCGCTCCCCCATAGCTTTTAATCCCCCTTTTTGACACTGATGTCAATGGGTTATACACTAATAGTGTATTTGTCCAAAGAATATTTATGGACTTTAAGAATAATCTTAAGAGTTCGATCCCAATTATCACATGCTAACTCCAAAGACTTAATTTGGATGGCCAGTTCAACAACAAGGTGTACCAAGCCATATAATATAGAAAGATTAATGTCTTTCTTCATAAGTTTTTCTACATAGCCTTGCTCCTTGTATAGAATCTCCATGTGAGGAGTCAATGTAGATAGGATACTAATTAGTTTAGCCCTTATGTTGGCTTCATTTGCATGTAATGTTGCTAACTGACTTTGGGTTTTCAATAGGGTCCTAAAGTGTCTCTCACTTTGAGCTAGAGTAATGGGAAATTTAGCTCTAGATGACTGCATTTGACTTTCCAAGCTTAGGATGTGATTCCTTGTCTCTTGTGTGAAGAGTATAGGATTACATAGTTTGGTGTACAAAGAGAAAATGTTCTCTAGTACCTTCTTCACACTATCTATCTTAGTTTCCAATGCAACTTGTGTTAGTTCAATTTCACTAGATATTTTCTCATTCACCTTAGTTTGAAACATCTTATCAGACCATCCTAACAATTGACATTAGTATCCAGGTCTATATTACTTACTTTTTCTACTATGTTGGTTAATTGTTCAATGATTGGCTTTGTTTCATTTGGAGTAAGCAGATTGAATGTATCTAAGAATTTATGTCTTTGATCTCAATCAAAGCTTGCTTCTACCTATGCTCCCTTATGATTTGTTCTTAAAATTTCTTTCTTGCTAGGGCCTCTTGAAGTATACCCATCTGCTCAATTGTTATTACAGTATAGTCAAACTTAGGCAATACAATTTCTTCATTTAGGCTAAAATATCCATAAGTTATTACCTCTTCTACCTTGGATGAGCTAGGATTTGGAACTGAGAATTTTAATGGTGTTTCATCTATGCTTAACTTCTAAAGAGTTTGACTAGAAGGAGTTCTTGATTCTAGTAATGTTACCAATGCTTGAATAGCTTCTAGCTCCTTAAGCTTGAGTGTCAAATCAATCTCTTTAGGCTTGTCCTTTTTCATCCCTTTAATTTCAATTGCACCTTGAACTTGTGCTAGAGGTGTAGGTACATCTACCTAACCTATTTGACTTGGTGTCCCATTATTGACTTTTGTTCCCACCTTATCTTCTATAACTATCCCATCCTTGTCTTTATTAGGTTTTTGAACATTTTCTGAGATTGGAGTGCTTTCCATGGGTGTACTGATAGTGCATCCTATTGTCTCCTTCCTTTGGTATACAACTAAGTGTGGAGAAGGTTGTACACTTGTGACTTGAGGAGTGAATGTAGTTATTTCTTGTATTTTCACTCCCTTTCCTATAGTCATAGACTTTGACTTCTGAATTTCATTAACACTTACCAATACAAGGTTGTCACATAATTTGGCTTATAGTGTGGATTGGTCAAATATCCCTTTCAAATATTTCTTTATTAGGGGTGTTATTATGTGGTGACTAATCAGGGAAGTACTGTACATACTTCATAAATTTTTTGGGGTTTGGGGCATTGTCAATGGCACAAAATTTTGGGCTACTATTCACCAATTGGCTATTGCTTGTATTTGCCAATTTATGGGTGACATGTTTTAACCCTAAAGTAGAAAAAATGCTTGTATAAAAGGGCTTAGGGTTAGGAATTGTTTCATAAGGTGATGAGAAAAATTGGTTCTTGTAGTCGTATTGAGGTATAAGAGATAACAGATTGTAATTAAGTTGTAATCAGTGGATCATTATAATATTGGACTTGCTCTTTGGGGGATGTAGCCTAGGGATTGGGTGAGCCACATTCAATCTTGGTGTCTTGTGTTTTTTTTTTTTGTGCGATCTATTATTTTTTGATATTGTTTATATTTGTATGTAATTTTTATTTCTATCCATGGTTAAATCCTAACAAGTGGTATCAGAGCGAGGTTGTTTTTTAGTTATCCTCTACAGGAAAGTCTCATGATTGAGTGGGAGAGATGGTAGAAAAGGGTAAGCTAAGGGTTGGAAAGTTTAATGGGTAGAACTTTTAGTTATGGAAAATGGAAGACTATCTCTATTAGAAGGATTTATGGAAGTCATTGGAAGGAAAAACCAAGAATTAGGGATCTATGTCAAATGATGAATAAGATCTTTTAGACAGAAAGACACTTAGAAGAATTTGATTATACCTGGCACCATTGGTGGTGTTTAATATTAAAAAAGTAGAGACAACAGAAGAGTTGATGGAAACCCTAGTGAAATTGTATGAAAAGCCCTCCACTTCAACTAAGGTATTTCTCATGAAGCATTTATTTAATATGACAATGATAGAAGGTGGATCTATTGTAGATCATTTAAATGAGTTTAATACTATTATTAGTTAATTATCATCTGTGGGTATCAAATTTGATGACAAAAAATAGGGCTCTCTTGATTTTGTGTTCTTTGCCTACAAGATGGAATGACTTGGTAATGGCTATGAGTAATTCTATTTTTGGATCTAGTATGCTAAAATATGATGATGTGATTGGTGTTATTTTGAGTGAGGAAACTCGTAGGAAATCCTCAAGTGGATCTACATCAGGAAGTGCTTTGAATGCACAAAGAAGAGGTAGAATGATTGAAAGAGGAAATAATTCTAGAAATTGTGAGAAATCAAGAGGAAAGTCAAAGGGGAGGAGGTCTCAATCAAGAGGACCAAACAACTATTGGTACTATGGGAAACTAGGGCATAAAAAGAAATATTATTGGACTCAAAAGAAAAATGAATGGGAAAAGAAAGATGGAGACAAGAAGGAAAATGTGGTAAGTAAAAAATCTAAAGAGAATTCTTTGCTTCTATCTTTAGAAAGTGTTGATGATTCATGGGTTTTAGATTCTATTGCTTCATTTCATGCTACACCTCATAGAGTTTATTTCATTGATTATGTCTAAGGGGGCTTTGGGCTTGTTTATTTGGAGAGAATGAACACTACCAAATTGTTGGAAAGGGAAAAGTTAAGATTAAGTTTTAAAATGGAAATCATAGGCTACTACATAAGGTAAGACATGTTTCAAGGCTAAGTAGGAATTTAATTTCAATAGGGAAACTCTGTGATGAGGGTTTTATAGTTACTTTTAATGATAAAAATTGGAAGGTTTCAAAAGGCTCCTTTGTAGAAGTAAAAGGTGTGAAAGTAGGCACCTTATATCTTTGTACAAGTCATATTGTTTCTTCTAATTCAATTTTTTCAAAGAAACATGAATGTTCAAGAATAGTTGCTATAGTTGAGTAGGGAGAACAAATAGCTGCAATAGATTTTGATACAACATTGTGGCACAACAGACTTGGTCACGTGAGTGAGAAAGGTGTGAAATTAATTTATTCAAAGAAAGTTTTACTTGGTCTAAAGTGTGTTAATATGGATTTCTATGAAAGTTGTGTGTATGGAAAATAGAAGAGAATGAGTTTTGTGAAGATTGAGAAGGAAAATAAAAGGGAAAAATTAGAGCTTGTGCATATAGATGTATGGGGACTAGCTCAAGTATCTTCCCTCAGTGGCTCTCATTATTATGTTTCATTTATTGATGATGCAACTAGAAAAGTATGGGTTTATTTCCTTAGATAGAAATTTGATGTATTTCAAACTTTTAAGAAATGGAAATGCTTGGTTGAAAATAAGACTGACAAGAAATTAAAATATCTTAGATCTAATAATAGTGGTGAGTATTGTAGTCATGAATTTGAAGATTATTGCTCCACGAATGGTATTCATAGATAGAAAACTATTCCAAGGACTCCATAGGAAAATTGAGTGGTTGAATGCATGAACAGGACTATATTGGAGCATGCAAGCAGCCTGAGGTTGCATGCTAGATTTCCCTTACACATGATGTGGGAGGAGGATATCAATACTATTTTATATTTGATTATTAGAGGTCCCTCTAATCCTTTGTCTTGTTTTATTCTAGAGGAAGCATGGAGTGGTAAGAAGGTGAGTTATTCTTTTCTCAAAATCTTTGGTTGTGAAGCATTTTCTCATATAGACTCTAAAAATAGAACCAAGCTGGAAGCTAAGTCAAAGAAATGTGTAATTATTGGATATGGAATTATTGAGTTTGGTTATGTTAGAGTAAATAATTATTTATTTTATTACTTAAGTTTATGTAGGTTAATGCATTAGTTAATAGTTGTAGTTGATGAGTTGTTGACAACAGGAGAGTTTGTTCCCTTCTATTGTATTCCACCTTTTTGTGTAAGTATGGTTAGTTTTCAACCTTATTGATGATGGGCCACACTACCCATACCAACTCACAACCAAAATTACAACAAGATAGAGATAGAGAGATGACAAAAATGTTTCATTAAGCATCCATTAATACTTGAAAATTCATTACAATATTCTCCACATGGAAGAACTCCAAATTCTTACAATATAAGAGAGATTCCTCACTAAGAGCTTCTACTTAAAGAGCTTTTACATCCAAAGAGCTTCACTTCAAGAGCTCACACCTTGAGAGCTTGATTACAAATGAACATAAACCTTCCTTAAATAGGCACTTACCACCCAAGGCATGATTTATCCACAACATTCTAGAATTTCCACAACCTTCTACAATATCTACAACCTTCTAGAATTTCCACCTAAATACAACTAAACACCACCATGTGGCCCAATTACAAAATTAAATTTCCTTTATGGATCACAACAAATATTAAATGCATGATTTAAGAAACTTTCCACAAACTTCTAAGATTCCACCTACACACCTCGATTAATGGAATGAGAACTATTTTCCTATTTATGCCACCCATGCACCTCAAAAATAGAAATTCCTTTTTTTATTCTTCTTTTCTCCTTTTTCCCTTATTTTATTTTTGTTTATTATTTTTCCTTCTATTTTCATCACTTTCTCTCTCCTCCACAAATTTTTTTTTCCTCTTTTTTTTTTTCTAATAATTTAATTTTCCCATGCAAGATGCTCCTACATCAGACTCCCTTGGTAGATAGAAAAGTGTGTCCCACACTTTGATGTCAAAAGAAAGACATACAACCATCTTCATCTTCACCACAAGCTTCCACCTCAACAGGGACAAGAAAAACCAACATGCAAGTCTTCCACATTTTTTTTGTTGATGCATGATGCTCCTGCATCCAACTCCCATGGTAGGAAATTTTTTTTGTGAATATGGATTCACAAAATGAAGTAGCCACTATTGACTTTTTTTTTTTTTTTTTCTCTTCCTCCAACACATAGCTGGAGCAAGTATCTAGTATCGATATATTTCCTTCTTTCTTCTTTTCCAACACCTGGCTGGAACAACTATTTGCTGCTGAAAATACTCCTTTGCAATGAACTCTATCCAAGTATAACTCTCATCCTCATTCAATCTTGTTTAATTAATCACACTTGTAATAAACCCAGCAACACCATACCAATCTTTCTTTGCATACCACACATGACTAACAAGATCCTCATGCAAACATCATTAATATCTTTTAAACTCATCTCAAAGACAACATCACATGATTCATAAAACTTTACCTGTTTGACATCTTCATCTTTGCTTGTCTCTTTGATGTTGTCAACAATGCATGTAAATACTTCACTTGCTTGATCTCCAATGAAGGCACTATAATTTTCCTCCATTGCTACAATCTTCACATCATCTTCATCTGCTTCTAGGATACAAATCTGGTTATCTTCATGCTCTTCCTCTTCTCTTTCATCTTCTTCAACTTTATGTTTGCAAATAATTTCCTCTTCATCCTCTTGCTCTTCTTTTGTACCACATGTCTGATACTCCACTGGATCTTCTTTCTTTTCTGCATCCAAGGAATTACCAACATCCCTTTTTTGATAATGCACTCTTCATTTCCACAAGTTAGCTTCTAATTCATTCACTTGCTTCTGCAAATCAACTAGCAATGATTGTTGATTTCTTTCTCTAAATTTCTCAAGTTGAGGAATCCTTAGAATCCATCCAATCACAAAAGTCATCTTCTTCTTTCTCTTCTCCATAATCAAGTCTTTAGAAGAAAAATCTCATGCAACACAAGAAACTTGTGCAAACTACCTCACAATCAGCGATCTGTCTACACAATCAAGAACTTCTTGACAAACTTCACCCAACTCAAGGTCCTGGTGCAAATTGCCTCATGTTCGGCGATCTGTCCACATGCTCAAGAACTCTTGCTCTGATAAACTTCACCCAACCAAGGTCTTGGTAGAAACTGCCTCACAGTCGGCAATCTGCTTGTACACTCAGGAACTCCTGCTTTGATACTACTGATGAGGGGCCACACTACTTGTACCAAATCACAACCAAAATTACAAAAAGATGGAGATAGAGAGATGACAAAAATGCTTCATTAAGCATCCATTAATACTTGAAAATTCATTACAATATTCTCCACATGGAAGAACTCCAAATTCTTACAATATAAGAGAGATTCCTCACTAAGAGCTTCTACTTAAAGAGATTTTACATCCAAAGAGCTTCACTTCAAGAGCTCACACCTTGAGAGCTTGATTACAAATGAACATAAGCCTTCCTTGAATAGGCACTTACCACCCAAGGCATGATTTATCCACAACATTTTAGAATTTCCACAACGTTCTACAATATCTACAACCTTCTAGAATTTCCACCTAAATACAACTAAACACCACCATGTGGCCCAATTAAAAAATTAAATTTCCTTTATGTATCACAAAAATTATTAAATGCATGATTTAAGAAACTTTCCACAAACTAAGATGCCACCTACACACCTCAATTAATGGAATGAGAACTATTTTCCTATTTATGCCACCCATGTACGTTAAAAATAGAAATTCATTTTTTTATTCTTCTTTTCTCCTTTTTCCCTTATTTTATTTTTTAAATTATTTTTCCTTCTATTTTCGTCACTTTCTCTCTCCTCCACAAATTTTTTTTTTCCTCTTTTTTTTCTAATAATTTAATTTTCCCATGCAAGATGCTCCTACATCAGATGCTCCTACATCACTTATCTTCTTGCACTTTCTAGCTTGTTCTACAAGCTTCTTTGAGGCCTTTATTTTGGTCTTTCTCTCATTGTAAATTCATTCATTTACATAGAAATTTCATTTTCCTATTGTGAAATATTTTCTCTTGAATTTTTTGCTTCAAGCTCTTGCTCCTTCAGTTTCTCTTTAGCAAGCTATTTGCATGCAGGTAATCTTAGTGCACTATAGAGTTGGATTTCATCAACTCCTACATGGTATTAGAGCCTCCCTATTGCTTCTTGGCTGAAGGATTTTTGAAGTCACCCAGAGACACAAGCCCTAGTTTGTTTGTGCATTTTTATACAATCCTAGGATAGAGCAATTTTTTAGAGCACTTTGGTCCCAAACAAATGTTGCCATTGGATCCAGAAGGATGATTACAGTCAAGATTTACATAAAAATTTTCAAATTTTTCTTTTAAGTGTCTGAGAAATTTAATTTAACCCCTTGTAGGTGGCCTTATAGACTATACAGACTCAACAATAAAAAAAATAAAAAAGGGTGCACCACCATAGTAGTACTCATGTGCTATTATAGGGTTGCCCATGTGCCGCCCATCCCTCACCGAAGATAGCTGCATCACCCACATGATGCTCAGCCCCAACCACTACCCACACACAACCCTTTCTCTACCTCTACCAATGATGCAGCTGCTATGCCACCAAGTTCTCCTCTTGGGTGCCACCACCATTGGTGCTCTGCCGACTATCATTGCTCTAGCAATGACATCACCATTTGTTGGGCTTGTGTTAGCATTCCACAACTGGTGATGTTATTTTCAAGTGCTATGTCACACTTTTTCAACCACTAACATCATCACCATCGGCCTTGTACCGACATCATTTTTTGGCCGAGTGATGTCATCTTTTTAGTTGCTAATGTCAAAAAATTGGTGACCATAATTTTTTTCTGATGATGTCTAGTTGATGGCCATAGAATCGTTAACTTGTTTCTAGTGATTGTATTTTTTTAGCAAAGCTGTCTTTGGGAGCAACAATTGGTTTTTTGGCCATAACTTGACCATATAGAGGTATTTTTCTGATTCAAAAATAGTGTCAAAAAGCTAACTCAAGGATAGAGACAATAGTGCTAGTTTCATCACATTCTAAGTTCATTTGAGCTCCCATTTTTGGAATAAAAGTAGAGGCTTTGTTTCCCCCTTCTCTACATCTCGAATCCAAGTTCTTTTTTAGTTTTCTCACTTTCCATAGTTTTTTTTTGTGGTATTTGAGGGATATCATTATTTGTTGTGGGGGAGCATTTTCTTTTTTGTAATTTAATTCAGAATAAGACCATTCTACTTCTATCTCTTCTCTCAATGGCAGATCCATTTGTGACCTATCTCATGCCACACAACTATCACACCTAGAAGGCACAAATGACTAGGCTTCTCATGTCGAAGGGATTATGGTCATGTTTGGTTGAGAATCAACTTGTTCTTACACACCCTTTTGAGGTTCTTCAACACAAGTACAAAATGGATGAGGCCATGGGATTGATTGCACTAAACATTTCAAATAGTCTACTATTTCATTTGGATGGTTTGAACACTACACAAGCTTATTGTCTCAAATTTTAGACTTTTTTTGGCACAATGAATGAGTTCTAGGTACTTCAGCTTGATATAGAGTTGACTTCTTTGTCACCAATTAGTTTTCCTACCATTGAATATTTCTTGATGAAGTCCAAATCTCTGCATGCATTTTTATAGGGATGTGGGAAAACCAAAATAGATGATGAGTGAATTTTTTTTATACTCTCAAAGTTGCAGGGATAGTATCAATTTTTTCCTTCCACTTTCTACTCCACTATGGATGCCCTTGGTGATAGACATAGGATTCTTACATTTGAGACATTTTGTGGTCTGTTGACATGGGAACAGGCAAAGATCTAATAGGTGGATGCCTATGGCTCTTCTAGCCAAGCATTGGTTGCTAAAAATTCTAAGGGAAATCCAAGAAGAAAGGAAAATCAAAGAAAGAAACATCAAAATCTGATCCTATGCCTCTAGCTAATCCTCCAAAAAACCCTCCAAAAGGTAAAGATTCTTCAAAGTCTATTGAGTCAATGTCCAAGACCAAGAAGAAATCTAGTGAGACTTGTAGTTTTTGTGGCAAGTATGGACATTGCATTTCTAGGTGTTGGAAGTGTTTGGAAGCTTTAGAGGAAGCCATGAAAGAGCATCATATTTTAGCCCCTCAATCTTCATACCCCTTGTAGGGAAAGGTCATGCTCTTTCTACTCGAGCTATGACTTCAGGGCCTACATGGATTCTTGATTTCGACGCCTCTCACCATATGAAAAATACTCTTAAGTTTCTTACTTCACTTGCTCCTTGTACTACCACACAGATTGCTATTGGGAACTCATCACAACTTTTAGTTTTGGGTTCTAGTTCTATTGCACTAGCTGGGGGCTCTCTACAGGATGTTCTTTGTGTCCTTGATATTTTGATGAACCTATTGTCTATCTATCAGATTTTCCACTCTAGCTTTGGTAAGATATTTGAGTTCTCACTACATGATGTGGTTATCTAGGACTTACATGATTTTCAGATGATTGTGGCTACTAGGAGTGTTGACTCTACATCTTGCCTCTACATATTTGATGGATTTGAGTCTTCTAATGACATAGGTTCATGTTTAGTTGCACATGCAGAGTCAGTAAATAGACTTTGGCATGAATATTTTGGGCATGTCAATTACAAATATATTTAGCAGATGAGCACATAGGCACTTGTTCTTGGGCTTCGCTAGATTTCCTATCCAGATGGTGTTTGTCAAGGTTGTGCACTTGGCAAGTAACATACGGATTCTTTTCCACATGGATGAGTCACTCATGCTTTGGCACCTTTGGAGTTGATTCATAGTGACCTCATATCATTTCCTACTCCTTTTTTGGGTGCCAGATATGTGCTTACATTCGTAGATGACTTTTTTAGACACACATGGGTGTACTCTCTCAAGTACAAGTATGATGTCTTTGATTCATTTTGAGTCTTTAAGGCATTTGTAGAGAAGTAGTATGGTCTTTCTATTTGACAAATACACATAGAAAATGGGGGGGAGTACCTGAACCAAGATTTTAGAGATTTTTGTTCTAAGCATGGTCTTTAGCATCAATTTTTAGTGCCCTACACTCCTCATTAGAATGATGTGGCCGAGAGAAAGAATAGAACACTTTAGGAGATGGCTAATTGTATGATTTAGTCCAGGCCCATGGATTCATGTTTTTGGGCAGATGCAATTAATTATGCCAACTATATTAAAAATGGAATGCCTCACAAGGCAATTCAACATATGACTTTTGAGGAGGCTTGGTCTCATGTCAAGCTTGATGTATCATCATTTAGAGTTTTTGGGAGTGCAACATGGGCATTTGTACTTGATGCTCAAAGGAAAGAAATGGAATGGAAGAGAAAACCACTCATTTTTGTTGGCTACTATGAGGATGTTAAGGCTTGTAGGTTGTTTGATCCTAATTCTAGAGAGGTCCTATTTTGACAGGATGTTCAATTTTATGAGAGCTCTCTTGTAGTTCATAACTTGCCTCCAACACCTACTTCACCTCCCACTAATTCCTCCTCTTTTCAAGTTTTTTCCATAGATGATGAGTATGATGATCATGGTGATCCCTATTTACCTCCACCACAGGATCCTCCCAAGATTCTTAAATGGGCTCAAGCTATAGTTGAGGCTGTAGGATCTCTAGCTAGTCACCCTTCCACTTCTTGTTGCACTCATTCTCATACTACATGTTCTAGTTTTCTCAGTCATGATATTAGTGATGATCCTCAAACATTTGTAGAATTGACAAGATATTCTAAATGGGATAGTGCAATGGAGGAGGAATATTCTTCTTTGATGAAGAATCATACATGGGATCTTTGTCCTCTTCCTAAGGGGAGATAGCTAGTGTGATACAAATGGATCTATTGTACTAAGTATGCTACTAATTTTTCGATTGATAAGTATAAGGCTTGTCTTGTTGCAAAGGGTTTTTCATAGGTTGAGGGTATTGACTACACTAAGACATTTTCCCTTGTCACCAAGATGAATTCTATCTACCTTCTCTTATCCCTCGTAGCTTCATAAAGATGGCCTATTTATTAGATGGATGTGAAGAGTGCCTTCCTATACATTGAAATTACTAAGGAGATTTATATGGAGCAACCTTTAGGATTTGTGTAGGATTCCTCCTTGGTTTGTAGACTTTGACAATCATTTTATGGTCTCAAACAAGCCCCTAGAGATTGGTATGAGAAGATGGACTCTTTTTTTCTATCTACAAGCTTCACTCACTACCATTCTAATGCCACAGTGTACATTTAGCATCTTGGAGATGAGATTTTGATTCTTGTCCTACATGTTTATGATCTTATCCTCATGGGTAGCTCATCATCTATGCTTCAGGATATTAAGCATGCATTGATGGACCAGTTTGAGATGATTAATCTTGGTTTGCTACACTATTTTCTTGGTCTCCAAATTGTTCAGTCCTCTACTAGGATTTTAGTGTATCAACATAAGTATTCTCTTGACATGCTTCATTGCTTTGACATGCTTGATTGTAAGCCTACTCCCACACCTTTCCAGTCGAGTGTCACTTTTTCTATCTCTTTCTCTTCACCTTTCATGGATGCTACTTATTATCGGTAGTTGGTTGGTAGCTTATTGTACCTGACACACACTCATCCTAATCTCTCCTTTGTAGTTGGCCTTGTCTCTTTGTTTTCTTAGGACCCTCATGAGAGTCACCGGTAAGTTGCCAAGCATATTTTGAGATACATTTAGGGAAAACTCATGTATGGCATTCATTACACCATGGGGACCCCACACATTGTTGGTTACACTGACTCAGATTGGGTTGCTGATGTCGATGATCAGAAGTCTACCTCTAGCTTTGTGTTTTGTCTTGACTCTAGTCCTATCACATGGTCATGCAAGAAGAAACATGCTCGAGCACTTTCATCTATAGAGGCTAAGTACTAGGCTATAGTACTTGCTAGTTAGGAGGCTTTATGGCTTCGACAGTTGATGACTGAGTTTGGTTTTCATCCTAATCATCCCACTATATTTTGGTGCAATAATCAGAGTGTCATCCACATTTCTCATAACCCGATGGAGCATCAACGTACCAAGAACATTGAGTTTTATATGTACTTTATTTGTCAACTAATCTAGGATGGTGCTATTGCATTGGAGTACATCCCACCGATGCATAGGTTGCTGATATCTTCACTAAACCTTTTGCATTGCCACACTATCTTTAGTTGTAGTCTATGCTTGGGGTTATAGAAGTTGTCCTTGGGGGGATTTATTGAGGCCTTCCTTCACTTCATGTTTTTTTTCAGCATGTTTTTTACCTCATTTTGGGGGAGGGTATTTCCAATGAGGTTTTCCCTCTTTCCCTATTTTTAGAGGTTTCATTTCTTTGCATTGTTCATGGGTACCTAACATGGCCTTGTTGTCGGGATCCATTTTGCATTTTCTCTTAGTTTTGTGAGGTTAAGGCATTCCCCTAAGTTACACTTAAGGAGGGGTGTTAGAGTAAATAATTATTTATTCTATTACTTATGTTTACTTAGGTTAATGCATTAGTTAATAGTTGTAGTTGATGAGTTGTTGACAACATGGGAGTTTGTTCCCTTCTAGTGTATTCCACCTTTTTGTGGAAGTATGTTTAGTTGTTAACCTTATCTTCTTGCACTTTCCAACTTGTTCTACAAGATTCCTTGAGGCCTTTATATTTATTCTCCCTCTCATTATAAATTCATTGATTCACATAAAAATTTCATTTTCCTATTGTGAAATATTTTCTCTTGCATTGTTTGCTTCAAGCTTTTGCTCCTTTGGTTTCTCTTCAGTAAGTATTTGCATGTAGGTGATCTTGGTGCACTGTGGAATTGGATTTCATCAACTCCTATAGGTTATAGGCTTTGAGATTTCAAAAATCATAAAATTGTAAGAAGCAAGGATGTCATATTCAATGAGAAAGTGTTGTACAAAGATTTGTTGCAACAACATGAGAAGAAAGAAGATGATTATGTAGTACTGGATGATACTCCAAAAGATGATACTCTAGAAATTCCTCATAATGTGAAACAACTGCAACAACAAATACCACACACACTAGTAAATGTTAGATGGTCACAAGGCTAATTATACTTCTAGAAAGATTTTTTTCCTCTTTGTATTCTATTTTACTAACAAATGCTGGTGAACCTAAATGTTATGATGAAGTTGTATAGGGGGATACTAAGATTTTAGTGGGAGTCTGCAATGAAAGATGAAATGGACTCTTTTCTAAAAAATAAGACTTTCGATTTATGAAAATTTTCTGTAGGTAAAAGGGCTTTACAAAATACATGGGTTTACAAGTTAAAAGAAGAGGATAGAGGTAAGAAAATATTTAGGGCTAGGTTAGTGGTAAAAGGATTTGCATAGAAAAAGACATTGATTTTGATGAGATATTCTCTCCTATTGTTAAAATGACTTCTACTCACACTATTTTAAGTATTGTGGCTATTGAAGATTTGCATTTGGAGCAACTTGATGTTAAAATAGCCTTCCTTCATGGTGATTTAGATGAAGAGATATATATGGCTTAGTCATAGGGATTTGAGGTCGAAGGTAAGGAGAACCTAGTATGAAGATTGAAGAAAAGTTTATATGGTTTGAAGCAAGCATCTCAGAAATAGTATCTAAAATTTGACAATTTTATACATGAGCATGGATATAGTAGGTGCCATTCTAATCATTGAGTTTATTTTAAGAGGTCAGATGATGATAGCTAAATTATTTTATGTTTATGTGTTGATGATATGCTTGTAGTTGGGTCTAACATGGATCATATTAAAGGGCTGAAATGCTAGTTAGCGCATGTATTTGCTATGATGGATTTGAGGGAAGAAAAACAAATCCTTGGTATGAAGATTTATAGAGATAGGAAGAACATGAAATTGACACTATCTCATGATGATTATGTTGAGAAGGCATTGCAACATTTATCTATGGAGAATGCTAAAGCTGTCAGCACACCTTTACCTAGTCATTTGAAGTTGACTAAGGAGATGTGTCCCAAGACACAAGAAGAGGAGGATAAGATGTCTAAGGTACCCTATGCTTCAGTTGTAGGAAGCTTGATGTATGCTATGGTATGTACAAGGCCAAATATTGTACATGTAGTGGGAGTCATTAGCAAGTATATGAGTCATCCAAGAATTGAGCATTGGAATGTAGTCAGATGGCTTCTTAGATATTTGAGAGGAACATCCATTCAATGTTTATACTTTGGGGGCTCTACTACTACCTTACAAGACTATGTTGACTTAGATTTGGTAGGGGATATTGATACTAGGTAGAGTACAATAGGTTATATATCTACTATTGGTGGGTCGGCTATGTGCTAGGTTTGTAGATTATAGAAGGTTAATGCTTTATCCACTATAGAGGGAGAGTATGTTTCTCTTATAGAGGTATCCAAGGAGATGATATGGCTTTAGTTAGATTCTTGTAAGAATTAGGGCACCCTTAGAAGGATAACTATTTTTTTATAGAAAGTTAGAGTACCATTCATCTTGCAAAGAATTCTGCTCTGCATTCAAAGAAAAAAAAAATTCAGTTGTGGTACCATTTCGTTCAGTCTATTTTGGATGATGGATAGTTAAAGCTGGATAAGATACATATAGATGACAATCTAGTAGATATTTTTACAAAGGTAGTGACAAGGAAGAAGCTAAATTTCTCTTCAACTTTGGTTGGTCTTCTAGACTAAATAAGAATAAAAGAACAACAATGTCTAGGGTGGTTTGATCTAGTGAGAGATCCATGTGGTAGCGGTATTGCTATAGGATCAGTCTCCAAGTGGAGATTGTTGTCTAATGTAGAGTCTGCTCAGTCCCCAAGTGGGAGATTATTAGTTTGTAGTGATTGATTAGGAAAGTACTATACATACTTTATACATTCTTTGGGGTACTATTCTCCAATGGCACAAAATTTTGGGCTATTATGGGCCAATTGGCTATTACTTATATTTGCCAATTTATGGTTGACATTTTTTTAACCCTAAAGCAACAAAAATACTTGTATAAAAGGGCTTAGGGTTAGGGACTATTTCATAAGGTGATGCAAAAAATTGGTTCCTATGATAGTATTGAGTTGTAAGGCATTATGGATTGTAATCATTTTTAATCATTGGATCATAATAATATTAGACTTGCTATTTGGTGGACATAGCCTAAGAATTGGGTGAACCACATTTAATCTTGGTGTCTTGTGTTCTTTTCTATGTGATCTATTATTTTCTAATATTATTTATATTTGCATGTAATTTTTATTTCTATCTATGGTTAAATCCTAACAAGGGGATTGATGTTATGAGTAGTAGGATTAGAAACATCCTTTACTATAATAGTTTCAATACTTACACTTATTACCTATGGAAGTTTGACACTCAACATTTGTGTATCTTGTACACTCTGATCTGGCTACTACTCTTCCTCAGTTGATGCCTAATCTTCAATATTCATATTAGTGCCTCCCTCAACTATGCCTTTTTCATTGTTATCCTTTTCATCATCTTCTACCTCAATAGATTCTTTTTCACCATCTCTGGCTATGGCTAGTCCATATGTAAGTTTCCACATCTATTTGGACTTCTTCAAAACATCCTTTATGTTTTTCTTTAATATGCTAAATGCGCTATACTTAGGTACAAATCTCATAGCATATTTCTTTATGGCTTTAGACATTTGTGCCTAGTTAAGTTCTAGAATAACATGAGCAAGGGATTTCTCCCTAATTTGCTTCTTTATGTCTTGAAAATAGTGCCATTTCTGCTCAACTCTATCATATAGACTTTTAGGTATGGATTTGGAAATTTCTAGAGGAGCTTTCTTGAATGTAGCCATCATGGCATATATTGCCTCCTATACTTGATTTTTATCAATATTTCTGAGGTTATCAAATTTAATGTGAGAGAAACTTGACAAATAAGCATTGTTTCTAATGTTCTCACATAAATTATCTAGGTTTGAGGAGGGACTATGAATCAACACTTGGAATTGGCTATTGTCATCAAATTCAGTCTTCTCCTTATTATATTCAACCTAAACAACATACTTTCTTCTTGGTCTTTTCTATGGTTCACTTTCTTTCTCTTTAGGCTTGGCTACCTCTTTAGCCTTTTGTACAATGACTCTTGTACTAGCCCTTGTGGTAGGTGTTATTGGTTTGGGCTGACTTGGTTTTGCAACTTTCTATGGTTTTGTCACTATAGGTGTCTTTTCCTTCCTTTTCTTCTTGTCAGTAGGAGTGGGTGCTTCCTTGGTACCTTCTGCAATTTTTGTTTCCTCTTTTCCTGATCCACTCCTTGACCTTATGTTAGTGCTAGTGGTGCTTGACCCTATGTTTCTTCTTCTTCTTCTTCTTCTTCCTCTTCCTCAACTCCTTCACCAAATTTTTATTTTAGTTTCTTCACCAATTTATTCTTCTTTGTAATTATAAAGGCAGTCTTCAACTCCATAGTGATTTTTGATTTGGCCGATTCATAATTACCAAATGGTTTGGCTTCTTTGTCCACTTCTTCTGCAACTAATGTTGTGATTGCTATAGAGGCCTCATTAACATTTATCTCATATCCTAATGGTCTTAGCCATCTAAATCTAGTAATTGCTTCTTGAACATATGTATGATCAGTGTCAGCTAGGAAGAAAACATCATCATAATGTTTCTCCATTAGTGAGACAAGTATCCTTAATCTCTTCTTCATAGATTGTTTGAAATCTTCAAAATGACTAGTCATTATTGACTCAAAGTTATTTCCTAATTACTCAATGAATTCTCCTATTTTTACTACAATTGGTCTATTTGTCTTCCATGCAACCTTGCCAAAAGTAGGAAATGTATTCTACACATAGAAGAAAATACATACCAAAATAGATCCAAATTTGCACTGAGCACTCTTTGTTTTCCTTATTCCTCCTAGGTTTTCAATCAATTGCTGTAGTTGCAACTCGACAAGATCATAAGTATGATCTTTCTTAACAATTTTATAGCCCATGTCCACTGTAATGCAAGGTACACTATTTAATCTCCTTGATTGATAAAAGCTGTGTGCTATTATTCTCACTACAAAACCTATTAGGGGATCTATGATTGTATCAATTTTCATTCTTCTTTTGTTCCATACAACCCCTATGTTATTTTCAATAAATTCTTTTCACTCACTTCTCATAGTCTTTGGCTGATCTAGGGTTGGATACCCTGATACTCTATGAATAATTTTCTTTGTGATTTTAACCGGCCCATTATCTAACCATACTGAACTATCATGAATTCTGCTTAAGACAATCCTTATCCACTTAGTTTTGAAGACATTTAGAAAATCTAGGGCACAAGTTAACCCTTTCTTCTCAAAAATGTTGTATTATGCCTTCAATGCTCCATTTCACATAATCTTCCATATTCTTCTCTAATTTCCATGTCACCTATGCTACCAATCTTGCAGGTATAACAATTCCTAACATCTTGTATCATTAAGACTTGTGATGGTATCATAGGAAACACACTAAAGGGATCTTGGTTATACACAATATCTAGAATAGCCTTGAAAATAGGTTGTTTTATCATTTAAAACCTCTTTTCCCTCTATGCATTTTTATTTTGAAGAACTAGATGCTATCACATAAATCTAGGGTTTGCAAAATTTGAAACTGCATAACTCAGCACATGATAAATACCTTACAAATCCTAATGAAATGGTGTAGAACAATCATTCAAATCTCTTGCAAATTCTTAGACAAAGTTCTCTAGATTTGCTTTAGCTCTTCATCTTTTTTCTCAAATTCAAATGATGTTAAATGAGAAGAAATTGATCAAATAGCCCTTAAAATACAATAATTAATGTGAAGTGCTTACGCAGTCATAAGCTCGACATCAACTAATTTTTGGCTCATTGGGCATCCACATGTCTTTTTGTTTGCTCAGTAATCATTACAAACTCAACCTCAACTAACCAATTTAATTAGCTCAACATCCACTAGCATTTCACTTGGCAACCATAAGATACTTTTCATGCTAAGTAGTAACATGAAAAAAGCTGACAAAACTTTAAAGATATTTCTTGTTTTCTAATAACACTTTGCATCTTTATTCATGCATATGTAATCTTTTAGAATTAAATCCTTGGAACTAATGTATGGTATAAATTTCAAATATAAATCCCACATACCTCTTGGTTGCTTAGTTTGATGAGGTGTGATCACCTAACCCATTTGGTAAGCGATCTCATCTACACTTGATGTACTGCAATCCTCCTTTCTCTTCCATGTCTTTTTCATCTCATATCTAAGATTTTCAATATCTACCTTGCCTTTGCCTTTGTTGAACTCACAACTTGGTGCCTTCAACCTTGTTGGACAATATTGGCTAATGTGACTCATTTTCAAATAGCTAAAACATATGGTTTCACTCAACCACCTTTTGTAGTCACTCCTGAAGTGTGTTCTAATACATTTCTTAGGAACATGTCCATACTCTTGACAATAGTAACAACTATACCTTGTATTATAATTCTAATTATAAAAGTTTTCATTTTTCTTTACCCTTTTCTTCTTGTTTGATGACCACATGGGTTTGGATCTGCACTCAAAAGCTCTATGTCCATACTTCTGACAATTATAAAAATATCCTTCAAATCTTTAAGTGTGCATGGTCTTGGTTTTGCATTCATGTGCCCGATGACCTTGTTTTTTGCACTTATGGAAGTGACCCATGCTCTTCTGCTTAACATTTTGCTTAACTTGTGTATCCTAGTCCAGATGTATCATTGTTAGATCTAGGCGATCTCATCAATCATACAAAGTACTTGATAGCTTCATTTGGTTTATTGAAAATTTCAAAAAATTTCTTTTCCCTTTTTAGGTCATTGCTCAACTATTCATTATGCCGAGCATCAGTCACTTCATATGCCGAGTGATATAAATTGGACATATTTGTTTGTAATGGCATAAACAACTATGTAAACCATTTTTCAGCTTACTTACAGATAGATTACAATATTTTGGAGATAAGGATGAATCTATATTTGGATTCCCTATGCAATTACATGTAGCCAATAAAAAAAGGGAAGGTTTAAGTGGTAATATGGATGAACCTCAGCTATAGATTCATACCTAACCCTAAGTCTCCTAGTCCTCTTAATGAGGAAGAAACCCTAAACTTCATATGAGTGTGTAAGGGATTGAAGGAGGAGTATAGAGAAGTTTGCATGTTCAAAAAAAGAATTGATGAAGACTTAGAAGTTATGAAGAAAGAGTGAATTACAAAATTAGTTAGAGAAGAATAGAGGATAGAGAGAAGGATACAACATTAAGACATCTAATCCAGAAGGATCAAGTAGATAAGTGTTTAAAGGTGATCTATCATTAGGAAAGAAAGTTCCAATTGTAGGATCTACTGATACATTTTAACCGGTGATTTTAGTCAAATCTCTTAACAGAGTAGTCCTAGCAAGCTGTATGAAATCCTTTAATAGGGTGCTTACTTAGTTGTAAGTTGAAGTCCTCTAACAAAGAACACTTCTAATAGGGTGTTAAAATCTTCTAACAAGGTGATACCTAATAGTCTTTTTAAGCCTTTAATAGGGCATACCATTCACAGGGTAGATCATGATTCATGGTTAAAACTTTGTAACCTTAATTAGATACACTTTACAATTGCAATAGTGAAGATTTGTGGGTGTCATTCCCACCCCAATTTTACCTTCTCACTTGGAGGGTTTTTGGGTAATCATATCTGGTGTTATATGTGTGATTGCTTACATGTTTACATGATTTAGATGTATGTGCTTTACATGTTATTTCAGTTTATCTATTGAATGAATGAAATAGATGTGTGATGGAAATTTTATGGGTTCATGTTTTAACTACTAATTCACCCCTCCCCTCTCTCAAAAGTTTATCTTTCGTATTGTAATTCCAAAAATTGGTATCAAAACTTTGTTCTCTAATAGAGAAGCTTGTAGCTTTGAAGAAAGATCTTGAAATGGAAGTATACAAGTTGGGAAAGACTATTGAGGACTAGGAGATTGAAACACATCTTCTACTACATTAACTAAATGAAGCAAGAGATGCTTTGAAGAGTTCCTTGAAGAGAAGGAAAGAAATTGCTATTGCAGAGAATGACACATGATACAAAGAAATAAACACTACTAAGCTATTTTTCGATGGAGACTCAAATGAATTTGATGTAATAGCTGAAAATATAATGGAAAAGAACAAAATCCAAGATAAAGAAATTAGAAATATCAAGTTAGAACAAGAATCATTAGCCATACTAGTATGTGAGGTGGTTGAATAAAAGAAGAAAGCCATGATTGAAGAAGACAAAAGAGTTTTGGCCAATAGATTGGAAGAAAAGTCAATATAAATAACCAAGATTTCTAACATGCAATTGGATACACTAAGTCAAATGACGAATGCCAACTATGAACTAAATGTCAAGGACATTGAGATAACTATATTGAAGTTGCAGAATGAGCAATTGCAGAGTGACCTAAAGAGAGAAGAGGAATTTGTTGAAAGTTTCAACAAACCAAATAAAGCCATCAAATACTTTGAGAAATTATTAAAATCTCTTAGATCTAACAATGATACATTTGGACTAGGATGCACAAGCATTGAAGAAGGAGAGTCATCTAAAAGTGTTGAAGAAAGGAACAACAAAGGTAATAACTCCAAACCTATTTTTCATAATCATAGTAAGAAAGGACATATTACTAATGTATGCAAGAGAAAGAATACAAATCAGAATGCTAAGTCTAAGAGCATGATTCATTGTCACATGTGTAACAAGCAAGGTCATCAGGTACATGAATGCAGAACCAGAATCATGAACTCACAAAGATTTGAAGGTTATTGCTAAAACTATTAGAAGTATGGACATAGAGATTTTGAATATAGATCCAAATTCATATGGTCATCAAACAAGAAAGCAAAGGTAAGGAACAATGGCAACCCTTATTATTGGGATTATAATACAAGATATAGTTGTCATTATTATCAAGAATATGGACATCTTCTTGAAACTTATATTAGAATAAACTTCAGTGGTAATGACAAAAGGTGGTTTAGTCAAATCACATGCTTTAGCTATTTGAAGACTGGTCACATCAGTAAGCATTGTCCAACTAGGTCAAAGGCACCAAGATGTAAATTTGGTAAAGGCAAAGGCAAGAAAGTTTTTGAATACGTCAGAGATGAAATGAACAAGACATGGAAAAAGAAAGATGATTCTAGCACATCAAATGGAGAAGGGATCACTTCACCCAATGGGTAAGGTGATCACACCTCATCAAACTAGGTAATTGAGAGGTATGTGGGATTGATATTCAAGTGTTATATCACCCATCAGTTCCAAAGAAGATAGTATGAAAATACCATATTAGCATGAATAAAGATGCAATATTTTGTTGAAAATTCAAGTTAAATATTTAAATTTTTCATGTTATTGCTGAGCATGAACTATTTCCTATGTTTGTCGAGTGGAATGCTAGTTGATGTCAAGCTCCCAATCTAGCTAGATGATGCCAAGCTTGTAGTAGTTGATGAGTGATGGAAATATCAGGGGATGTCGAGTGATCCTAAAATTGGTTGACATTGAGCTTAGAGCTATGTAAACACTCAACATTAAATTCAAGGTTTTCAAAGGGCATGTGATCAATTTCTACTCATTATTCATCATTTTGAATTCAAGAAAGAGAAAATTGAGCAAAACGCAATTCAAAAACCTGTTCAAAGTATTTGTAGAGATTTTGATAGCGATCTCACACCACTTCTTTGGATTTCACAAGGTATTTATCACAAGCTGAGCTATGTAGTTTCAATTTTGCATAAACCCTAGTTTGATAAATAGCATCTAGTTCAAAAAATGTGGAAGGGAAGGAAGTTTTAAATGTTTAGCTTGTTAGTAATGAAGTTAAACAACCTAGGTTTAAGGCCCTTCCTGACATCACCTACAAACAAGATCTTGCCTTATGGAATGATGGTTCAAGATGTAAGGAAATGTTATAATGGAAAGATTGGTAGCATTGGGGACTTAGAAATTTGAGATGCATATGATAGGTTATGTGAAAATGGTATTCTAAAGGAAGAGTGCAAAATTGTTGAGAGAAAGGGTTTAATGCAAGCCCTAGATTTTTCTAGTGTATTTAAAATTGAATAGATTAGAATTATGTTGAGCCAAATTCATGATGAATCTTTATGGATAGAGATCGGATTGATTAATATTACCAAGAGAATAATTCATAGGGTTTTTGGCTACCCAACACTAGATTGGCCCAAGACTCTGAGGAGTGATTCCAAGGAAGTAATAGAGAAAAAATTTGGAGCAAAATGGAATAAGAGAGGCATGGTAATATATACTATTTCTGATCCATTGTTGAACTTTATTGTGAGGGTAATCTCACATAAATTCTATCAATCTAGTAGATTGAATAATATACCCTACATAGCTATGGATGTTGGCTACAAGATTGTAAAGAAAGATTATACATATGATCTAGGAGAACTTTAGCTACAACAACTGATGGAGGACCTTGGAGCTATTAGAAAAACCAAGAGTGCACAATGCAAGTTTGGTTCAATACTGGTTTGCATATTCTTTTATGTACAAAATACATTTCCCTCATTTGGTAATATAGGATGGAAGACCAATGGGTTAGTTGTGGTGTAGACCAATGAATACATTGAGCAGATAGGAGATAACTTTTAAACATTGATTATAAATTACTTTAAAGATTTTAAGAAATCAATGAAGGAAAGAATAAGGATACCAATTTATTAGGTTTAACAACACTATAATGATATATGTTTTCTTGTTGATACTAATTACACCTTTGTGCAAGCTGCCACACCAAGGGTAAGATGGTTGAGACCACTTGGGTATGAGATCAATGTAGATGATACCTTAGCAACCATCACAACACTACTAGCAGAGGAAATTGATAAAAGTGCAAAGATATTTGGAAACTATGAGATTGTAAAGTCAAAGATTACCATGGACTTGAAAAATGCATCAGCCATTGAAAGAAGAAAGATAAGATAGTGAAGAAGCTTAAATCAAAATTTGGAGAGGGTGTAGATGAGGAAGAGGAAGAAGATGAAGATGATGAAAAGGACTTGAACAAGAACAAATTCAAAAATCTCTTGCATTGACCCAAGGAATGGAAGAAGTCAAGGAAGAGGAGGAAAATAAAAGTGCTAAAGGAGGAGAAGTTGAGGAAGTACCTACTCCTATTGAGCCAAAGAAGATGAAGGCTAAGGCATAACCAGTGGCTAGGGCAAAGAAGATTGTCAAACCAAGTCCAGCTAAGCCTACTGCCCTACCACAAAAGAAAGCACACATGCTACAACATAGAATGCCAAGGAAATGACTATTTTAAAAGATCAAGGAGGCCAAGTGCAAAAGAAACGAGGAAGAAAATATTTGGCTCAGCTAGATTTTGATGAAGAGAGGATAGAATTAGATGAAAATAACCAATTTAAAGTGGTAAGTCATAATCCTCTATTTTATTTGGAAAAATTATGTGAAAGTATCAAAAGAAATGCATATTTATCTGGTTTAAAACATATTGATTTTGATAAATTAAGATGAGAAGAGAAGAGTCAAGTGGAAGAGGCATTATATGCTATGATGTCAAAGTTTAAGAACACTCCACTAGAATTTGCCAACTCAATACCAAAAGGTTTATATGATATTGTGGAGAAAAAATGGCATTATTGTTTAAACTTGGAGAATCAAATTAGGGAAAAAAATTTAGCCCAAGTAATTCCTAAATTGACAAAGGGTCAAATTGCTAAAGCTATAAAGAGATATTCAGTTATGCTTACAACTAAATATAGAGCCTTTAGAATTCTTCAAAACAACATTGAAGATGTGGTCAAGAAATCAACCCAAATACAGAAACTTATCTATGGGTTGACCATTGTAAAACAAGGAGAATATGATCCTTTTGAAGATATACATGATGATGATAAGGAAGATGATGATAATAGAGATAATACAGTTGGGGAAGAAATAGAAAGGCAAGATGATGACAAGACAACAACTGAGCAGTAGTAAGATGAATAGAATTTGCAGGACACATAATCAAGTCTACTAAAACTATCATTGTTAAGGATGTCTCTATTCTTTTAGCTCAGAACATCAATCCCCTAATAGTAGAAAGCTTGAAGAAGATATTAGACCAATCTACACTACAAACTAAGCTACGTGATAATCCAATTTTGGTTAGTGTAGATGAGCTCCAAAAGGCAGTAATTGATGTCACAAGGGACAAGGTGAATCCACAAGAATCACCTTCTATCATCCCTTCAGTTACTCAAGTACAACCTTTGACTCAAACAATAGTAGATACATCTACTAAGGTTGATACACTTGTTAAAATTAACACAACTGAGCAAAAGAAGATTGTAGAAGAAGAAAAAGACACTACTACTAGATAGAAGGAAGCATGACAAATAGATTCATATGTACCTACATCATAAGGACAAGGTGCTAGTCATGTCATTGTGATAGACAAGAGAAAGACTAAAGAGAGAGAGGAAACACCAAAGGTGAATGAACAAGAGGCCATCGAAGAACTTGTAACCCTACCAACATTTGGCACTCCTTCTACACAGGCTCTTTAAAAGTTGAGCATAGAAGCTATACCATTGCAAATCTTAGTGCCAAGCTCTAGCTCTTCAAATGTTGAAAAGGTAACTCACTGTGGAAATATCACTCTTGATGAAGAGATTTTTATACCTAAGTTTGATTATGATACAATGATATTAGACCAAATAGGCATATTGTAGCAAGCCTTAGAGAGGAAAAAGCATCAAGAAATGCTTAGGAGAGAACATAGGTAGAAGAAAGTACTTCAAGAAATTAAGGACATCTTTCTAGATGCATTTAGTTTGCCTACTCTTGATGAGATCAAGCCACTACTATAAAAACTATCAATTATAGTGGAAAAAGGTCAATAATGAAGACATTAATACTAATGCTAGACCCTTAGAGTGGTCTAAAAAGAAATTCTAGAGCAAGGTAAATGATAAGACATTTGGTGAGATAGCACTTACTCAAGTTGACTTGGAAACAAAGGTTGAGGATATGAATAAGGTATTAGAATAATCTCTATATTTTTAATGCTCTCTATTGAATCTCATTATATCTTTGTAAATATTAGAATGTTTCTAATATTTAGGTGTAGTCTAGAATAGAATGTTTCTATTCTACTCAACTCTCCTCTTTGTATATATAGATCATTTTGATGTCTATTTAATCAATCAAAATTCTACCATTTATGTTTGTAACATGGTATCAAAGCAAGTTCTTAATTTTTTCAAAAAATTATAATTTCTTTTCCAAAATTATTAGACCCATTTTTCAAAATTATTCGATGATCCTTGCTTTCTAATCTCAAAACCTAAGATTTTTATCTAATTTTTTTGTCTAAAGCTTTTTACATCATAACTCGTGTCTTGGAAGAGTTGAAAAAAATTTGACTTCAAAATGCATTTTCCTCTGCTTGCATCTGTTCACGATTTTCAAAACACATTTGTGTCTATCTGCCAAGCAATTTTACAAAAAAAAATCAAGATTGGGCATTTTTTGAGGAAGCAAATAAATATTTTCTTTCTCTTTGTGTCTAAATAGCTCTGGGTGGGTAGTTTTTTGTTGTGGATGCAAGCAAAAGTCTTAAGCAGCTCACATTTTTTTAAAGATTGTTTTGCCTCCATTCTTGCATTTGAAGCAGCTCATGACTTCTTGGCTTTTTAATTTTTTAAAGATTATTTTTACCTTCATTTCTTGGTCTGCATGACTTCATCTATGACATCCAAGTTTTTTGTAGTAGATATCAGGATAAAAATACCTTCAATCCACCTAGTATTTGCCATTTTTCTGTAACTACGACCTTCCAATCTGTCGACTAGGGTTTTGTTTGAAAACCTTAACTTTTTTTCTTAGATTTTTTTTTGATAACATATTCTTGGTGGGTTTTTCAAGATCTCAAATGGGTCTTCATCATTTTTTTGTGGGTACCTTATTTTTTGTGCCTTAATTTTTGAGCTAGCAAATCTAGATTCCAACAACATATTATTTCTTGGTTTTTTGAGATCTCTTTTGGGTACTTCTCCAAATTTTCTGGGTCTTTCATTTTTTCATCTTGAAATTTGTGCCATTTGAGATATTCACATATTATGAGCATCAAAATTTGGACTCAATTAAAAAGCAAGCCGATGCTACCCAACACTCAGAGTAGAAAGAATCTATCTACCATGCCTTTATGGCTAGCAGACCTACAAATCATGCGAATTCTTCTGCCTGGTACATATATTTTAGTGCCTCCCAACATTTCACTCACAAGTGTTATTGGTTTGTTGAATTCACTCCCGATTCTAACTCAATAATCTTTGGAAGTGGCAAAGAATACAATATTGTCAGCAAGGGCAATGTTCAGATTCAGTTTAGAGGAAGAAGACTCATGTTCCTCAATGTATGTTATGTTCCTGGCATGAAACATAGCCTTTTATTTGTTAGTCTGATTATGAAGCACTCCCCTCAATTGGATGTCATTTTTAGTGGAAATAAGTGTTTGATTATTGATTGTGCTTCTCACACTATACTTGCTGTTAGTCTTGAGGATCATGGTATTTATAGGCTTGTAGATCTAGGCAATTCCCTTGAGTGTGCCTTCATTGCAAAATTATCTGCTCTCAATAGCCTCTGGCATCAGTGATATGATCACTTGAACATTCAATATCTAGCACAACTTGCCCAAGATAATTTAGTCCATCACCTACTTGATATCTAGACCCAAAACCATCATGTTTATGGAGCTTGCTAAGCAGGGAAGTAACATAGGACACCATTTAAGGATGGTGAATCATGGTAGGCATCTAAAGTACTCTAGCTGATCGACACTGATGTATGTGATCCTATGAATACTCCTTCTATTACTGGGAATAGGTACTTCTTACTCTTTTTGGATGATTTCAATCACAAAATGTGGGTATATGTTCTTAAGCAAAAAATAAATGCTTTTCCTGTATTTCAGCAATTTAAAGCCCTAGTAGAAAAAGACTCTGGTTCCCCCACTATACACTTAGAACCAATAATGGGGGGAATTCTATTCTTCTTCTTTCTCTACCTTCTACACTACTCATGGCATTAGATGTTAGTTCACCACACACCTCACACCCATTAGCAAAATAGTGTTGTAGAGCGTCGAAACTATACCATTACAGAAATGGCTAGAGCTATGCTAGAACATAGAAATGTTCCCAAAAAATATTGGGTAGAAGTAGTATTTAAAGCTATCTACCTTCTTAACTAGTCACCCACCCTTGTAGTTAACCATAAGACTCTTGAGGAAGCCTAGTCTGGTCACAAACATAGGACCAACCATTTGAAAGTTTTTGGCTCTCTAGTATATGGATGGATTTATGATGCCAAACACACTAAGTTGGATTCCAAAAGCTAAAAACTCATGTTTTTAGGATATACTCACACACATAACACCTAAAAACTGATAGATGTAAACACTAATCATTTAATCTTCATTCATGATGTTGTGTTTGATGAGGAACTCAGACCATTTCAGTCCTCTGCCTCCCCATCGCATTCTGAGATTCAATCTTCAACAATCTCTTACTTGGGTTCTTCTATTTTATATGAATAATCTGATGCTATTGATACACCACCTCAGCCACCTCTAGATAATATAGCTCTCACTCATGTACCTCATCTAGCTATTTTGATAGCATCTGATATTGGTTCCTCTGCTCTTTGGCTAAAATGGTGGGCTCGAATGATTAGTGATCTTCATCCTGATGAACTCATTGAGGGTAGAACCTCCAAAAATAAGAGCATTCAACACAACACAATTAATGTTTCACTTATGGCCAACATCCATATTATCCCTAAGCCCTAGAAATATGTAGAGGCCAAAGGATTTCTAGAATGGGAATAGGCAATGGATGCTGAGCTTCAAAGTCTTCAAAAGAATCACACTTGGGTTCTTTTAGATCTTGCTCCTGGGAAGAAACCCATTAGCTATAAATGGGTCTATAAGGTCAAGTACCATGCAGATGGTACCTTGGACAAGTACAAAGCTAGACTTGTTTCTTGAGCATTCATCTAGTGCAAAGGCATTGACTATGAGGAGACCTTTGCCTCGACAACCAAGATGAGCACGATTCACATTCTTCTTGCCATTGTAGCTCAGTATAGTTAGAAAATTCATCAGATGGATGTGAAGAGTGCTTTTCTCAATGGTGAATTATAGGAAGAAGTTTACATGACACAGCCCCCAGGTTTCAAGGTTGCTGGTTTTGAACCAAAAGTATGTAGACTCTAGACCATCTATGGTCTTAAATAGGCCCCTTGGGCTTGGTACATGAATATTTATTAGTACTTGGTTGCTCAAGGATTTTAGCATAGCCCATTAGACAATGATATGTATATTAAACACTATGGTAATGATATTCTTTTTCTTTTTGTCTATGTGGATGATTTGATCATTAGTGGGAGTTTAGAACATTTGATTTCAGAAATCAAATAGGATCTATGTAGAACTTTTGATATGATAGATCTCAGATTGCTTCATTATTGTTTAGATATTGAGGTTTGGTAGACTAACAATAGTATTTTTTTGTCTCAGTCCAAGTATGCCAAAAATTTGCTTGATAGGTTTTGAGTGTAGGATTGCAAACCTGCCTCCACTCCTATGGAGATTGGTTTGAAATTATCTGCACAATTTGATTCTCCTCTTGTAGATGAAACACTCTTCAGGTAGCTAGTAGGTAGTCACATCTACCTTACTACTACTAAACCTAATCTCAGTTTTGCAATCAACTACATCTCACAGTTCATGACGAACCCCAAGAATGATCATTAGATTGTAGTGAAACATATGTTATGCTATGTACATGGCACTTCAAATTATGGTCTTCTTTACACAAGGAGTTCTACTCCTCAGCTTAGTTGATGATAGGAAATCTACTTCTGGCCATGTGTTTAGTATTGGATCTGCAGTAGTTACCTGGACTAGTAAGAAGCAATAGGAATGAGCACTCTCCTCTATGGAAGCATACTATAAAGTAGTTGTCAAGGCAACTTGTGAAGTAGTTTGGCTCCATCAGATGCTTGTAGATATGAATATTCCTCAATAAAGTCTGACTTCTTTATTTTTAGACAATCGGGGAGTACTCAAACTTTCCAAGAACCTAGTGTTTCATGAATGAACCAAGCACATAGAGCTTCATTTCTATTATATCTAATAATTAGTAGAAGATGGATCTATTTAGTTAATCTATGTCCCTACCTCAGAGCAACCAATAGATATTTTCACAAAACCCCTTGGTCCTGACAAGTTTGTTAAATTTAGGGGATTTATTGGTGTAGTAAATAGATTGAGCATTAGGGGGGGTATTAGAATAATCTCTATATTTTTAATGCTCTCCATTGTATCTTTTTGTATCTCTATAAATATTATAATGTTTCTAATATTTAGATGTAGTCTAGAAAAGAATGTTTCTATTCTATTCAACTCTCTTCTTTGTATATATAGATCATTTTGATCTCTATTTAATAAATCAAGTATTCTACCATTTATGTTTGTAATAGAAGGTATTTGAAAATATATTCTCATTATACACCAAATTGTGTGACCCTACACTCTTCACCCAAGAGACCAAACATCATATTCTAAGCCTAGAGAGAAATTTCAACATATCAGGTACAAAGTTACCTCAAAACCTTCTTAGAGTGAGAAGCATTTTAATACATTGCCTTAGTCACAAACTCAATTAGTTGTATTAATAGTAGAAGAGGCTAGCATAAGAGCCAAATTGACATGTATATGCATCCCTTACCCCTCATATGGAGATACTATACAAGGAGCTAGCCTACAATGAAACTCTATTGAAGAAAGACCCAAATCTTATTACTCTAGATAGTGTAGTACACCTTTTTTCCAAGCTTGCCATCCAAATCAAGTCATTGGATGTTGCATGTGAGAACTAGGATGTAGCTCTCAAGATAATATTGGAGGTCCATAAATCACTTTTGGAAAAACACACTATACGTGTATAGCCCATTTGATATAAGTGTCAAAAAATAGGAGATAGATAATATGGGGGAGACAGATATAACATGGAGGAGAATAAAGAAATGGGGAGATAGAAATGCAGGGAGATGCACTATAAAGAGATATTAGCTAAGGGAGAGCTTGATCAGTGCATTGAAGTCAAAGTGTATTAGTCAATACAAACACATTTACTTAGAAATGAGCACATATTTTGGATACAAAATAGATATATTAACTCAAAGGGAGTTATACATTTTGAGGTATATAGGTTATTGCATAATTTTGAAATTTTGAAGTTTTGTATATAAGATGAGTCATGGATATGTTGTGCTTGAGAAGATTAGGTTGATTATTTATATTCAAGTGTTTTTACACTCATGTAAAAGTGGGAGATTGTTGATCTCAAATTGGTTTTGACAAGTGAGTGGTAACAAACTTAAACCATTTAGTTAGTTCATGCCAAACTAGTGATACATGCCGAGCACAACATATGAATATTAGACCATGCCAAGTTACAATGAGTACCGAGTCACTCATGTGCTGAGTAGATAGACCATGCCAAATGATTGAGGAGTTGAGTAAATAGTGGATGTTGAGTAGTGTAGGTGTCGAGTTCGAGAAAAAATATAGTGCATGTCAAGCATCAATGACTTCATATGCCAAGTGACATAGATTGGACATATTTTTTTGTAATGGCACAAACAACTATGTAAAACATTTATTAGCTGACTTAAGGATAGATTACGATATTTTGGAGATAAGGACAAATCTATATCTAGATTCCCTATGCAATTACATGTAGCCAATCAAAAAAAGGGAAGGTCTAAGTGGCAATATGTATGAATCTTGGCCATAGATTCATACCTAACCCTAAGTCTCCTAGTTTTCTTAAGGAGCATAAAACCTTAAACTTTATATGAGTGTGTATAGGATTGAAGGAGGAGTATAGAGAATTTTTCATGCACAAATAGAGCATTCATGGAGACTTAGAAGTTATGAAGAAAGAGTGAATTGTAGAAACAGTTAGAGAAGAACATAGGATAGAGAGAAGGATACAACATTGAGACATCTGATCGAGAAGGATCAAGTAGATAAGTGTTTAGAGGTGATCTATCATTAGGAAAGCAAGTGCTAATTTTAGGATCTATTTTGATACATTTTAATAGGTGATTTCAGTCAAATCTCTTAATAGAGTAGTCCTATCAAGCTGTATGAATTCCTTTAACAGGGTGCTTCCTTAGTTGTAATTTGAAGTTCTCTAACAAGGCACACTTCTAATAGGGTGTTGAAATCATCTAACAAGATGAGACCTAATAGTCTTTTTAAGCCTTTAATATGGCATATCATTCACAGGGTAGATCATGATTCATGGTCAAAACTTTGTAACCTTAATTAGATACACTTTACAATTGCAATAGTGAAGATTTGTGGGTGTCATTCCCACCCTACTTTTACCTTCTCACTTGGAGAGTTTTTAAGTAATTATATCTAGTGTTATATGTGTGATTGATTACATGTTTACATGATTTAGATGTATGTGCTTTATATGTTATTTTAGTTTATCTATTAAATGATGTAGTGAAAGGTAGGAGTATCCCTGAAGAAGATTTCCTAGCCCCCCTAGCAATAAAATCACCTAGTAAAAACACAACAAAAAATAAGAATAATGCAAGATCTGATACCATTTCACAACTCTTTATTCATAGATATAACTAATTACATGCAATATGCCCTGTTGTAAGGTGTTTGGCATTAGGGCCAACTACAAACAACAATTACAAAATTAGTTCTACAAGATCTACAAGATCCAACTTACAAATCAAAACCTAGCTAGCCTAGATACACAACTGGTTAAGAATGCCAAGAAGAATCTACACTTGTACCCTCAGGTCCACCAAGCGATCCTCTGATTCTCAAACCTTAGCCCTAGCTCTTCAAAATTCAAATATACTTCTACAAAAACTTAACTTCCAAAAGACTCAACAAGACCCTTATTTATACTTGCCAAAATGGCTTACAGAACATTCTAGAACATAAAAAATAGGAAGGGCAACCCAACAATGGTCAAGACACATCCCAAGAAAATATCCTAAGATAAATATAATGATCAAAATAATTCCAACAAGTCAGCTCATAGAAATCACATCAAAATGATGACATTCAGCATAAACAAGAAAACTTAGCACATGAAGAGTCACTTGGCATACATTGGGTAACTCGAGACATGAAGGGTCACTCAACATACACTAGGTAACTCAACACATAAAGGGCCACTCGGCATACACTAGGTAACTATTGTCACTTAGGTTTGCACCCTTGTCCAAGGCCTATGCATGAGGAAAACCTAGTGAAACATGGAAACAACCTCCAAGCTGTGGGACTTGAACTACGAGGTTGAGTCTTTGGAGAAGGCCGGCTTCCTCTTGCTATCAGGGCATACCTAACTACTCTCAGAAGGAAAAGGGGAAGGAGGAGATGCAAAAAACAACTCTACCCTACCTAAACTACGGAGGCGATGCACCAAAATAGAGTGTTCAGACCATTTCTGCCCGTATATGCACTATTGAACCAGAATGAAACTAAGGATATATACATACAAGCTTGTTTTGATCTAATAACCTCATGCAGATCAAGAAGCACAACTAAATAACACAAGGAAAGAGGAATCTCACTTATATATTATCTAGTAGGCAAGAAACAGATACAGTATGCAGGTTACAGATCTCGACAATACACCAATGAGAGGCAAAAGGGATGCACAAACACATCAATGGCTGAAAGGGATAAAATAGAGAATCATTCGGTTCAAAGGCATAGGGAATGTTACACTGAGAGTTGTAGAGCAGTATCAGAGAAATAAAAAAGAGTCGACCCTTGGAAAAGATTACAAAATTGCCTTTATAGTTTAGGCATAACTGAGGGAAATGATTTTGTATTAACTACTCAACTACTGCCATTGAAACCCAAAATATCTGATCAAAGATCACACTCGAGCATGGTTTTGAAGTACAAAATTAGATATTCAATTGAAGGAATGCCTAGAGTAGATAGAAGCGGTGCCAATGAATGATCCTGACATAGTAGATGGATCGACTGAGACGATGGAGTGTTTCCCTATGCCTTGCATTCATTTCAGGTAGGTCAAAATTGATCGCGAAGATTAGATCGCAGGATAACCTTGATCATCTTTGCTTCCTAGTTCATGAATCAATAGGGTTGAAGCAAGTCAAACAGGCTATACGAGCTAGCCAGGTCATGTGGGCCAATTACCATTCTTCGCTCCACCACCTGGGGAAGTCTTCGTGGTTGACCTTTCATCATCGGACTAACCATGCCACCCTTGCAGATATTCATATTAACTGTGATGATTACATTAACTATCAGCCATCGACCATCCTTTCTGACTAGACCAGCGAGCCACGTGTCAACAAGGTGTTGTATTGCTAACATAAACCTCGAGTGACTTACCCATAGTGAGGTGGCGATGACCATTGATTGGCCTAGATCCGACGATCATGAAGACTCATCATACTTCATGCTGTCCTTACCCCGGGCCTATCATAATTGGCACCACCTCTGCAACCTTGTCGTATCCAACCGACACCTGGCAATACCTCAGTGACTGCACCCTAGCGAGACTTTGCCTCATTGACACGTGGTGACCTATCGCTACATCGCTATGGTAAAGATCGCACATCTTCACCATGGCAATATGGTGACAATTGTTGATCTTCTCTAATCTAACAGTCACGAAGACCCACCTTCCTGCAACCTTCCTCCCTCATAATTCGCTAGGCCTGTGGTACATGTGGCACTTCCCTGTTGGTTCATTGGTCATTTAATCCCTACTGCACTGGTGGGGTGAAATACGGTCCCACTAGGACACGTGGTGCCCTGTCACTACATCACCACGTTATCTCTCGAGCGATTTTTAATGGCGAGATAGTGCTAGCCGTAGATTTTTGCAGATTTAACAATCATAAAGACTTGCCTCTTGATTGTGCTAGCTAAACTAAAGATTTGGTGCATGTGGCTCCCTCTGATTCACCACCGTGACACCAAACTCTGCCAACTAGGCAGATGAAGTACCTGACGTAACCCAACCACTTACCTAAAACCTCTCCATTATCTTCTTCGGCTCGCCAAACCTTTCCACTAAACATGTTGACTCACCATCATTGGCACATCTTTTTCGACGGGTGCTATGCTGCCATGGGAATTTTTGGGCCAATGCGTGATAGTGACATAGTGCCTACGGCACCGTAGAACATTTCCAACCTGCTCCATCCTCTGCCCTACAAGCTGGACCCACCAGACATCTGGCACCCTGTCGCTACATTGCTATAGTTAAGGTCGCACATTTTTAGCATGGTGATATGGCGACGACCATTGATCGGCCTTGATCTAACGGTGGAGAACTTGTGAGGCATAAAAATATCATAAGGTTCAAAACTTAGGTAATTTTGATATCTTCGTGGGTATTAAAATATTAGTAATCAGGGAGGTGACCGTTGGGCAGGGTAACATTCAAATTTTGAAATTTGGCAGGGAAAACAAAATGTGGTAACATTCTGGCGACTCACAGGGGGCATGAGCCTGCTTGATGCATAAGACCAGTGCTTGTAAACAATCCATTGGGCTATGGAGTCAAAAAATGGGTCTGAAAGGTACAAGTCTGAGAACTACAAAACCCTAACCCCTTTTTTAAGGAAATCAAAACATTAAAAACCCTAGATTTGCCTCTGTAACTGAAGCAAAACAAAACTTCCTCTACAACTTGAGACTGTCAAAACTTCAAAAGCTGGCAACTCAAAAGGAGAACCCTGTGCACGTGCACTTCTTGAAAGGCAAGGAATAACAGAAAAGGAACTAGACTAACTATGTACATGGATTCACAATCTTCATCAGAAGCAAGCTTTAAGATAAATCCCATTGACTGGGATGGGCAGAACTTCACCGTTGGGTCTGCTCAGTTGGAATGCATTAGCCTGTTTACAACTGGCAATTAGGTAAGGGCCACTCCACAATGCATCAAACTTAGAATGTCTTCCTGGTTTTGCTCTATCTGAGTCCCACTTGAGGACTAAATCTCCTTCTCTAAAGGTTCTGGCCCTTGCATTCTTATCAAAACTCCTTTTCATCTGCTGCTAATGCAACTCCGGGGTCTTCATAGCTTTATCCCTTTTTTCTTCTAGCTCCATCAGCTCTGCCATTCTTACTGACATGGCACTATCTTAAATCAATTCTAGCTGATGAGCCAACTCCAAGGAAGGGAATTCCAGTGAAATTGGGAGTCTAGCCTCCCTACCATATACCGGCACAAAAGGTGAATTCCCGATGGATCTCTTGGGTGTTATCTTATCAGCCCACAGAGTAGTTCTTAATTTCTTATGCTAGACCCTCTGATTGTCTTCTATTTTCCTCTTCATGATTCTGATCAGATTCTTGTTGGAAGACTCAGCCAAACCATTGCCCTGGGGATAATAATTTGACAATGTGCTTAGGTAGATATTGTGATTCATTGACCATGCACAAATCTGGGTTCCAAAAAAAGATTTAGCATTATCCGAGATGATAGTAGAAGGAGCACCAAACCTAGATACAATCCCATCGAGGAACTCAACCACTGATGGTTCTGTGGAATCCTTCAAGGCAACTGCCTCTGTCCATCTAGTAAAATAATCAATAGTAACCAAAATCCATTTATGACCTACACTAGATGGAGGGTTAATAGGGCCTATAAAATCCAACCCCCACTGGGTAAAGGGCTGATCCACCTAAATAGGATGAAGGGGGAGAGCTGCAAGCCTTTGTTTGCCTGAAAAGAAAGCACATTTCTCACATTTCCTCACATACCTATAACAATCATGGAACAGAGATGGCCAATAATAACCAGCCCTCATGATCTTTATGGCAGTTGTTCTTGCAGATAAATGGCCACCATCAGGGCCATCATGAAGTTCTTTAATCATCCTCTCAGCTTGATCCTCTTCAATGCATCTCAACAGGGTCCCATTAAAATCCCTCCTGAATAAGATACTATCAATCACAACATAGGGAATGGACTGCAGTCTATATTGTCTCCTTTTGGCTTTGTCCAATCCTTGAGGGTATCCATCCCCTGATAAGAAGCTCTTCATATTATTTATCCAGCTCTTTGGGTCGTTAACATTTCCTTCCTCCTGCTGCTCTGTTAATACCATAGTAGCCTCTTCATCAGAATCTTGACCTGATAGCATTTCTTTGCACAATCCTCTCCCTCTTACTAGCTTGGTAATCTGAATATCAACATCATATTCCATTACCCTAGTGATCCATCCATCTCTCTTTTCACTGATATCCTTTCTTAACAGAAAATATTTTACACTGGCATGGGGCACCAACAAATGGATCCTATTGTGGGATAAGAGGTGCTTGAATTTCTTCAAGGCTCTGATGACTACAAGGGCTTGCTTCTCAACAAAGCTATACTTATCTTCATATTCTTTGAGCCCCTCACTAAAGAAAGCTATGGGCTGCTCCTCATCCTTGCCATTTGTCTGAGTCAAGACAACAGATATACTCGACTCACCACCTAAAGTGTAGAGGATGAAATCTTTCTCAAAATTTGGATTCATGAGAGTAGGGGCTGAGGCTATGGCTGTCTTGATCTTTTCAAAAATCTCCTTCCCCTCCTTGGTCCATGAGAAGACCATTTCTTTCTTAAGCATTGTTGTAAGAGGTTTCACCATGGTAGCAAGATTAGGGATAAACCTTCTCAAAAAGTTTATTCTACGAAGGAAACTTTGCAGCACCTTCTTGTGTTTAGGAAGAGGAAGGGCAAGTATTGCCTTTGTTCTTTCTGGATCAATGGTTAGACCATCCTCAGATACAATGTGTCCCAATAATTTTCCTTGGCTTGTAGCAAAGACACACTTGGCTAGGTTGAGGGAAACCCCAAACTCTCTACACCTTAGAAATACCTGCCTTAGATGATCAAAATGATTTTCTACATCTTTTGAATATATAGTTATATCATCAAGGTATACTAAGACAAACTTATCAATTAATTTTTTGAAGGCCATCTCCATTGCCTTTTGAAATGTGGCACCTACATTTGTTAGTCCAAATGGCATCTTGTAGTAAGCATAGGTGCCCCATTTAGTAGTAAATGTTGTTTTATGTCTATCAAATTCTTTAACCAGCACTTGGTTGTAACCAGAGAATCCATCAAGAAAAGAGAATCTCCTTGACCCACTGACCTTGGATAGAATTTTCTCCATGGAAGGGAGAGGATGGTGATCTTTAAGAGAAGCCTGATTAAGATCCCTAAAGTCCACACACAATCTGATTTCCCCATTCTTCTTCCTTATAGGGACAAGGTTAGCTACCCATGATGAGTGTTTGACAGGAAATATTATATTGGCCTCTATCAACTTGGATAATTCTTTTCTCATTAGGGGCTCAATCTTAGGATTCACTGGCCTCTATTTTTGCCTTACTAGTTTGGCCTTATCAACTAGATCTATGGTATGCTAAAACAAACTAGGGTCAAACCCTTTTAAATCATCATACGTCCAAGCAAATACATCATTAAATTCTTGACATAAATGAATGAAGTTTTTTTGCTCAGTTTCAGAACATACCTTCCCCATATTCAGAGATTTTCCATTAGCAATTGTAACTGGGACATAATCATCCTTTTCTACAACTAGATTTATTCCTTTGCCCCTTGTTTGATCATTAGGATTAAAAACACTCTCCAAAGTAATGAGACCCTTGGGCAACTTGTTAGAACTAAGGCAAATGATCTGATCACCATACTAATTTTGCAACCTTCACTGGTTTCTATCTGAGAATTCTACCTCATTCTGCAAGAAACTCACAATTTTCTCATCAAAGTCAAACATTTGCCAATGAGTGTTGTTGTCAGGGATGGCAGGCCTCACTACCACCCTAATTTGTTGCTTCTTCTCCTCCTCAAGATTCCCTGGTACATCATAAGCTGCACTCACTGCTGCAAGTCTATCAGCATGTTTATTTTCTTTCCTAGTAATGGTCTGAATATTAAATGCATTGAAACCCTCAAGCAAATCCCAGACTCTATGTTTGTAAGACTTGAGTAGGCCATTTTTGGTGATATTCTGGCCTCTCACCTGATTGACTACCAACTCACTATCTCCATATACTTTCAAGGCTTGGATTCCCCTCTTTTGGGCAAGTAAGAGACCTTGAATCAAGGATTCATACTTGGCCACATTATTGGTGCAACTGAATTGGAGCCTGAAGGAGAAGTAGTATCTTATTTGAGTAGGAGAGACCAACATAACACTGGCCCCTGATCCATTTCTATTCCTTGAGCCATCAAAGTACATACTCCATATTCCGTTTATATCATCATTAGTCCCAACAAGATCAGGAGCTCGAGCCTCTTTCTCTATTATGCAATATGTACTAAGGCCTGTCTCAAGAATTTCTGACATAGGCTCAAACTAATGTGCATTTTCCCACTCATCCAAGAAGAAATCAAGAATCCTTCCTATGGAAGTGGCAGGCTCATTTACTATGCCATTTTCATCCATCCCTAGAAAAGGGCAATTCATATTGATGAAGTTGGGGGTGTAAGATTTAGTGTGATGAAGGGCTTGAGGTTCTACTCTAATTGAGGCATTGGCTCCATATCTGGTCTTAAATGACATATATGACCAATCAGCAGATATGAATCCACCAATCTAAGTGGTGAAGTCTCTTGAAAGACAGATGGAAAAATAGGGCTTGACTTCAGCAATAGATATATCTTGAATCACAATGCAACCAGGGCATGCATGTAGGACCATCTCTACATTCCTAAGGATACCTATGGTTTTGATAGTACTACCATCTAGTTCTAACACATTCCTAACAATGGGCTTATATTTCATCCCTAAAGCATCAGTAACACACCTAGGCATTAGTGAGCTACTAGCCCCTGAATCTATCATGCAATTGTGGACTAATTTGCCTCCTATAATCAGGGAAACATAGAATGGGGGAGGTCTAACCCTTTTATTTGTCTCCACATCCCCTGCTGGTTGTACTAGACTTGTGGCATTCTCCATGATAGATGGCTGATCCTTGAGTTCAATCTTCTTTAATTCTTGCTGCAGGATCCTTTTCTGCATTGGTATGGTAGCAACAACATCCCACATAGAGATATTCACATTGGTTTTCTTCATTTACTCTACCACATTGAAAGGTGCATTAGGAACTTTGGTAGAAACTTTTGGAGCTGCACTTATAAGAGGTTGAGGTGGGGAAACATAAGGGCCACCTGCATCTTTCTTTCTTGGATCTTGCTCTTGCTATTGTGAAGTACTTTCTTGTTCATTTGCTACTTGTATATGAGATGTAGCACTCGAAGTTGAGGTCTACTTAGGAGAAAGAGGGGCAGCATGTTCCATAGCTCTCTTCCTGCTTCTTGTGTTATGAGCAATGGAATCCTGGTTTGTATTACAATGCTCCCCATCTTGATGATTCATGAAAGAGCAATCATCACGTCCTTGAATATATGATGCCTCCTTGGGATGATCCTCCTTGTATGATTGCTTTGCTTTAGGTTCTTGGACAGTTAGGGCCATATAAGATTCTGCCTTCTGGCACATGCAATAGGTATAAGAATAGTTGCAAGAAGGGCAGAAATCTTGATCTTGGGCCAAGTTATTTTGAGGGACTATGGCTCTGTTCTGATTTGAACTTGAAGTAGAAGCATGACTATTTTTCCTACCCTGATCAAAGGAGCTATTCCACTGATTAGGAAGCCTACCACCACTTGGAGCTTGATATTATAGTTGGGGAGGCTTTCCACTTTGAGCTTGCTACCTTTCTAAGGCCACCATCTTGTTACTCATCTTTTGTATCATAGAGAGACTATCCTCTAATCTCTTCCCCTGGTCCTTCAACTCCCTCCCCTGCTCTTGCAATTTTTTTTCCAGGGTCTTCTCTCTTTTATCTGTATTCGGTACTAGACCTTGGAGCATTTCTTTGAGCTCATCTATCCCATTTGAGGATGTAGAAGCTCGAGGGACTGGAGTAAGAGTTTGTGATGTAGAAGTTGTAGGAAGAGGGGCCATTGCTGGTTGGTGATTAGGAACATCAGGAAAGAAAGGCATAGGGGGCCTTGGAGCCAATTTTCCTCCTTATATTAGGATTTTCTCAGCTTTTATGGCTATCTCATAAGCATTAGGCAAGGTATCCCCTCCCATAGTTTGGATTGTAGTGGCAATATCATTGTCAAAAGCTCTAAGGTAATGCAAGAAGGCATTAGCAGGGGTAGGTTTCACTACAGTAGGTATTCTATCCCATGTCTTTTGGAATCTATAATTAAAATCAGTCATACACTCATGGGGGGCTCTTTTTGTTGTAGTCAGCTACTCTAATAGTGACAAATGGTCACTCTTATCCTCAAAATGTTTACATAATCTTACTCCTAGTTCATCCCAATTAGTTATAGAACCATGAGCTAAGCCTCTATACCACTGTAATTCTTTTCCTTTTAAAGATGAGGCTAGAAGTTTGATAGCAACATCATCCTCTATAATACCATGAATATTACAGACATTTTCTACTTCTTGGATATGCTCTAAAGGGGAGATAGAAGTCTCACTAGTAAAATTAGGTATGCTTTTTAGTGTAGATACTGGTATATCATGTCTTTGGGCTAAAAATAGAGGACTTCCACCATTAAAGGTGGCAAAAGCATGAACTCTTGGTTGTGCCATGTAAACAAGTGTTCTATTAATGAGCGTTGATGGCAATCTAGGCTGAGTTCGAGTAGTAGGAGGAGTAGAGGCGGACCTTACAGGTATATTAACTGTTTCTTCACCCCTAACTAGTGATAATGAAATTCTAGTCCTCCTTCTTCTAGGATTTGAAAGGGAAAGCTCTTGATATTGAAATTTACCTCTAGAAGATGCCCTTGTTTCAGCTCTAGGCATGAATCATTGCAACTTTGGCCTGAAACCAGGTTTGTTGATGTTCAGAGTCGCCAAGTACTTTGAAGGACCAACCTCTTGAAGGCTTGAATACTGAAGCCAACACTACCTCTTCAGCATTAATCTCTGAAATTCTTCCTTCTTTGACACCAGTAGACTTTAAATCTTCAATAGGATTGTCCCACTGGGCATGCCAAAAACTATTGTCACTTAGGTTTGCACCCTTGTCCAAGGCCTATGCACGAGGACAACCTAGTGAAACATGGAAACAACCTCCAAAATATGGGACTTGAACTGCGAGGTTGAGTCTCTGGAGAAGGCCAACTTCCTCTTACTATCAGGGTGCACCTAACTACTCTCGAAAGGAAAAGGGGAAGGAGGAGATGCAGAAAACAACTCTACCCTACCTAAACTACAGAGGTGATACACCAAAATAGAGTGTTCTGACCATTTCTGCCCATATATGCACTATTGAACCAGAATGAAACTAAGGATATATACATACAGGCTTGTTTTGATCTAATAACCTCATGCAGATCAAGAAGCACAACTAAATAACACAAGGAAAGAGGAATCTCACTTATATATTATCCAGTAGGCAAGAAATAGATACAGTATGTAGGTTACAGATCTTGACAATACACCAATGAGAGGCAAAAGGGATGCACAAACACATCAATGGCTAAAAGGGATAAAATAGAGAATCATTCGGTTCAAAGGCATAGGGAATGTTACACTGAGAGTTGTAGAGCAGTATCAGAGAAATCAGAAAGAGTCGACCCTTGGAAAAGATTACAAAATTGCCTTTATAGTTTAGGCATAACTGAGGGAAATGATTCTGTATTAACTGCTCAATTACTGCCATTGAACCCCAAAATATCTGATCAAAGATCACACTTGAGCATGGTTCTGAAGTACAAAATTAGATATTCAACTAAAGGAATGCCTCAAGTAGACAGAAGCGGTGCCAATGAATGATCCTGACATAGTAGATGGATTGAATGAGATGGTGGAGTGTTTCCCTATGCCTTGCATTCATTTTAGGTAGGTCAGAATTGATCGCGAAGATTAAATCGCAAGATAACCTTGATCATCTTTGCTTCCTGGTTCATGAATCAATAGGGTTGAAGCAAGTCAAACAGGCTATACAAGCCAACCGGGTCATGCAGGCCAATTACCTTTCTTCGTTCCACCACCTGGGGAAGTCTTCGTGGTTGACCTTTCGTCATCAGACTAATCGCGCCACCCTTGTAGATATTCATATTAACTATGGCGATTACATTAACCACCAGCCACCGATCATCCTTTCTGACCAGACCAGTGAGACATGTGTCAACAAGGTGCTATGTCGCCAACATAAACCTCAAGCAACTTACCCATAGCGAGGTGGCGACGACCATCAATCGGCCTAGATCCAATGATCATAAAGACTCATCATACTCCATGCTATCCTTACCTCGAGGCTATCATAATTGGTGCCACCTCTGCAACCTTGTCGTATCCAACCAACACCTGGCAATACCTCAGTGACCGCACTCTGGTGAGACCTAGCCCCACTGACACGTGGCGACCTGTCACTACGTCGCTATGGTAAAGATTGCACATCTTCACCATGGCGACATGGTGGCAGTCGTTGATCTTCTCTAATCTAACTGTCATGAAGACCCACCTTCCTGCAACCTTCCTCATAATTCGCTGGGCCCGTGGTACATGTAGTACTTCCCTATTGGTTCGTTGGTCATTTAATCCCTACTATCCTGGCGGGGTGAAATATGGTCCCACCAGGACACGTGGTGCCCTGTCGTTATGTCACCACGTTATCTCTCGAGCAATTTCTAATGGAAAGATAGCGCCAGCCATAGATTTTTGTAGATCTGATGATCGTAAAGACTCGCCTCTTGATTGTGCTGGCTGAACTGAAGATCTGGTGCACGTGGCTCCCTCTGATTTATTGCCATGACATTAGACTCTGCCAACTGGGCAGATGAAGTACCTGATGTAACCCAACCACTTGCCTGAAACCTCACCGTTATCTTCTTCGGCTTGCCAAACCTTGCCATCAAACATGCTGACTCACCGTCATCAGCACATCTTTTTTGACAGGCACTATGTCGCCATGGGAATTTTTGGGCCAATGCGTGATAGCGACATAGCACCTGCGACACCATAGAACATTTTTGACCTACGCCATCCTCTGCCCTGCAAGCTGAACCCATCGAACACATGGTGCCCTATCGCTACGTCGCTATAGTAAAGGTTGCACATTTTCACCATGGCGATATGGCGATGACCATTGATCAGCCTTGATCTGACGGCGGACAACTTGTGAGGCGTAAAAATATTGTAAGGTTCAGAACTTAGGTAATTTTGATATCTTTTTGGGTATTAAAATATTAGTAATCGGGGAGGTGACCGTTGGGCAGGGTAACATTCAAATTTTGAAATTTGGTGGGGCAAACAAAATGTGGTAACAGTAACTTGGCACATGAAGGGTAACTCAGCACACACTAGATAACTCAGCACACATTGGAACTCAAGAAACACTAGAAACTAGCACTTAGTAATAACTAGAAACTAGCACTCGACAATAACTGGAAATTGGCTCTTGACAGTAACTAGAAACTCGGCAGCAACCGGCAAAATGAAAAAAAGTGTAGGACTACAAGGAAGCCTAGGATGCTCTTGCATTAGACACCCTAGGTTCACAAAGATGTTCTAATAGCTAGAAGAACATCTTTTGGGATTCAACACATAAATCCCAAACTGGATCTTCACATACATATCCTTCAAATCTTCAACTTGTACACTCTTTCCCTTGTTCTTCTTCTTTTTCTTCTTCACATCCATTTGAGGTGTGCTATAGGTCTACTTTCCATATTGATCTCTAACCTTCTCAGGATCTACCAACTCAAGTTAGCTACCAATACTCAAGTTCCTCCTACTGAACTCTTCATTCTATAAAGGAATTAGGGAAAACTTCATGCCACCTTTCTCAATAGTAAACACATTCTTGACACAATCATGCACAACCCTGCAATCATATTGCCAAGGTCTACCTAGCAACACATGACAACTATTCATGTCCACAATATCACACAACACTTGATCCTTATACTTCCTAATCTAGAAATCAAAAAGGCATTGCTCCCTCACTACCAAATTATGTTCACCTTGCAACCAACCAATCCTATAAGGACAAGGATATCTTACTCTCTCTAAACCAAGTTTCTAAACCATCTCCTTAGCAACAAGGTTATTAGTACTTTCACCATCCATAATCACCTTGTATACTTTACCACCTAACTTACAAAAAGTCCTAAACAAACTAGTCCTTTGACAAGGATCCAATGCCCTCTCACCAACCAATACTCATTGAGCTAACAAACTTTCTCATTGCTTAGGCTAACTATCCTATAGTTCAACCTCATTTACAATAGCAACTATCCTACCAATTGAACATTTAAAAGATCTATGCCCTTCTTGAATACACTTGAAACAATTACCTCTGAATCCACCTCTACCTACCCTTCTTTTCTATTCAATAGGTTTTGGTTCACCTTCTACTTTCAGTTTAGCTTGTGCTTAACTATCTTGCTTCTCCTTTCCTTAGGAACTACCTTGATTCTTCCTTTTTAGCTTCTCCTCTGCTCTCAAAGCATACTAATAAGCATCCTCAACTGAAAAAATATTTATCATACCAACTTCATCCTAAATATTGAATCTCAAACCATTAATATACCTTGCTACCTTCTCTTCTAACAATTCTCTATGCCTAGACCGAATAGTCAATTTGTAGAACTCCTTTGTATAATCTTTCACAGTCATATCCTTCTATTTCAAATTTTGTAACCTCTTAAATAGCTCAAGTTCATAATTAGTAGGAATAAACTTAGCCTTCAACTTAGTCACCATTAATTTCCATCTAGTGATCTTCATTTCACCTTCCTCTTCTCTGTCTTTTTATAGTTCCTTCCACCAAAGAGTAGCATGTCCCTTCAACTTTGTTTGTGCCAACCTTACTCTGAGTGGATCCTCAATATTGTCAAGCTCAAAGTAGTCTTCTAATTCACCAATCCAATCAATCAAGTCTTCAAGATTCAATGTACTTGAGAAATTAGAAACCTCCATGTTGTGCTTTAGCTTCAACTAAGATCTAGGTCTAGAAAATTGACTAGCCCTATTACCCATAGGTCTCTCCATATGATCAGTTCTAGCCTCACCACTTGATTCAAAAAATTCAAATTCTTTAGTAGCTTCCTCATAACCATCTTCAATACTCAAATGTCTAGGTATACGACCTAAAGCACTTACAATTTCAGCAATCATGTCACTCTTCATCAGTGCAATCTCAGATCTGAATTCTGATCTCATCTTCTCTGAGATCCTTTCTTCTATAGTATTAGTAAGATCAGTGATTACCCTAGGGCCCAATTTTCTTTGAGGCATCTTCCAAAATTTTAGCAAACCCTAAGTAATAAATCCACCAATCAGCTACAAGATCCACCTTCTTCAACCCAAGTCCTGGTGAAAATTGCCTTAGCTTTGGCGATCTATCTACATACTTAGGAACAACCTTGGCTCTGATACCACCTAATGTAGTGAAAGGTAGGAGTATCCCCAAAGGAGATTTCCTAGCCCCCCCAATAATAAAATCACATAGCAAAAACACAATAGAAAACAAGAATAATGCAAGATCTAATACCAACTCACAATTGTTTATTCATAGATATAACTGATTACATGTAATATGCCCAGCTGTAAGGCCTTCTAGGTTAGGGCCAACTACAAACAAAAACTAAAAAAATAGTTCTACAAGATCCATAAGATCCAACTTACAAATCTAAACCTAGCTAGCCTATATATACAACTGGATAAGAACACCAAGAAGAATCCACACTTGTACCCTTAGGTCCACCAAGCTATCATCTAATTCTCAAGCAATAGCCCTAGCTCTTCAAAATTTGCATATAATTCTTCTCCAAAAACTTAACTTCCAAAAGAGTCAATAAGACCCTTATTTATACTTGCTAAAATGGCTTACAGAACATTCTAGAACATACAAAATAGGAAGGCCGATCGAAAAATGGTCAGGACACATCTCAAGAAAAGATCTTAACATAAATATCTTGATCAAAATAAGTCTCATAGAAATCACGTCAAAATGTTGACACTCAGCATAAACATGAAAACTTTGCACATGAAGAGTCACTCAGCATACACTGGGTAACTCGACACATGAAGGGTCACTCAACATACATTGGGTAACTTGGCACATGAAGGGTTACTCAGAATACACTGGTTAACTTGGTACATGAAGGGTAACTCGACACACATTGGAAAGTGGCACTCAATAGTAAGTGGAAACTGGCACTTGACAACAATTAGAAATTAACACTCGATAGTAACTATAAACTCAACAGCATTTGGTAGATGAACAAAAGTGCAGGACTACAAGGAAGCCTAGGATGCTCCTACATCATTAAATGAATGAAATGGATGTGTGGTGAAAGTTTTATGGGTTCATGTTTTAACTGTTGATTCACCCCCACCCCCCCACTCTCAGAAGTTTACCTTTCCTATTGTAATTCCAACAACAAATGGTTTGAATAGTAGTTTGTGCCAATACAAACAACTATGACAAAATTGTGTTACTTGACATATAAAGTCTCTGGTGCTTGACACATACTAACTTCAATGTTGTCACTCAACATGTAAATGATTTGGCATGCGCTGCTTGCTTAGCTCTTGAATCATTCAGCACATGTTGTCTCCTCAAAAATTGAGTGACTCGGCATATGAGTGACTCATCCCTCACTATTTACTTGGAATGCTCTAACTTATATGTTTTACTTGGCATATGTTACTTGTTTGACATAAACTAAGTAAATGACTTAAGTGTGTATACACTCACTAGTCAAAACCAATCTGAGATTAACATATGTGTGCATATGAATATGTATATATAGATATACATTTACATATAAATTTATATTTACATATATATATACACATATATATATGCATGTATGTATGAGAAATAGATTAGGTTTTTATGAGGAAAACAAAAAACCTATATATGAGTATCATGCATAACAATCAGAATCCTAATTTTTTGAATGTGAGTTTTCCAATAGGGAAATCAAATTCTATTTTTTTAGTATTTGTTAGGAGAGTATTTTAACTATCAAATTTTAGAACATTGTCCATACCTTATTTGGAAATTCTAGGAAAAAAGAATCCAATAGGAAACCTCTCACTATAGACACATTACAAGGATGAACACTATATAAAATGACAATTGGTATTGGTAAAACTAAAAGGGAGTGGGTTTTCCTGCAGAGTAATCACCACTCTACATAGCACTACAAAAAAGAAATTTAATTTTGAAACTTGTCTGTTGAAAAAGTGAACACAAAAAAACTATTTGCTCTTGGAAATACAACTATTCTTGTCCTGTTTCACATGCTTTTTTCTAAGCTCTAAACTTGGTTTCATTCACTTACACTTCAAACTAAAAATATTATCCTTTATTTATAATTCTAGAAACTTAATTTCTAAGTTATTGGACCAACTTGCAAACTTAATCACTGAGAAAAGGGAGGAGCATAAAAAAAATTAACCGCTAAGTTACTAAAAGTATGATATAAGATTGAATTTACTAATGAAGTATCTATTAAAGTTCAATTGTTGATGGCTACATGAATATTTTTGAAATTAAAGAGTAACTTTAAGGAAGTTCAAATGACCTTATTTATTTTATAAATGCTAATACTTCCCATTTCTCCTAAGCTGACAAAAACAACATATTATCATGTTTGATCAACTACACCCAAGTTCTTCCTTAGCTATTGAAAACTTCAAATAATTAAAGGCTTGGTCAAAATGTCTGCTTGCTATTGCTCAAACCTACAAAAATCCATGTTTATTTCACCATTTTCAACTTGATTACAAATAAAATGATATCTGATTTCTATATGTCTCCTTCTTGCATGAAATACAAGATTATTATTTAAATCAATTGAAGAAATATTCCCATAGAATATGGTGGTTTTCCCTATTTATTCTTTCTTCAATTCAGCCAAGATCCTTCTTATCCAAACATCTTAACATGTTGTTGTATGTACTACTATATAACCAATTTCATTTGTACATTGGGAAACTATTGGTTTTTTCTTAGAAGCCCAAGAAATTACACCAGATCCCAATATGAAAAACATAACCAGAGGTACTCTTTCTATTATCTCAATGTCCTACCCAATCACTATATGTATTAAAAACCTACCTAGAATCATTTTCAGAAGAATATAGAATACCATATCCTATAGTTCCATTCATATACTTCAGGATTCTTTTACCTACTTTCCAATGAGTGTCCTTCAAAGCTTCCATAAAACTAGAAATCAAACTTACTACATGCATTATGTTAGGCCTAGTTTTAGTTGAATATGTTAAACTTCCAACTATACTTTTAAAGATAGTTGCATTCACATAAATGTTGCAATCTTCCTTACTCAAATTAAGACCTACAACTATTGGTGTTTGGGTTTCCTTCTTGTTGAACATTCTAAATATTTCTAAAAAAATGATTTCCATACTTCTCTTGAGAAATAAAAATACCATTATGCATTTACTTAACTTCTATACCTAGAAAGTATCTCAAGGGTCATAAATATTTCTATTCCATCCTTCATAGCTTCTTTAAAATGAGCAATAAGGCAATCATTATCCTCAATAAAATTTAGATCATCAACATATAAGAAAATAAGTAAAATTTTACCATCTATTTACTTGATTTAAAGAGTGGGCTCACCATCACTTTTGGTAAAACCATTTCTTATTAAATACACATGTCAACTTGGTTGTACCATTCTCATGCCACTCGCTTCAACCCACAAAGATATCTCTTTATCGTATACAATTTACCTTCTTGGAACTTCATAACTAGGTGGTTGTTCCACATACATTTCTTGTTTCAACCCATTGTTAAGGAAGGCATACTTTACATTCATTTGAAATACCTTCCATTTACACTAGGAAGCAATTGCTACAAAGATGAGCATAGAGTCTCTATTTCCAATAGGTGAATATGTCTAATCATAATCTCTAACAAACTTCTATTTGTATCCCTTTACCACCATACATTCTTTATGCTTATTTATTTTTCCTTAATCACTTGGTCCTATACACCAATTTCACACCAATAGCATTCTTGTTTGGAGGCAAATTAGTTAACTCCCAAGTCTTATTTCTTTCCATTGTATACATTTCCTCATCCATGGCCTCACACTATTTTTCTTATTTCATATCTTCTTCAAGTAAATTGGAACACTATGAGAAAATAATACAAAATTACCATCCTCAACAAAATCATTATGCCTTTAATTTTGGTATATATCCTTTAGAATTTTTGTTTTAATTTGGTAAAAGAGAGGTAAGAGTAGGATCAAAACTCTCACTACTAATGTTATGTTTTTCAAGCTATGTCAGAAGCTATTAGGAGCTATTAGGAGCTCTCTCTGCATCAAATTAGAGCTATCAAGAGCCAATTTTCTGGTAGTATTTGGTTGCTTCTCTTTGTGCTTGTTTCTATCAAGATCTACCAAGAGATATCTAGAGCCATCTTTATCTTCTTGACCATCAAACTCATCATCTTCATAAAAAAATGGAACTTTAATTAAAGTTCTAGATGATTTATCCATTGATTCATCCCATGACTCACTCTCTATAAACTCAACATCTCTTTAAATAATGATCTTCTTAGTAAAAGGGTTATACAATTTATATGCCTTAGTTATGAACTATAACCCATTGAGATAAACTTTACACCTTTTTCATCAAACTTTTGTCTATTCTCCTTTGGTATGTGTGCATATGCTACACACCCAAACACACTCAAGTATTCAATAATCCATCTATAGCTTCCCCATGCCTCAAGAGGTATCTTATCATAGATTTCCTTTATATCATTTCTATTAATCAATTAAAATGTTTTTGGTATAACGTCTCCCTAATATTTAGTTGAGAGACCATTTTATTTCATCACACTTCTTGCTATCTTAGTAATAGTCTCATTCTTTCTTTCAACTAGTATGTCTTGCTCTGGAGATTAACTAGTTGTAAGCTCTTTCTTTATACCTTTTTTTTCTATTAAAATTTACAAAAATGTTGGAGGTATGTTGTTTTGTTTTATCTAACCTTAGGACTTCAATGCAATGTCCACTTTCTTTCTCATCTTGGGCTTTAAACACTAAAAAATTCTCAAAAGCTTTAGATTTTTTTTTCAATACCCATGTTCTATGGCTTAAATCATCAATAAATTCCATGGAATAATTATTCCATTGTAGAGAAGTAACTTGCATAGTTACAACCAAATAAGTATGCACCAACTCTAATGGTGTTATAGCCCTTCTAGAATTATCAGAATTAAAAAGATAAAGCCTATTTTTCTTACCCAAAATATAAGTCTCACACTTGCTACTGGACTCTACAACACTTGAAAAATTGTCTGGACCATTCTTTTATTGGATAATAAATTTAAACTAACTTAGCCAAGATGTCCATAACTTAAATTCTAAAATTTAAAAGAGTTTCAATTATACTTCTTAAATATGATTCCTTTTGTATAGTTATACATACTTTATTGGGATGTGCAACAATGCAGTAAGAGGTGAAACATGTATCATTATTCAATAGAGATATTAAATTCTTCATCATTGTAATTACTATAACAAATTTCTTACTCCCATCTTTCTCCTAAATGATACACTTGTCATTTTCAACCAATACTTTGTATTTATTTTGAACAAGTTGACCAAAACTCATCATATTTTTCTTTATACAAGGAGGAGAATTAACATTATGAATTTTTTTCTTCTTAACTTGTTTGGTATAAATCAAAACAAATTATTTTCCCAAAATGGGAATAGTTCTATTGTTGCCCATCTTAATTTCAAACTTATAATTCCTACCAATGAAAGGAAACAAACTTTCATTACCACTCATATGGTTACTACAACCACCTTCTAAATACCAAGCATAGGGGCTATGTTCTTCACCAATATTATAGATGATGAAGGACATCTCTTTATTTATTTCTCCAATATTTTCATCAGCTATATTAGCAACATGTTTGGACTGATCACTTTTTTTCTTCTGACATTCATTTTCATAGTGTGTAAAATTGAGAAAATGATAGCATTCAACATGGGTATTATTAGAGATTTTATTTCTTCTTCCTCCTTGAGTGTTACACTAAGTGTTGCTTGCACCTTTTTGGCCATCTTCTCTTGTTGAACTTTCTTCTCTAGCATTTCTTTGTCCAAAGCTGTCATGTCCTCTTCCTCTAGAACCACGTCCATAGCTATTTCTCCTTCTCCCCTTGACTCTTGCATTGGATTAAGCTTTGAAAGGTAGCTCTTGAGAAGAAGTTTTTAACCTATTTTTTGGTCTAAATAAGTATTCACTATTTACACTTTACTTAAGTTTACTTAGGTCAATGCATTATTTTATTATTTATTAGGTTGACACTTAGGAGTTTGCATACTATTATGTGTTTTCATGTTGACAACATAGAAGTAAGCAACTCTAATTCAACACATGGTGTCTACAAAATTTTTTTTACTACACCTTTGTAGGCTTATCCTCTCATCATCACACTTACTCCTATGCTTAATGGAGGATAAAACACACCTAGTGGACATGTGCCTGGTTGTAAGACTTATCATGTTGCTAACTCTAGGAATTCTAGATGCATCTTAGAGGCCTTTATAAATAGGTTCTCCTAGTGTACTTGCCCATTGAATTGAATACTATATTTCTATTCTAATCATACTCTAGTCTATTTTGTGTTTGTGCTTGTGTTCCTTGATATTGGGTGAATTTTTCCATAAGGAAAATTCTTACATGGTATTAGAGCTAAGGGAGATTCTCTTCACATAGCCATTGGAGACCTTTGTTGCTTCACCTCTCGAAGGACCTGATTCAAATCTAGTGCATCCACAAAAATTGGGAGAATCTAGAGCCAAAGCAGACCTTTCTATTGCATCTAGAGATTGATTTAGTGAAATTTGATTATAAATATGTCTACCCTAGGCTATAGTCAAATTTGAGGCAAATTTTTTTTTGCAAACCAGCACTTGAAGGTTCAATTTGCAAATTTAGTATGGTCATTTTTAAGATCTATTTAATTGATTTTCAGATTTTTAATTTTCTCTACCATTTTTAGAGTATTTTTTCAAAAAAAAATTAGGCCAGTAGGGCCTATAGAGAATTTTTTTTGCTAGAATTGGGTGGTGAATCCCCAAACCCCGTAGATAATATTCCATTTTATTTCAGCGAGGTTCATTTACATTACCCTTGTGGCCAAAGTCATTTATACACATTTGTTTGCATGTTTATAATGCATGCGGAACTAATCTCTTATGACATCCAATGATTGCTAAAAATTTTCAGCAGAGATCTCATTTTCTAGCTATAGTCTTTGCCACCGATGACTTACAACCATTTTTGGCCCCAAACCCACATTCATCAGCATTGGTCACTGAATTTAGAGATCCCACTGCTATTGCCAAGTTTTTGGCACTGCCGATGTTTAAAACTCTACTGGTAGCTACAAAATATACTCTAGTGGAATCTTTTAATAATCTAGTGCTATTTTTGTAAGATAGATCCACAACAGATGCTGCCACGTAGCAATCACATGACCACCCACATGGACCACTTTGCCCCATCAACAAACTCTCTGATACACATCAGCTAGAGACAACTCAAATAGGCATGTCCACACCATGTGGAATACCGTAAACTCATCTGTATTGTACCACATGTATAGTTGTACATCCACATAAACAATCATACTACCATGTCACCTAGGGAGGCAATTTTTTTGTTGATATAAGCAATTTACTAGTCATTTGACTATCATTTGAAGGAAAATTTGAACTGCTAGCTATTTGACCATCAAATTTAACCTTGTTTTTTCCTCTCTAGACCCCTCTCCACATTTAGTTTTGATTTGACAGTTTGACTCTGGGAGTCCATAAATCAGTCATCTAGACTCCAAATCAGGTGCACTTTTTAAAATTTTGTGTAGAATTTCTTGAACTTTTTAGTGGTGTAGTTCTTTTCTTGTTTTGGTGCATAGATTTGTTAGAAATAGTGTTTTTTGGTGATTGTACTTGTCCAATCTTGCATTTTGCAACTTCAAATGCTCCGTACGGGCTCATTTAGACTCCAAAATAGGTTCCATTTTTTTGAAGTGCATATTTTTTTGTCTACTTTCCAAATCTGCAATTAGATTATAGGCTTGTGTTGAAAAAAATACTACTTTTAGAAATAGGTCCTATTTTGCATTGTATTGCTTCGAAATTGTTGTATTTTGAAGCTAAATTATAAAGGTCCAGATTTGTACTCCATAAACAGGTTGTAAAAAGAAAAATTAGAAGCCCACTTTGTCTATTTTGACAAGTGGCCTATTGTAAATGGACTACATGTAAAGTTCCAAAATCTTTCATTTGGAGGGGATTTTTTGATTGAGTGAAAAGGGGGGGGGGGGTGTACTATGTTTTATGTCTCCTTGATATTGTGCTCTTGCATTATGGGTTCTTTTTCAAAGTTAACTCCACATAATTATGCTACTTTGAAAGAAAACATAAAGGAACCATTGGTTGAAAAAGGTTTATTGTGTTATGTAATTGGTGTAGCAAAGAAACCTCCTATCGATGTTGATGAGGCTCAAAAAGAAGACTGGGAATCCAAACAAGAAATAGCCCTAGAAACCTTGCTCAAGAATATCTTAGATCCTGTCAAATATCATGTTAGGAAACTTATCAATCCAATACAAGTCTAGGCTAAACTTAAAGCATTGTATGGGATTGTAGCTGAAGACATGGCCTCTATTATTGAGGAAAAACTTCTCAAGTTGGATCCTAGGAATTTTGACACCATCAAAGACTCTCTTACCCAAGTAGACATGTATAGGGCACAACTTAAGAATTGTGGTGAACCCATCAAGGATGGAAAGATGATCAAACATATAATGACTCATCTTCCACCTGAATATGATCCTTTTATTCTAGTTATAACACTCACAAATTAATGATGGGTAGTGCCTACACTAAGCCTTCATTTGAGAAATTTTTAGAAATCATTTTCTTAGAACATGATAATTTAGTGAGTATGGAAATTCTCTAGTCTTCCAAGACCAAGGCCTTGGTAGCTAATGAAGAGAATTCAAGTGGTAAAAATTCTAACAAGAAGTAGAAGCAGTGGAAGGCTAAGCCACAAGATGACACACAACAATCCTCCTCTTAACAACAATCTTCCTCACATTAATCTTCTTCCACTCAACAATCTTCTTCACAACAAGGAAAGTCTTTTTCCAAAAAGAATCAAAAGGGGAACAACTCCAACAAAGGGAGAAGAAAATGTGTGCCTATTGTAAGAAGAATGGTCATGATGAACATGAGTATAAGGATAAACAAATTGATGAATTGGTAAACTTAATGAGGAAACACAAAATTTATGTACCAAATGTCTATAAGGATAAGGGATCTTCAACCACTCCAAAAGAAAATGGATAAGCTTTGGTAGCAAGTACAAACAATGCTGAGGAATGGGTCCTTGATTCAGAAGCTACACATCATATGGGTTCTTCAAGGGAGCATTTTTCCTCTTTGAAACGATCACATGTACCTTACATCTATGTGGGCAATGACACTCAAGGGGAAGTTGAAGGGAAAGGGAATGTTGAGATGGACAATGGCATCTTCAAGGATGTTCTTCATGTTCTTAACATTAGCACCAACCTTCTCTCCATATACTAGATAACTCACTATGTATGTGGCAATAAAGTGGAGTTCCTTCCTGATATAGTTGTGGTGAAAAATATCAAGGATGATTTTATAGTGGCGATTGGAAAGGTTGATCATGAGACAAGACTTTACTCTTTTTCTCATTTTGTGCCTAAGTCCACTTCCCTTTCCTTGTTGACTCATTCAAATTCACAAAGTAAACTATGACATGAGAGATTTAGACATCTCAATTATCACTACCTTCAACAACTTAGTAGCAAGGATATGGTCATTGATCTACCTCAAGTCAAGTGTTCATAGGGTGTATGTCTAGGTTGTGAAGCAAGCAAGCATCCTAAAGAGAAATATGACAATGGGAACTCTAGGAAGGCTATTTCTATTCTTGAATTGGTTCATAGTGATGTAGCTAACCCATTTCTAGTACCATAATTTGGAAAGGCTCGCTATGTTCTTACCTTTATCGATGACTTTACTAGTACAAAAACAACAATATATTACTAAATAAACTACTAAAAATTGTAGATATGTGACTAATTTTGATCATGTGACCAATGGTAGTTTATTGCCGGACATTTATCTCCCAACCAAATTTATGACTAAACTATTTTAATCATTGATTTAGTCATTTATTTTCATTACTGAAAAGTTTATATGGTAGTTGATTTGGTAATTTTGGTAGTATATTTGGTAGTTAATTTGGTAGTATATTTGGTATTTGATTTGGTAGTATATTTGGTAGTTTTTAGGTAGCATATATGGTAGTATATTTGGTAGTATATTTTGTAGTTTATTTGGTAGTATATTTGGTAGTATATATGGTAGTATATTTGGTAGTTTATTTGATAGTTTATTTAATCATTAATTTAGTCATATTATGGCATGATGGAATTGAACCACCATCCTTCTACTTATAAAGCAGATGCTCTTCCATTGAGCTAGTACCATTTAAAGAATAATGCAAAAAATTGACAAAGTTGTATTCCCAACATTAGATCTACCATGATCATGGTAACTGTAACATGATATACTCTTCTCGAAGAAGACAAATTTTAGTTATTATGAAAAACAATAATTTAAATCTTTATCAATAACAATTCAAAAATTTTAAATTCTTTTGTTCAAGCATTTTAAAATTATATTTCATGTCAATTACACTTCTCTAAATTATTGTAGTGATAGACTCTTATAAAATATAATTTGGAGCACTTTGACCACACACAAGTATTGTTTCTTATTCTAACTTCTCAGAAAAAGATACAAATGATTATGCAATTTATGTCAAGAAAATAAACCTTTACATTAAACAAAAACATCAAACCCCATTAAAAAATCACATATATTAAAAACTATGAAACACAATCAATTGAAATATTCACTTTTTAACATATGGAGGTGCCAAAGGATCAAATATTTCCACTTTCTTATGTTCAGGTGGGTGCTAAAAGTGTTCATTACACCTGATCTTGACATTTATTGAACCTTAGTCTACAAACAACATAAAAATAGGGATTTAATAAAAATAAGGCACATGAAAAGAATTTTTTTTATCAATGATCTATAATTATGTTATTCCTAGTAATATGGGAAGTGGTGCCGATTCATAAATGTAACAATGAACTAAATAATATGTTTATGAGAAATTGCTTTAAAAAACCTATAACAAAAGGAAATAATGGACTAGTAAAGTTTGGTAGGCAATGGCTATGCTTCATCTGTTGATAACCCCAATTATAGGATAAGCCCTAGAACCATACATTGATGGATCCTAAGATGGTTGATCATAACCATAAACTTCATATCCTTGACCATAATGTAATGTCTCATTTTCAGAGCTAGATTTGAATGATAATAGAGCCTAAATACAAAGTTTAAAATACTATTAAATTAAATATAACCATAATCATAATAATAATCATGTTAATCAAATAAATAACAATACACTATGAAAAATAATTATTCAAATTATTATAATAAAGAAAGAAAATATTGTTAATAATATTACATAATATAATTTATTATTACAAATATGATTAAGAAGTAAGATATAACATAATATTAGGAATCATTTATTTTAAGATGATGAATAGAATTAAAATAGAATATTAAATCATGATTATAATCTTATCCCAAGTCAATATTTTAATATTAACATTGAATTGATTATACAAATTTATCATACATATTACAACTTATATGAAAGTTTAATATGGCATTCAAATTGAAGGGAAGAAATCATACATGTCATCCCAGCATTGTATTTGGCATAGATAAGCTTAATAGTTATTTATTATTATTTTAGAACACTACATTTTTCATCTGATTATGACCTTCTTTGCACTAACACGATCCTATTATGACCTTGTTTGCACTAACACAATTTTTTTATGATCTTTTTAGACCAGGATAATAATAACATATTGGTATTGACTCAATAATAGGGACTTTTCCATTTGAAGTGTTTGGCAAGTCAATTAACTAATTTGAATTTCCTTCATGATCTCCATTTCTAGATGTCGAAAAGGCCATACCTTCCCCAATTGTAACTCTAGAGAACAAGGAAACATTAGAAAGTACTTCATGACTCACAAAGGTATTTTCAATATTTTTATGCATGTCAGGTTGCAAGTCATTATTAACTTCATATATAGTTGTTATTTTAATTCCCTTCATCTTTGATACATTCACATGATGGACAACATAAAGGTCACTTAGCTAGAGTTTATATGCTAAATAAATCATCTGATGGACATAAGAGAATCATCCTATGGTCTGGGGGAGGGTTCTTCAATAATTGTTTCAAGTTTGTATTTCCTCTATTGTCTTATAAGAATTTGACTACATTACTCATCTTCTCAAGAAAGGATTCAGGATTAACATGCTACTTATTTTTTTATATCCACCTACTATTGAAATTATAGAGTCCTTTTGAATCTTCCTATTGAAAATCCTAGTTTTAATCTTTAACAAATGACCAGCTGAGTTTAGGAAAACTTCTTTATTAAAAATTAGAATACAAAGAATATTTTTCTAGTTTTCTCCACTATTGAAGAATAGTGTACGAAAGGTTCTTTTTTGAAAACTCCTATATATATTTCCCATTGAAAATTACTATATATTTATATTATGTCTCCTTGACTAATATGGTTCTGCCATCTGAAACGACATCTGCAGAGAACTCTTGGCTAGAAAGATATGAAGATAATATGTATGAGAGATTTTAAGAATTCATCTATAATCCCAATAGTTCAGATTAGTCTCCTTCATGCGCAATTGTACCTCGTGTACATGTCAGTGAAGATTGGGCTTCTCAAGTTTCATTACTACCAGACAATGCCATTTTTTTATCACCACATTTAGGAAGTGAAAAGCTTCTAGTAGGCACCCTTGAGAGAAATGGTTGTAGTGATGTTAACCAATAAGAATGAACATATTTGAAAAATATAGCTATTTATAATAATTGAAACTTCTTCATTAGTAATTATAATAGAACATTGTCCGAAAAGTGTTTTTATCACATATAAATTGAATATTGCTAGTCTATGACTCTATCTAGATTTGACTAGGTAGACCCTTAGATATTATTTAATTCAAAAGAATTCTTACTGGCCATCTCTAGCTTCTACATGCTATTTACATTCCTTTTAAGCTCACCAATTTAATTGATTGAATGAGTGATGGATTGCTTTTTGTACCAAGTCAAAGATCAGAGTTATAATAGACTCGGTACTTCAATGAGAAATATTGAAATTGTTTTAATTATGTTTTAATTACGCTACTATAACTCTGAAAAGGACCAACAAATGATTAAGAAAGAAACACATTCATAGAAATTCTCTAAATCATTGATTCCTTTTCTGGTCAAAACAAGGAGATTACCTCTTCAATGGTTAGAAACTTTCATCTTTGACTAGTTCATGGAAGGAACATATATTAAGGTTCATAACAAATAAAGAAGTATTCATTCTACAAATTGTACAAGATCTCCATTTTTAGGTGTAGTTCTTCTTTTTGTAGGCTCATATGCTTCCTGAAAGAACAATACATAGATTATAGTCAGGAGGCTCTAAGTTCCTGTTCTACCTAATTTATGTAATATGTAAGTGTGGTTTTTTATGAAGAAATCCTATACTATAGTGCAAACTATTGATTCACTATTGCATATTCATGGAGAATTCCATGTTCTAGTTATTACTGGTTCATGAAGAAATAAAATTTGGCCTTATGATCTTCCTTTTAATTTGGTTTTTTATTCAAAGAGATAAGATTTGGATATGGTCTACTAATATTGTTGCTAAGTTTCTAGATTATTCTCTGAAGATTTTTGTTTGCATAATCATTTCATATTACATTTTATGATTTCTCATCAAAATTTAAAAAAATATTATGATTGAGATTATTTTATTGAAATCATTTGATTTAGTTTTTTCTATTCTAATTTGATGAAATTGGAGGATTGTGTTTCTCACCACATACCTTTAAATCAAAGCTCTAGGGTATGAAAGTGATAGTCAATAGATAGGACTTCTTGGTTCAACTTTATGTTAGTGAAGCTTAGGGATCAAATTTAGTCTTCTAGCTCATCTTCTCCTAATTTTCAATGGGGGGTGTATCTAGTTATTCATAGATCTTCTCTATTTTTGAAAATAACTTATCTCTAGCATAGAAAGCATTCACAAAATTATTAACATCTATCCAGCTCCATCTAGAAGTCCTTTCTACTCCTCTATTTTTCATCAGATTTCTTAGTTTTTGGTTCTTATCTCATCTCCCAGCTGCACCATAAATTTTTGATAGAAACACATATTGCGCATGAATTTTAGGGTTCAAGGCATAAAGGTATTTAGTTGCAAGTTCTGTAAACTCTAGAGTACCATGGATTCTATAGGTAGATAAGAAAGATACCTAAATTGCAACATTTAGTTCTATTACCACCTAGTTGATGAGCTTTAGGGCCTCAATAAGGTTTCCAATACGACCAAGTAGATCAGCCATACAATAGTAACGATCTAATGAAGGTTTTATGTGATAATCTTGACTTATGCTACAAAATTATTTCCACCCCTATTGCACCACACCTGCATGGAAGCAGGTAGAGAGAACACCAATAAATGTAACATGGTTCATCTTTGTCTTGGGCTATTGCATTTGTTTAAAGAGTCAAAGGGATATATTAACACATCCATGCTTAGTATATCCCATAATTATTACAGTTCATGAAACAAAATCTTGTTTATTTATTTTGTCAAAAACTCTTTTTTCTTCCTTTATGCAAACCACATTTGGCATAGAAGTCTACTAGAGCACTGCTCACAATGCCATTTTTCTTGTATCCATGCCTTACTATTCCTTCGTGCACCTACTTGCCATGTTCAGAAGCTGTTAAGTTGAAACATGTAGGAAGAATACTAACAAACCTAATTGAATTTATTTCAAACTAGTTAGTTGCATTTGTTAATAGAGTTTTAGAGACTCTTCAAATTTCCCATTCTGTACATATCTAATAATCACTACATTCCATGAAACCGTATTTCTCTCTGGCATTTTTTGAATCAACTTCATTACTTCCTTAATATACCCAATCTATGGATAAACAGAACCATGGTGCTCCAAGAAATAATGTCCCACTGTGGCATCTCTTCAAAGAGCTTTCAAGCCTTTTCTAAGGCTCTATTACTAACATATCCTTCCATCAGTACATTCCATGTTATAAAATCTCTCTCTGGCATTTTGTCAAACACCTTACATGCATCATCCAAGCTTCCAAATTGGCATACAAATTTATAAGTGTGGTGCTTTCATTTACATCAGACTGGAACCCACTTCTCAAAATGGCTCCAAGTATTTCCTTTCCATATGGAAGAGTTTTTGACTGGAAAAAGCTAGAGAGAAGGGAGGTATAAGTGATAGGATTTGACTCATCTCTTGTAAGTAGCATTCCTTTAAAGAAATCATCAGCATTGCAGAACAACCCATTCTAAACATGTCCTCTAATTATTGTATTTTATGAGACTAAATTATTTTCAAGAATTTCCTGAAAAAGATTACAAGTATTTCCAAGTTGTCCGCTTTGCGTATCCAAAAAACATAGCATTCTAAGAAATAACATTTCATTTAGGTGTTTTGTCAAACACTTTTACGACATCATCAAGATACCCTATTTGTACATAATCCTTACCATTGTAGTCCATGTCACCAAATTTCACCCAGGAATCTTGTCAAAACACCTGCGAGCATCATACAAATCTCTGTCTAGTTCAAACATAGTTTAGGGTCTAGAATTAAATAGATGAGCTCTAGCTTCATTCAAATCGAGTTGGCTAGTTACAAGTAGAAAATGATACTGAAATTTATATAGTCATCATTAAGAGCGACTTAGATATTTTTATTGGAGATATGAAAATTCTTGCTTATTATATGTTAAACCATAATAATAAAATTTTCTCTTAAAAAATTACAAGAAGAGATTTCAGGATGTCATACAATTGCATATTTTCATGATGAATTAGACTCAAATTTTTTTAAAAAGTGTACCACGATGCTCTCTTTTTTTGAATTTTTTTCTTACAATACGGAGATCTGATGTCTGCACTTCAAGTCTCACAAAGTAAAGTGATAAATAGACTATCCAGATGGTTTGAGTGAGTGCATGGTTAAATCTATGGAGTTCAAACCAAAAATCCCATTTTGAACAATACATCATACACAAATAAATAGGTGGGAATGATTCATGAAACATACATTTTACAGAGATATAATTAGGGTTAGATGCCATAAAAATGCAATTAAAAAAATAAATACTATTATCTTAACCAAATACAAAACAAAAAGATAAATCTCACACCCTTTCCTCATTCATTTGTAATAAATTAGGGTTGATTTAACGCTCTAATACATACCTATGAGAAAAAGGGGAAATATCGAAGACACTATCCAAAGTTTCCAATTTAATTTAGAAATCACATTACATTTTGCCATTTCATTGACCAAATCTGCACTCTCCGAAATTTTTTTGCACTCATGTCTCTAACCTATACTTGCATGGCTTTCTTTTAACCCCATGCATGAAAGAGAGATAAATAAACTATCCTCTATTCTGTAATTTTTTAAATCTAAAAGTTTTTTCATAATATCCGTATTGCTTTCCTCCAAATTATAAAGTTTAGCTTTTGTTTTGTCTTACTTTCTTACAAACATAGAGATAATTTATTTATAGATTTTTTGAGTAAAGAGAATATGTAAAAATAAAATAAAATAATTTTCATATTATTATAATTTCTAATTGAAATATTTAATTTCAATGGGGACTAAAATAAAAATATAATAATTATTAATATAATAAATTATCATTATAAATTTTAATATTCTTAATGGAATAACAATTTCTTAAAATAAATATTTATCTTTTTTTTTTTTTTTTTTTTTCACTAACACAAAATATACTTGTTGTTTATATATTAGAGGAAATTTATTAAAATAGTAAAAAAATTTAATTTACTAACTTTCACTTTATATAAGGTAACTTTGATTATAACTATTTATTATATTTCTCTATATCAAGATAAGCTAGTATAATTCAAACAACAAAAACTAAGTTCTTTACATAAGTTGAAATTAAATTTAGTTTCACATTTCTCTAATTTATTACAAAATGTAGATACACTATTATTGTCATATTTTCATTTAAAAACTTATAGGCTTTATAATTACTAATTACTTAAATATATTTTAAATATTTACATTAAGGCTCTAATTATTAACTAACTACAACAACTAATGTACATGGATCAAATTGATTCACTATACATGATATCAAAAGCTTCCAACAACTAAAAAAAATGTTGCATGGTTAATATTAAACAAAAACAAGTTCCACATAATGACATTTTAAAAATTGTATTGTATAAATAAATTGTATTAGTAAGTAAAAGATATATTTTATTCTATTTGAATATATTAAATTATATTATTATATTGTATATAAACTATATAATAATGTATTTTTTATTATAAAATTTATTTATAGCATGTAGACACTACAAATTTAATATAATAAATATTTTAGAATATATAATTATTATTATTTGCATCTTTATTGCATTGCTAGTAACTAGTAATAAGAGATAAATATTTGCATTTGCACATTAGAAGTCACTCCATTTACATATGCATTGTACATTTATTTCTTGTAGGAGATTACATGACAACATAAATGCACATCAAACTCACTAGATTATGAGTAAAATATATTCCACCCAAGTATACATAACCCGATACTTAATACTAAACCAATATCATGTAATTTATATTCAAATGAAGTGTAAATAATACTATTTATTTATTTAGTTATTAAATAAAGAACTTAGTCAAAAAATTGATGAATAGACATTGTCTATTAATTAAAATATTAAACATAAATATTCATAAAAAAAAGGGGCGAGGTATACTAGATCACTCTGCGAGTTCAAATAGCCCAAGGCCGAAAATCAACTATTCATCAAAAAACATATATAAGAAAAAAGATGAAACTTTAGATTGCAAGATCAATGCCAGCCAAAGGAGCATCTTTATCATCAGAACCCCATAAATCCTTGGGGTCAGTGGTTGGCTCAAGAGGAGCCCAACCATCAATAGCACCAGTATCTTTATTAGCCTCTTTTTCTTCTTCAGCTCTGTGAGGAGAAATGGCAAGATCCAGTAGGGGGAAAGCCCACTTGGGGTCACAGGGAGCAGATGACCAACCTACATCAACGAAAGCAAAGGGAGCCACCAGGGACCAGTCAAGCATTGATGGCCACAAAATCCACCACTGGGAGAGTGGTGACGAGGCTACAACCTGGGGGTTTGCAAGCAGTGAACAGAATTGCTTTGGCCTTTTTGGTGACCATGGGGAGGAGTGCGGTCACCATAAAAAGTATCCAGAGGTACTTGGGCAACCATACAAGGGGCATTTCCCTAGTGAGCAAGTAGCTCCTACAAGTGAGCCACTTCTAGCATGACCTTGTCAGTTTGTACTTGAACTTGTAACATGCCATTATTACATATAAGTGATTTAGAGTACATTGCAACATGAATATCAAGAAAGCTATGAGAGAATAAAATAGCATTACAAACTTTCCAGATTGTAAATAATATCTCCATTCTGAAAGCATGCTAGATCTAGGCATATCTAAAAGGGAGTCTAGGAGCATCATCCAGAACTACCATATACTAAGTGAAGGCCTCTAGATGAAAAGGCCTAAAAAAATCATAAATCTAGAGCCAGTAATTATGAGCTCTTTTGCAAAACCAAAAAATATGCAGAAAGCTTTCAGGCTAGCCACAAAAAGGGCATCTAGGATATGGGACTCCCAAATGTTGAAGTCGAGGGCCCAAAGGCAAACCTTGGAAAAGGACATTGGGAAAAGTGAGCAATCTTTGGCTCTGCTATGGTATGCCAGATAATGGAAAATCTAAGACTCCAAGTCTTATGCGAAGAATGCAAATGCCAATGCTGGTTGAGGGTGTCATCCATCGAAAGATGGGGCACCAACCATCGATACCCCAGCCTAGGCTTATAACTGGTCATTGGAGTGGTAGGGTACCACTTCCAAGCTTTCCACCATGGGCATGATGAGTGAATTCCAAGTTTGTGCAATAGATTGGGAGGAACTGTAAAAACTAGAATATCAATTATTTGTTGATTTAGACAGATAAGCTTATACTGGACCTGCATATCCTCCGATAAGAGAAGGTTCATAGTAACCCTAGAAAATAAATCTTTGGGATTTCTAATACCCCTGTGAAATAATCACAAAGCACTGGCTCCTTGAGTCTTAGCTAAAGGCACACCTTGCATGGCAAACAAGGGCGACCTCCAAAGGTTTTATTGATTCATTGAGAGCCCATCTCTGAATCCATTACCAACCCAACAGAGCTAAGGTTTGGGAGCTTCCCAAGATTTCCAAATGCTCTTAGCAACAAAAGTGCCCTGAATCTGAATAGGTTTAGAGGTCACAAGAAGGGTTTGAAGCCCAATCCCCTTCCAGGCTAGACAACTAATCGAAAAGCTTGAAGAAATGCAGTGATGCAACAAATTTTCCAAGCTTCATCCCTTGAGAGATCCTGTATGACCCACTTGGCATAGAGTGCTATCCCTTTCTTGCGGGTGGAGAGTGACCCAAGGCCATAAAATTCTTTAGGAACACAACAGAAGTCTTAGGTAACTCTATGAAAGCCATGATGCACAACATCAGAGGCCTAGAGAAAGTCCCTAAGAAGACATTTGACCTTAAGATATGAGGATTTAGAGGGAGCCCAACAAGAAGAATAGTACACATGACTAGCAAAAAGCACTTTGGATTAGATTTGAAATTTTCCCACAAGAGAGAGGGGCTTAGTAATCCAATAGTCCAACTTCTTCTCAATTCAAGCAAGCACAACATTCCACAGCTCCATAGTAGATGCTTGAAAAGAAAATGGAATGCCTAGAAATTGAAATATTTCACCATGTTGGACCCATTTCTATCCATACTATTGCAATCGGTGAGGCGTGGGAAAAAAAGGCTGGCAGTAGTAGAGGGTTTTGTGCCATTGGATAGCAAATCCTAAAGCAAGGCAAAAAGTATCCAAACATTGCAAAGCATTGGCAATAGTCTCCTCATCCTCAATCAAAGTGATGAAATAATCATCTATAAAATGACCATTGATCAGCTGAGTGGTCAACTCCGATAAAGAAATACCACGCACCAATCCTCAAGAAATAGCATTGGCCAACAAGTAGCCAAAGCCCTCAACTGCTAAAACATAGAGAGAAGGTGAAGAGGACAACATTGCTGAATAGATCTAAAGAGCCCAAAGGCTTTAGACTAACAACCATTAATGGTGATGCAAGCAGAGGCATCCCCAAAAACCATCTACACTAGCTGACAAAATACTAGGCCAAAGCCTAGAGCTTGAAGCATAGCTAAAATAAAGGGCCATTCAATTCGGTCATATGCTTTGCTGAAATCAATCTTCAAGAATAATGTTGTCCAAAATTTTAAGAATAATAAGAAATTATAATTAAGATAAATGAATAAACATCTAATACAAAATAACTTAGAATTAAAAAATTTATATATCAACAAAAAAATTAAATAAATTTGTTGAATTTTCCTTGTAATTAATTCATTTTGAGAAAATAAAATTAAGTTCCAATTATTTTAATACAAGACTGATCACTCAAAAAATTTATTAAAAGTAATTAATTCTCTTTAGGAATTTATAATTCTCTATAATATTCAAAATAAATCCATTAGATTATCAAGAGACTAAATTTGTTATGTAAATCTATATTTGACATGTTTCTAAAATTGAAAACTAAAGTCATTTAAGGTATATTATTTCTAATTTTCAAATGCAAGAAATAGATTCCAAGATTGATTATGTTGGAATTTTGTAGATGTTTAAATAATGAAAAGAGAAATTGAGTGCCATAGTAGAATGGCTAGCATAGCAAAAAGGTCATAAATTGATAATAACGACATGCCACTATTGAACATTAATAAGCAAGCATAGTACAATGCATACAAACATGTAGATATATGCTAGTTCAATGCTAGAAAAGCTAGAATGTAACAAAATGTAGTCCTATGTAGTAGACTTGAGAATAATGATGATGCATTTATGTTATATTTTATGGTTGGGAACGCGCTGGTGCTAATGGGTGAAAAAATAAATGGTAACAAAAATAAGATATGTGAGCTGGTTGACAAGATGATACAACATGGAGCCATGGTAAGAAAATAATTAAAAAGATATTGATCTATATGCGACTTAGAAATTACCTTAATTCAACCAATACTAAGAAATTTGGATAATCACAGATTGAAAGTTATGAAATATAAATAATATTTTAAAATAAGTATCTATTATTTATAAAATTGAAATAGTGCATGTTTGTAGTTTTATAGTAAAAGCATATTATATTGAGAAAAAATTAGCTAAACAAAATGAAATATGGAGCCTCTGAAAAAAGGCTCCTATAACACAAAATAAATTGATCTAATTATATTTAAGATACATAAATTTTATAATATTAAAAATTAATAAATAAAATCAAAACTTTTGAAATATTGAATTAATGAAAAAAAAAGATTACTTTTAATCGGTTCAAAACAATATAATTATTGTACTAATAGTAGAGAAGTGAATGCAATAGTATATTGCCTACAACAAATACAATAATAGGAAAACTTACATTTATAAATCTATAAAAGAGTTAAAGTGTGTATTAATATCATAAAAAATCCATCAATCATTCATTTAGTCATTTTTTTGGTGACTAATAATTAGTGACCAATTATTTAGTCATTTATATGATCATTTATTTAGACACTTATCTTTGTCCAACCTTGTGATTTTACCCAATGACCAAATGGGTCATTTATTTAGTCACTTATATGTTGTAAAACATTACTAGAAGTTGATCACTTTTAGTCACATGACTAAATATTTTAGTCTTGTGACTAAATTTTTTGGTCATGTAGTCATTTATTTGCCAAAATTCTACTAGTGTTTTTCACACTACACTTGGGTCTTTTTTCTTGCTCATAAGAGTGAAGTATTTGATAAGTTTATCACCTTCAAAGATCAAGTTGAGAAAAAATTAGGGAAATCCATCAAGATTCTATGAATGGATAATGGTAGGGAATATGTCAACTCTAGACTTATAGACTTTTACTCTCGTGAAGGTATTGATCTTCAACATTCAGTTGCCTACATGCCATAGTAGAATGGTATTGTTGAAAGGAAGAATAAAACCCTTAAGGAGATGACCACTTGTATGCTTCAACATAAGTTTGTAGATCAAGTGTTTTGGGTAAAAGCCATATGTTGTGCCAATTACATCCAAAACAAAAGTCCCCATAAGGCCTTAGATGGAATTACACCTTATGAGGCTTGGTGTGGTAGAAAATCAAGTGTAACACACTTTAAAGTTTTTGGTTGTCTAGCATGGGCAAGGATACCTCCATAAAAGCAAAAGGCATTAGAATCTAAAAGAAAACCTTGTATATTTGTTGAATATTCTGAAAATATTAAGGCATACAAACCAATGGATCCAGAGACACATGGAATGCTTTTTGAGAGGAGTGTTCACTTTGAAGAAAATCGTCCAAGTTTGGCTTCCTCAATTCCTCCTTCTTCCTCCTTCATGGAAAGTGATAATAGTGATGATAGCGACTCAAAAGATGAGATTCCTTAAACTTTGACTCGTAGGACACCACCTTTGTAGGGTCCACAAATAGTTGAAGATATTCCTTCTTCTTCCACTAAACCTCGTTGGGCACATCAAACCCTTGATTCAACAAGTTCATTGGTGGGGAATCCTTTAGACACTTGGAGGACAAGGTCACAACCAAAATCATTTCCACATGCTTATATTGCCATTGGTTTAGATCCACGGTCATTTAAAGAAGCATCAAGGATTCTAGAATGGGACAATGATATGGAGGAAGAATATAAATCTTTGATGAAAAAAAACACTCTAGACTTAGTTCCCCTTCCTAAGGGAAGGAAGTTGATTTGATGTAAGTGGATCTATCGAACCAAATTTGTAGTGGATGGAAGTGTGGATAAGCATAAGGCCAGACTAATAGCGAAAGGTTTCTCATAGGTTCTAGGTATTGACTATACAAAGACTTTTGCACCAGTCACCAAAATGAACTCCATTCGCTTGACACTAGCTATTTTTGCAGCTCATGGTTAGATAGTACATTAGATGGATGTAAAGAGTTCTTTTTTGAATGGTGATCTTCATGAGGATATTTATATGGAGCAGCCACAAGGGTTCATATAGGATTCTACTATGGTTTGCAAATTGAAGAAGTCTATCTATGGTCTTAAGCAGGCTCCTCGAGGTTGGTATACCAATATGGATTCCTTCTTACTCTTTGCAAGATTCACTAGGTGTCATTCTAATTCAAATGTATATATTCTTTATAGGGATGAATCACACTCAATACTTGTGCTTTATGTATATGACTTTATCATTATAGGAAGTACTTCATCCATCACTGCCTATGTCAAGACCTTGTTGTAAGATAGATTTTCTATGACATACTTGGGCTTAGTACATTATTTCCTTGGTATTGAGATCACACAGTCTTCAGTAGGGATCACACTTTCTCAACCCAAGTATGCTCTTGACTTGCTTTCTTAATTTTACATGAGTGAGTGCAAGCCTACTCCTACTCCCTTTTTTTGAGGTTCCAAGTTAGAGGCCAAGTTTACCTCTCCACTTTTTGATGCTACATTGTATAGACAGTTGGTTGGGAGTCTCATCTACTTGAAACATACTCACCTTGATATGGATTTTGCAGTTGGCATGGTTTCTCACTTCATGCAAGAGCCACATGAGCTTCATTGTAAGGCCACCAAGTGCATCTTGGACTGCATACAGAGGACACATACACATGGGATACACTTTGTAGCAGGTAAAAGACTTCAACTAGTTGGCTATATAGACTTAGACTATGTAGGGGACCTTGATTCTTGCATGTCTCCATTAGGTTACATGTTTCAACTTAGTTCCAACCCTATTTGTTGGCAGAGTAAGAAGAAAAATAATATAACTCTTTTTTCAACTAGGCTTGAGTATTGAGGAGTTGTCAATGCAGCTATAGAGGCTCTTTGGTTACAACACATCCTAAAGGAGTTTGGATTTGATCTACCTAAACATATAGTCATACATTGTGACAAAAAAAGTGCTATTGAGATCTCTAAACATCCAGTTCAACATCAGTGGACTAAACATATTAAGGTTCATATGCACTACATCAAAGAACTAATCCATGCATAGATCATTATTTTAAAGTATTGTCCTATAGTAGAGTAGGTCATAGATATCTTCACCAAACCCTTCACTTAGGTCAAGCATATTCATTTGTAAGATCTCTTGGGGGTGCAAGATGTTGTAGAAAGGGGAGTCCCTTGACTTCTCTCTTCTTTCTTCTTAGAGGGATATTTTCCTCATCTGAGGTCTTCTTGTCTCTCATCTTCTTTATTGTACTTATCTCTCTTTTTGGAGGAGGGTTTTTCCCATGAGGTTTTCCCTCTTTCTTCACTTTATGAGAGATTGCATTGCATCACATTTTATGTAGAGCATTGCTTTTTTACATGGGTACCTCACATGGCCTCATAGCTAGGACCCATCATGCATTTGTGAGCTTAAGTGCATTCCCCTAAGTTGCACTTAAGAGGGGGTGTTGGTGTAAGTAAGTATTCACTATTTACACTTTACTTAAGTTTACTTAGGTCAATGCATTATTTTATTATTTATTAGGTTGACACTTAGGAGTTTGCATATTTTTATGTGTTTTCATGTTGACAACACATAAGTAAGGAACTCTTATTTAGCACATGGTATTTACAACACTAGAGTTTTCATAATTAACTGAGTTGTCATGTAGACAACACAATTATTTGCACTCTTAATTAAGCACATGGTGTCTACAACATTATTTTTTGTGCTACACCTTTGTAGGCTTATCCTCTCATCATCACACTTACTCCTATGCTTAATGGAGGATAACCTACACCTAGTGGACATGTGCCTAGTTGTAAGACTTATCATGTTGCTAAATCCTAGGCATTCTAGATCCATCTTAGAGGCCTTTATAAATAGGAACTCCTAGTGTACTTGCACATTGAATTGAATACTATATTGTTATTCTGATCATACTATGGTCTATTCTATGCTTGTGCTTGAGTTCCTTGATCTTGGGTGAATTTTTCCCTAAGGAAAATTCTTACACTATTAATATAGTGCTCATGATTATGGAAAGAACCCATCAACTCATCAATTGTTAACTTGGAAAAATATTTTAACTCTTTAATGGAAATCACTAATGTATCAAAATTTTGAGGTAAACTTCTCAAAATTTTCTCCACCACTCTTTGTTCTTAATTTTCTTTTCCATTAGTTTTCAACCGATTTACAAAACTAGAAACTCTAAAGCCCAACTCTGAAACAAATTCATTTTCTTTCATAAGAAGAGACTCAAACTCTCTTCAAAGCATTTTCAACTTTACAACATGAATTTGATTAGTTCCTTTGAATGTAGTTTCAAGAATATCCCAAGCTTCTTTGGAATAACTAGTTTCTACCATTCTTTGAAACAAAGCCTTATGACGGTTGTTTCAATCAAACTTACTACCTTAGGTTCTTTCCTTCTTGTCCCTCTCAACTAATTTTTCTAATTATTTGCAAGGGAAGAAAAAAAATGAGCATCTGTAGTATATTTGAAACCATTTTCACAAGATCCCAAACATTATTTTGCATCATAATGGTCTTCATTTTTCATTTCCAAACATGATAGTTTTGTCCATTAAAGGATGATGAGTGTTTCCAAACCTTTCTTTCATATCCAACCATGTCTCCTACATAGTAACTTAAAATACCTAGCAAGCACAAGTGACAAAATTTAGTAGGATTAAGGGCTCCATAGCTTTGATACCATGTAAAGATTTGAAAAACAGTAAAACAACAAAAAAACCACAATTTATGCTTTCAAATTAGAATATGATTTTTTCTCAAACAAGGTAGAGTAATGGATGTACAAATATTGATACTTTGTTATCCAACCATGTAGTGAAATTAAATTCAAATGGAGATAATAAAAAAAGAGCAAGAGTATGCAAGATACATTTAGAAATATGAAATGAAGTTTTATAGATAAGAAGTCTACTATTGTTACAAAACAAAAGTGTACCACTATAGGGGTACAAACAAACTAAATTTTTCTAAAGAAATCACTACTTTACAAAGATATACAAATAAATAATTCAATGTTGAAATAAAATACAGAACATGACTATTTTCTACTATGAATACAACTAATGTTGTCCTCTTTCACATACTCTATTCTAAGCTCTAAACTTGATTGCATTTGCTTACACTTCAAACTAAAATTATTTTCATCTATTTAGAATGCTCAAAACTTAATTGCTAAGTTTTTGGACTATCTTGGAAACTTAATCACTAAGGGAGGAGCTTCAACGGTAGCCAGAAGAAGCTTCTTGAAAATAAAGAATAACTTTATGGAGGTTTAGATAATTTGATTAATTTCATATATATTCTAACAAGATAATGTGAATTATTATTTTCATGTTGTTTCAAATTGCATTCAAATATTTAGGATGAAAAAATAAAAAAGAGATCATGAAATAAAATTTAAAAGTTAAAGAAATAAATTATAGCCTAACCTTTTTTCAAAAGTATATTAAATCTTAAATACTTAGAAATTTACAAATTTTTACCATCAAGTTTGTGGAATGAATATCAATTCAATTCACATCTTTTCTGCTTGATTTTGTTCAATTTCTAAGCTATTTATTTAAGCACTTTAAAAATAAAAGAAGGCTATATTTTATTTAAAAGAAGACCCTAGTGATTGGCATTAATGGCAAGAAATCATCCATCAATAAAACAAATTGGGTTTATTGTTGGAGTTAATGTTCTAACGATAGTCAATAACAATTGTTGCACATGTTGCAAGCCTTGTTGAGTTGCTATCAACACAATTTTAGTTTAGGATTGAGTCAAAGAGTTTTAGTTTGAATCTAAATTCTTATTGTAGATGTGTTTGAGTTAGGTGTCCTTAAGTTTTAGTTAGCTTTCAAGTTTGTGTGTGTTGTTAATCATGAAGTAGTTTGTTGTCAATGAAGTTATAATCATTCAGTGGTTCTTCTCCTGGCCTCATCTTCTTAACAAATTCTTCTCTATTAGACAAAACCTAATAGCAAGATAGCTCTGATACCATATTGGAAAAATAGAACAATAGACTTAAAACATAGAGAAGGAACTTCTAAGCTAGAAGTTCCTTCTCTATGTTTTTAGTTGTTGTTCTATTTTTCCAATATTGTATCAGAGCTATCTTGCTATTAGGTTTTGTCTATTAGAGAAGAAGTTGTTGAGAAGATGAGGGCAAGTGAAGAACTACCAAATGGTTAAGATTTCATTGAAAAATTTGTTTGATTTAGAGGAGGTCAATGCTTTTAAAAATAGAAAAAAATGCGGTAGAGACTAGATGAATTCTCAAATAGTTTGAGGTGTTATAGGATCAGAGAAGCTATACCTTTATGAGGGTTATGAGGCATTCCATGTGGAGATGGTGTGTCTAATAGTCTGAGGAGATCTAAAATTTTGGAAGCTTGGCATCTTTATGAGATATTTCACGTGGAGATGGTGTGTCCAATAGTATTTCAATACTGGATGATAGCTGTATAACTATGAGAAAGTCTTACTCCTCTATGATATATTTTTAAAGTGTAATTTCTAGATAATGTTTCCTTTAGTTATCACATTAAGTGGGGGTGTTGGATTTAATGTTCCAATGGTAGTCAATAATAATTTTTGCACATGTGGCAAGCCTTGTTGAGTTGTTGGTGTATATGAGCAATGTTAGTATGCTAATAGAAACCAAATTTAAATAAAGCTTCTACAGACTAAACAAAATTCATAAACTTCAAGATAGACTAAGATGAGCTCTCAATTGAGAATATGAGCCATTAATGGACTCTCTTAATAAGAAGCTCTCTTGTTGAGTGGCTTTGTCTAAATAGATAGGATGTATGCTCAAGCTTATGCTTCAAAAATGGCTTCAAATGGAGTTGGAATTTGGGTGTGAGTGTATGGTTTTGATGTAAAATGGCTTCTTAAAATGGCATTATGACTTTACTTCATGGATTGTGTTATTTTTCAAAGGGAAAAGATCCAATTTATAGGCAAGAGGCTTGAGGGATTGAGGGCTAAGATGCAAGGATGGGAAAAAGCTCATGGAGGGCTCAGATTGCATGAGAAGAGAGCACATGGATTGTGCTTCTTTATAGCCAATCAGGGAGTGACACATGTCACAGGGTGAGAAGATGGAGGAAAGGGGAAGGATGAGTCAACAAAGGAGGCTCAAGGGATAAAATCTTCATAAAGACCCTCATAATGGCTTGTAAGAGCAATAAAAGGGCTTGGAAGAGTCATTTATGGCCTATTGGGCTTCATAAAGTTTTATGGTTGAGATATTTTGAAGGAGATGAGAGGAATTTTGACTTGGGCTTGATTAGGAAGGTTTTAAGCTTTCTTAGGCTTTTGCAAATGATTAGAGGATGGATTAGGATGGTTCAGGATTAGCTTAGGGATAGGCATGTGGATGGCATTTAATGAGGGTGGGTGAAGGAGGAGATATTTGTTAACTTTGGCTTGAGTTAGTAAGTTTTAACCCATGTTTAGGGAATGTGACAAGGTTAGGATGGGATTAGGATTAGGTTTAAAGACATCTTCTAGAAGAGTCTAGACTTTGGATGAGGATAAAGACTTTCTAGAATAGTCTAGAATTTCCTAGGATGAGGATGAAGACTTTCTAGAAGAGTCTAGAACTTCTTAGGATGAGGATAAATTAGATTTTTAAGAAATAAATAAAGTTTTATTTATTTCAAGGGTTTGGGTTGAGGATATATTTATTAAAACTTTTTTAATAAACATGAGGATTAATATTTAATTTTAATTAAATATTTTGAGTTGGGATTAGGGGTAGGAAATGATGGGATTAGCCTTTAATCAAAATTAAAGAAGGATTAGAAGATTTTGGAAGAGGTTAGTGGTCTTAAGGAATTTGGCCAAGTTTTGGGCAAAAAATAAATTTTTTATTTATTTTTAATTTTTTGGTCAATTTATTAATTAAATAATTAATAAATAAGGAAATAATGTTTAAATAAGATTTAAACATTTTTGGGAGGGATTCCTTAATTAAATATTTTTAATTAAGATAAAGGGATTTAATGGCATAAAAATAAATTAATTAATTAATAAATGATGATGTCATCAGGAATTTTTCAAAAAATAAAAAAACTTAATTTTCTAAAGGTTTTTAGGTGTCTACATTTTGCCCCTCTTTGATGTGATGCCACAAGTGGCATGGCATCAAAGATAAGAAAATAAGATGCCCAAGGCTAGAGCAGAAGAGGAGAGAATGGACTGCAAGATGCCCCCTCAAGAAGGCGGCAGTGAGAGAAAGCGAGGCTCGACAACTTCTTGAAAAGTACAAGAATCCAAGATGAGCAAGAAGACTCAGATTGGCTTAAGAGAAGAGGTTTAATTAGCTCAAACTCTCACTACAGGAGAATGATAAAGGGAGAATTAGAGGCACAAGAGGAAGCAAGCTTAAGATCTCAAGGATTGCAGAGGATGAAGGAGCAGAGCGCTATAAAAAGGAATCCAAGATAGGGAGATGGATGATGGGATTAAAGAGCTGATGCAATAGGATTTTAAAGAGTCAGATTGGCGAAAGATGGGTTTCAGAGATCCCTAGGACTAGGATTGTGGATCTCGAAAGATGAGGCTTGGTGGATTGATTTGGATTGGTGGATCCCTAAGACTAGGATTGTGGATCCCTAAAGCTAAAGGTGAGTAGTGATTCAAAGAGATACTCATGCATAAGCTAGGGTAGGAGAGACGGATGTTGGATATGGATGGGGGATAATGGAGATAAAGGAAAACCATTGAAGCTTTTTGAGCGGGGGGATACTTCAAAGAGAAGTACCACCATGTAGTTGAGCACTAGATTTGCTATAGGACTATTGGTTAATTGTCAAGGTTACCAAGAACATCAAGGCCTTTTCACCAACTGTCCAGAGGACTAACGAACTAACTCAAAACAAACACGCAAGGATTGTTGCAATATCACACATGAATCCCAGAGGAAGCAGTGTAGAAATGACACTGGGTAACCCACAAGCAGAAAAGAAAATGAGCAAAAGACATGATCAAGACCTTACACTCTGATTGCCCCATTCACAGTATACCATGATATGGAAGATCATGGAAACCTTGAGGAGGGAACAAGGAGATTTCTTGGAAAAGATATTTCAAGACCCAACAGGGAAGAGTCCAAATCAAAAGAAAGAAAAAATCCAAAAGAGAACCATTTGCCAACGAGATGGGTAGGACGAGGTACTAACGGACCAAGATCAGACATGAGGAAAGCTATATCCTACAATGACCTATTGGAGAGCACCTAAGCTGGTGGATTTTGATGAACGATGTGTTTGGCAAGATGAACTAAGAAAGATAACACTTTGGTGACAGGAAATCTAGCTAAAGGATGCATTGGAATAGCTAACCAAGATGTGCGATGGGTGCAAGATGCTGATCAAGGAGGAACTAACAAAAAAGCTAGATAGATACAATGGTACTAAGCTAAAGAGGATGCACAAGCTGACAGACTAAGATATTTACAAGTTGAAACTGACCAAGATAGTTACAAGTAGGAAAAAGCCCAAGATCATGTATGTGGTCTTGTTTTACACTTTTTAGGAGGCCTGCTTGGGGATTTCATCACCCCTTGGGATGACCTCAACTCTAGCATTCTGGTGGAGTATAAAAATTGGGAGGTGAATCCAAAGATGCCTCTCTTGGAATCAAGATTTTGTCACTCGGGCTAGGCCTCAAGGAACTTTATACCCTTGAGAAGTGAAAGAGGAGAAGTGGGTTACCAATCCTCTCGGCTGTGTGACATCTTTTTGGTTTCATCTATGGATTTGGGCCTCACGTACCTTGCGTATATCAAGGACTCCCTAGCTAAACCAACTTTCATCCTTGTGGAAAGCTTCCTAGGATGTTGGTGTGTTTGACGTGCTTGCTCCAAACTTTTGTTTGCTTGTTTCTTCATAGCTTTTGAATGAATGTTTTCCAACTTTGGTCAAAATCCCAAAAAAGCAGAAATCTCCCAGCTCAAGGCATACTTAGCGTAGTCACTGCCTCATCATAAAATAATCCAAGCTCCCCTGCTACAACCGAATCTATCTAGTTCCTTGCTTTAGAACAATCCCAAATCCAAAGTCTCTCCAACTCATCCCCCCCAGCTAGCTAGCAACCCAATCCAAAATCACACCCAAGCCTTTAGAGAGTTGTTGTCATTCTGCTAGAATTTGCTATCCAATCAATCTGACCAATCCACCAACCTCACCAAGGTTATCCCTTTGATAGAGCTTTGTCTAGGGTAATCTAGCTTTGTCACTTGTTATCCCTCATCACCTTGAGCTAAAGGTTGGGATCCATAAGTGGTCAATCTCATGTCATGCCCATAGGATCATTAGTCTATCCTTAAGTTGACACAATCTCCACCAATCTAGCACATAGGAAAGCAAAACTCTCACTTTTTGACAACATGCCCTTGAAGTCTTCCATCCACAGGAAAGCCAAAAATCTCCAGCCAATCCTCCTTAGGTCTATCATACAGCTTTGATTATCCCTAGGAAATCCTTCATCAGCCAATTCAAAATCTGTGCTTAATCCAAAATACAACCATGAGCTTCCATGTTCATCCATATGCAAGACCCCATCCCCATCCGACTCATCATCAAAACATGAAATCCCAAACCTATCATGATGTGTTCGGTCATATTGTCCTTGCTCCCGCCACCTCCTATTCTAATGATGATGAAAATCTTGTTGACTATGAGGGGCATATTGAAAGCCTTAGAAACATTCCCCCAAGCATCCCACAAAATCCATGCATTCTTCCAAACTATCTAGTCATGCCATCTGATATCCTAGCTTCTCCTCCATCACCCAATCAACCAAGCTTCCAATCTTCCACCCCCATCACACTAGCTATTCCTTTCAATCCACCTCCAGCTCTGACACACGAGTCTCCAAGGAATCTCCTAAAGGAAATACAAGAAAAGCTGCCTCCAACAGTCGATAAGCCATGTCATCTAATCCAACCATGTGAAGTAGTCAGTGATGAAGCTTCCCCATCTATAATATCACCCCCATCTCCCATAGCTATCATCCCCATACCATCCATCAAATTGCTTAAAATCCTTCCACTTCCCGCAAGCATCAAATTCCCACCACCCATCGAATCGCTCCAAATCCCATCCACATCTCCTCCTCCAAGCATTATCCAAATCCCATATAATGAACCTCATGCATCCAATCCCATCCATTCCTATCAAGATCTTGTCCAAAAGTATGTTGAAATATCCTCTGATAGAATAGCAGATCTTTCCATCCCACTTATTCCCCTACATGATCCACTTTTACCATCCCCTCCATATCTAAATCCTACCATCTTACTTACTCCATCTCAAGATCCCTTTCCCTCAGCCCACCCAACTCAAGATCCTATCCTCCCATCTCCTTTGCTTCATGATCATACATCTCCCATAATCCATGATGATAGATCCATTGAAAAAGAACTAATTATCATATCCAAAGCTCCAAATCCTTTAGCTAGTAATGGACTCACATCTTGTGTTCCAAATAATGAACATCATATTGAAAAAAGAAATGAAAATGTATTTCTAGATGTTGGTATCCTCGTTATTCTTTCATGGTCCCAAGTCCTTCCATCTCCAACCCAAAGTTCCCATCCATCTTATTCTGCATCTATTTTGGGCCCTCATCCTACTCCTTATCTCCAACCCTCCATTTTGGGTCCATATATCCCTTATCTAAATCCCACACCCTTTCCATCCATTTTGGATCCTTACATACCTAAAATGAATCCTTTATCCCCTCCATCTATTTTGGGACCTACACCTCCCCTGTTTCCATCTATTTTGGGCCCATATCCTTCCTTCCCTCCATCCATTTTGGGCAATTATATCTATCCATATCCTATGTTCCAATCTATCCTTCCATCTCCTCAAATCCACTAGCTAGATCATCAAAGGCACTCACCCTTGAATCCCTTCCAACCTTTAAACCCTATCACTCCATCAATTATCCCTCCATCTCCTCCATGCTCTTGTTCCCATCCCATGGCTAATAGAAGCATATTGGATGCCAAAATACAAAAGCATAGATCCAAAAATCCACAAAAATCCAAGTCTCAACATGTCCCTTCTAAAATACATGTTCAAAACAAGAAACATTTAATCCCAATCAAAGAAAAAGTCAAGAGGCCACAAAAGCCCAAGCTAAAAAAGTCAAAAATCATGTGGATACAAAGATGCTCATAAAAGAAATGCATCTCAAAGAAAAATCTCAATTGGCACCCATTCATGCTGCTCAAAAAGCCTCATCCATCCATCCTTCATCCAAATCCCCATATAAGCATCCTTCATCCCCCCAATCCACTTTTAGTCCATATGCTTCTTATCCTAAATTTCCCATCCTCCATCTTCAAACTCTACTTTTAGTCCTTATCTTTCTTTTCCTCCATTTTCTCCTCAACCTCGCTCAAAACCATCTTTCCCACTACTTTATAACCTCTCAAGGTTTGTGCCAATGACGATCTTTCCATTTTCCTCATCCATTTACCCACAAGCCTTATGTCTTCGCATCCATTATCTGTCAAACTCCCACCCACCATTCCACTTGTTTAATCCAATCCTTTTTCATCCATCCTACCAACATCTATGAGCCAAAAATAGCTGAAGAAAGCCAAAATCATTCCAGCTAAGTCCAAAGTCAAAAAGTCAAAAAAAAGTAAAGAAAAATAAAGTGTCCATTGGTGAAAACTTGGCAATTCAAGCACCTTGGACAAGTACCATAATGAAAACTTGGCAAACAAGCGTCATGCATAATCCCACCATCCCCAGCTTAGCCTATCACCCTCATGATTTTGGTCATCTCTTGACATCCAACTCCATCTTCCAATCTATCCACCTATCCTCCACCCTCCATCTTCCATCTCACACCATCCACTTATCTCCTGCAGCTTCAACCAACCATCCCAGCTATCATCCATCTCCCTGGCCCCTTCAGCTTTTTCCATCCTAGCTTCAATCCTATCACATCCATCATAAGACCTCCTTCCGCATGTTATCTTCTGATTGGGGGCACTATATTCCTTGGAGATCTTGTCTTGTCCATCCTTCCTTGTCATTGGTATCTAGCTCTAGGCTATCCTCATGCAAACCCAATGTCATCTCTTTATATCCATCATAATCCTAGCTATCTACCATCCTATCCAGCCATAAAAATACTTTATTTTCTAAAGGTTTTTAGGTGTCTACAGTTGGCAACACAAGTTTAGTTTAGGATTGAGTCAAAGATTTTTAGTTTGAATCAAATTCATACTGTATATGTGTTTGAGTTAGGTGTCCATAAGTTTCAGTTAGCTATCAATTTTGTGTATATTGTCAATCGTGAAGTATTTTGTTGTCAATCTAATTAGTAGTCATTTAGGAATCTGTTTAGGTCAAGCTATTGTATAAATTTGCATGATCTATTATTCAATAATAATAAGCTAGAAGTTCCTTCTTTATGTTTTAAGTCTATTGTTCTATTTTTCCAATATTTATACCTAATTTGAGAGTTCTAGAAAAAATTGAGAAATATAGCAATCAATATAGAACATTACAAATGATATTAAAGCAAGTCACTACCATCCAATAGGGTGAGATTAATTAATAGATATAACAATAGGTGTTTTATGAGTATATATAGTGTGTTTGTTTTTATTTTGAGTTTATTTTTAAAATGATAATAACTAGAGTTAAGAAATAAGATATATCTAAGAACATAGATGCTTCCATGCTTATAATTGATGTCTTAATATGTTCTTATATCATACTTTCTTTAATGCAAAAAAATACTAATGATATTATCTAAAATTTAGGCCAATCAAAATAAAATGAATACTAGCTATTTAGGAATTTCATATTTCATTTCATAAGAAAGGAAAAACAATTTGGGAATGGACAAACTATCATGCCATTATTTGTTAGTATAGCTAGTGTAAAATCAAATGATATTCTTGAATTCTCATGTTTTTACCATTATTGAAATAAGATAGGACTTACTATGACTAAGGCATAAGTAAAAAATTAAGGGATAATTTTGTTGGCAATATGGCTAAGTAGGAGAAGTTTGAGTTGTCACTTATGGAAATATATATCTCAGGATGAGAAGGCATAATGTATAGTTAAAGATCTCACAATCAGATACAAAAAATTGTTTTAGTGTTAGACAAATCTACTAGCAGTCCAGGAACAATTTTGCTAAGTACAAATGATAGAGTACTATTTGACATGTGCATAGTTAAGGACATATAGTACAAAGTGTCTTGGTGATGTAGCTAAGTGTGTAGTACAATAAAAATAATATGACATCATATATATTAGTTTTATCAGTGAAGGCAAAAAATATAGCATAACAAAGCACAATAGTAAAAGGTGAATTATAGGTTAAGGAATTATTTTGGCTATAGAATAATTACTTAACTAATTAGAGATGAAATCATAGATGTTAACTCTATGTTAGTAAGAATCGATTTTGTATTATGCCAAGTGTGTGAATTCTTGAATGCCAACAGGGAAAATGTAAAGGTTGAAAGGAAAGATTATAATATGGGAATTAGTGAGTGTGTGAAAGATGATATGCAAAGTATTATGAAAAATATATGATGCAAAATCTGATGTGTTATCATAAGATTGCAATGTATAGAAGATAGAATTAAAGAGGTTTTTGTATATATCTCTTTTATAACGAAGCTACATTGTATAATTGCATGTTTTGGTAGTGAGCTCTTCTTGTATACATTTATATTTGCATTACCAACTCCTGATAGGGTTGAGGCTTTTAATAGGGCCTATTCATCTAACAAGGACCAAGGTACTATATTTATTTCATAGAATCCTAACATGGTCAATATCCTTAATACGATTCTTTTTTTTCTAGTGGATCATTTTGTGGGTGCCATCTCCATCAAAGTTTTCCCTTGGCCAGGGTTTCCCTAGTTAACAAAATATGGTGTTATGAGTTATCTTTGTGTATCAATTTATTTCCTTTTCAAAATTATTGGTTCACTTTCATATATATGTTATAAAGTATTTAATAATATTTAGTTGTGGGAAAAATTTTGTAGAATACTGATTCACCTCCCTCTTAGTATTATCTATTTATAACAATTGGTATCAAAGCCCAATTTCTTAGAACTTTCTTAACATCTTGAGTAAGATCCTTATGAATATGGAATAGTTAAAGAGGAATTTTGAAGAATCCCTTGAGAAGATTGATCTTATTTTTGAAGAAAGAGACAACTTCAAAGAAAGGTATGAAGATGCAAAAGACTACAGTGAGAAACTAAAAGATAAGATTGATCATCTCAAATCTAGAAAAGAACCTAGAGAGAAGACAAATGATAGTGACAAGGTAGAAACCCTAAAGAAATAAAATGAGATTTTGAAACATGAGTTGAACACTCTTGAGCCAACATTGAGCTTGAAGAAGGATGACAAAAATACTGAATTAGATTTAAAATCTAAGAATCTAGATCTAAGATCCCATCTTACAAAAGTAACATTTGAACTAGATTCTATCAAAGTGGATCTTACGAAACTCAAGAAGTACAATATCATTGTGAAAGGAAAATTTACCTAAGATAAACAAAAATTATAGAAGCTATATTGATGAACAACTATTTTATTAGAGATCTTCTTATGATAAGGCAGGTCTTGGATATCCCATTGGAGAAAAATCAACAAAGAAAATTGAAGCTATAAAAGACCCAAATCTAGTTGTTGAAACCCTCAAACCTAAGAAGAATGATTAGAATGATGTTGAGCCAAGTAAATCATATGAAGTACCTAAAGAAGTTAAGAAATGAGGTCAACCTAATAAATGTGATGAATCAAAAAAAATAGAGCAAGTTGAACCACCTAAAGAAGTAAGATATGAATTCAAAGGTAGATTCTTTATACGTAATGAAGTTGGTAATTTGAAGAGAGATTGTATAGGGATTTCCTTCAAACCTATTACTAATTTATATTGTTATAAAGAAACATATTGTAGGAAACCTAAGTTTGATAGTAGTAATGAAAATAGTAGAATATTTAGGGACACTAACCTTGTGGGTAATTAAAGAAGAGGATCCTTAAGTAGATCTAATGAAGGAGAAGTAGCTAATCAAACAAGGAAAAATATTGTGTGTTACAAGTGTAACACCTTTGGATAGGTTGCAAGGAATTTTAGAGAATTAGCCAATTAGAATGGATCTAATCAAAGAAGGAGCACACTTGTATTTCAGTTATGCAATAAATTTGGTCACACTGCAAGACTTTACAGAATGGATATAAGGAGCATCAACAAGAACCCAAACTATAGAAAAAACAACAACAAAAATGACAAAAGGAATGATAGTAGTAATAGCAGTGAAAAGGAAGTGCTCAAAGAGAATGTTGAAGATTTCAAGGAAGTATTTGTGAAGGAAAATGATCCATCAAGTTCACAATTGGTATTAGAAGAACAATATTTTGATACACTTGATGAGAGATTGAAGTCCACTATTGTGTATGATTCACCTTATTTGAATTAAGAACCTTTTCATTAAAGACACAGTACTAGAAGATAGAATAGAGGTTATAGATCAAGTTAGAAGTTGTGAAGTTGGTAGAAGGACCAAAAAATCTTAAGGAATCTCTAGTTAAGAGCCCAAGACATTTGGAGATCATATGAGGCCATATGAATGAAAATATGTTTAATGGTCAAGAAATAGTGGCTTTTATAGATTGAGTATTTGCGCAATCAATGTGAAGTTCAATTTGAAAGAATTTTAAGGATGTGAACAAGATTGTGAGTACCATTCAATCATGTGAAGAGTTAAGAAGAAATTGAGAGTGATTTGACATCAATTTAAAGATAAATTTGAAACATTTACAAGTGCAAAGTGAGAAATCCCTAGTTCCACGAATTCTAGGTATTTTATGGATTTTTCAGTTGAGTTTTTAGAATCTTTGAATAAGTTGCGACAGAAAATCCTACTGTAAGTGATGTTAGTGAGAGACCAAGATACAAGTTCAAGAAACACCCATTTGTGTCTTCAAAAGATGATCTCTTGGGATCATTTTCTAAAGTTCCACCAAATGTATTACACATAGAGGATCTAAGGGCATAAATTCACTATAAATTTGATACTATTGGTGACACTAATATTCATAAGGATTTGGATGTGGCATGTTATCATGATTTATCCTTGATTCAAGGTTTTTGACACTTAAAAAACTTGAGTATTAATAGGAACAACCATGAAGGGAGTAGAATAATCTTGAGTAGAATCCATGAAAGAATGTTTTGGGTAGGAGACATCCCTATCATGATTGACAATGATATGATTCATAGGCTCACTAGATTAAGTAATGAAGGGAGCAATCCAATAAATGAAAATAATGTGAGGAAAATGGTTGAAACCAATCTAAAGACCAAGTTAGATGTGAGAAACATGAGAATTGATTTAGTTAAGGAGGATGATGTAAGAATCAGGAACAAAATTATAGGTTATAAGATGAACCATAGTTCAAGGTTGAATTTTGTACCTACTAAATTCATCCATGCAACATACCTAATGACAGTGAAAAATGAAAAGATTAATCTATGTGAAATTGTAAAACAATAGTTGCTTGACAACATTGAGAAGCTAGAAAGGACAAAGAGTATAATTTTTATATTTGAATCAATGATAACTCACTTATTCTTCCAAGTTCTTAGAAAGTTTATAGGTATGCTAAAACATGAATGGAATGGAAACAAGTGCACAATGAACCTAATCACTTATCATTACAGAAGATAGTCAGAGGAAATAATCACTGAAGGTATAACTAAGATGATGAAGAGTTTCTAATCTAAAATGAAGAAGAGATTCAAAATCCCTCCATTAGTAATAGAGAAGTACAAGGATGACATATGTTTCATGGTTGAAACTGATGTCACACGTATGGAAGAAATTGAATCAAGAGTTAATAGACACTATGGGATATGAAATGAATGAAGATATAATAGAAAGCTATGCAAAGATAATCCTGGAGTCTGATAGGGATAAGGAATGCCCTTGATGGGGTACCTTTGATGAAAATATGAAAGAAGTTCACAATGAACTATATAGAAATGAAATTAAGAAGGAGTTATAGTAGCAAGATCTACCTCTCAGATACCTATTTTTCCTTATGCTATAGTTGCACAAGTGCATCCTATTTATGTTAAGAAGAAGAAAGATTTAGATGAAGTGAAGATATTTTAAGAAAAATTAGTCACTCCTCCAAGTGTTAGGAAGTTGGAAATACTTTCTAAAGTCAAAAATGAACATATTGAGTCTGCATCTAGAAAGAGAGTTAAACATAAAGCTAGTCAATTGGGAGAAAAAGGAGAATTTTTTTACAGATGATTGAGTCATAATCTGATGAAGATGAAGAAGAGTTAGAGGATAGAACACTAGAAAAGATAGTTGGAGAAGCAAGGACATCCACTGGAAGAAGCCTTCAAAGCCAAAGTGAGAGAATTTAAATTTTCAAATCATTGATAGTAGAAATTTTGTTCAATTGAATAAATATTATATTATGTATATCAACATGGATAGACTATAACTAGAAAATGTTGTAGTTAGGAATATGGTTTTGAGGAATGAGAGATTTGAAGACATTCAGAGGAATGGGTATGCATAGGATCATGGTGTTCCAAAAAGTGGCGATGTGAAAAAAGTGGAGTTTTAAAACATCTAAAAGTGTTTCAAAATCCACTCTGACTTTTTTCCACCCATCTTGATACCAAAGAAAAAAGGTTGGGCTAAACCTTATTAGGTATCCGATCCATTATTGGGTATCAGATATAATATTGAGTATTCGATATGGGATCAAATACCCAAAACCTATGACTAGGAATTAAAAAGAAGAAGAGTAAATTAGGCATTTGAGGCTGGATGTTTTGTTTGGCTCTATTTCAGGTATCAGATCCAAGAGCCGGTATATGTTATAGGTATTTTTTTTTTTAATGATTTTGAATGAATTTTATTTAAAATTAGGTATTTTTAAATAGAAATTGTTGAAAATTTGTTTTTTAAAATAAAAATGGTTGAAAATTAGGTTTTTTTAATAAAAATGTTGTTTTGCAATTTAATAGGTATGGTCGACTCGAATGATGACACTAAGCCACAAAATAATGTTTCTTGAAACCCTCTACCAAACGATCTAGTATCCTTTCAAAAGCATCCACAAAACAATCCCCTACCCCCTCAAAACCCTCCTTGAACTGAAGATTTGAAACAAGAAAATCTCATCGAACTAAGGGGTTTGCAAACCACATATAACACTATACCTGCATTGGCTCCCATGTTATCCACATTAAACACCATAGTGGATAATATTCGAATACTTATTGATGAACAAAATGTTTCTCTTCACTGGCATGAGAAAATTCATGCCATGCTTGATGATGGGGTTAGAATATGATGAGGTTGTAGCCCTAAACATAACTAAAGATGATATGGCTAACCTTTTTGTAGACCCAAAATTGGTAAAATAGTAGACTACAAAAAACCCAAATAATCAATTAAACGGTGCACAAATGAGGTTATGTGTGTGAACTTTTGGGATCATTGGTGGATTATTTTTGACAAACCTCCACACAATAATTTAGAGGTGCCATTCTATTTCATTAGAAAACTATATGCCAAAATTGTGTTGGATCTCAAGGTGAACTACTAGAGCATGAGGCCCAACATGGGTGTAGGAGGAGGAGCTCCTCAAGATAGACCCTTTTCCTAGTGGAAGAAAGATGACACTTTTGTCCCCCATAGTGATGTTTCCCCCCTCCTCCAGTGTAGTTCATTTTGGTATCATTGTAGGGGCTAGCTTTTTGACTATTAGAGCCATCCATAGATTGAGTAGCCTATTTTTATCCTAGGCTAGGTAAGTGTTTCCTCCCTATGTTGATGATGATGGCATGAGTTCATTATTGGTAAGCTCATCACATGTTTGTGTACCCCATAGTTGCATAATGTGCAAGAATATTTCTCTGGGTCCCATAGGTGATCTTTTTGAATATCAGTTTGTATTTGAGGAGGATGATACACTAGATGTGCCTATAGAGACTACACACCATGATATAAGAGAGGAGGGGCATGCGAAGGCATGTGATCCTTCTATGTCGGTATGTGTATACATTTTTTTGTTATGACATTTGTGATTTAAAGTTAATCTTTATAATAGAGAAATTTTAACTCATACTAACTTATACATGTATGTGATCTTCATTCATGTTTAGTTGATGACTCGGGAGGAGCTCAGATAGGTTGATGATGTCATGCTCTTGGCTATTTTATTTGCCTTGAGACATCTACAGTATATTATTTTAAATTCTCATTATTTTTCCATTTAATATTGGAACATATATTGTTTCTAATTTTTTTCTCTTGTAGGCATGACCTATCAATGGAGGGTAGAGTGCAAGGGGTTAGGCACAACCCATAAATGAGGGAAAGATAATTAGGTGATCTTAAAGTGATTCAATATTGATGCATTCTTGTAAAATGTTTGTGCTAATGAAATTTAATTGTATTCATCATTGTACCAGGTGTGGCTATTGGTGATGAGTCCAAGAAGATTTAGCATTGTAGACCCTTTGGCATTTCCATTTCTAGTGAGAGCCCAATCGTATATATAAGTATCATTTATTTTTTATTTTTCTTATTTTCATAAAAAAATTCAAAAATTATTTCCATGATATCAACAACTAGGCTTTAGTATCTCATAGGAAACACTTGTTACACAATAGGTTGAATGTCAAAGTTTTGTATCTTTGCTCATGCAACCATTATAACTAGAGGAGGAGTAAATACATGTAAGTTTTAGTGTGAATTCTTGATTATATGTTATAAATTTAGTATGTTATGAATTATAATGTTATAGTTTAACTTTTTGATCCATCTAACAAAAATAATTGAACATATATAGGCCACAACCAACTAGGTTCTAGAAATCTTGACATATGAGAGGACTCTCGACTACCATAGGAGGTCAATGAGAGAGGTATTTATGATAAAAATTTAATACTATAAATCTTCATTAAAAAAAGGATCATTATGCATTTGAGTAATTAAATGTTAGATACATAGAATAATATAAATTTAGTAGTCTAACTTTAGCTTTTCCTTTTTTGTTTGTGTAGGAGACATCTGATCCACCTAGTTCAACAAAGAGGTTACATTTTGATCATCCACCAGAAGCATAGGATAGTATAGTTTTCTGATGATGCATAATGAGAAATTTTGAGATGGCATATTACACATTGTATATAGAAACATTGATATTACACACATTTTGATGGCATGATCAACCATATTTTGTATATGGATCTATGTATTTTGGTAGTTATTTGTGAAATTTGTCTATGGATACATGAAATTTCATATATATTTGTGTAACTTGTCTATGGATACATGTATTTTGATATATATTTTTGTCATTTATGCGCACAAGGATATAGATATTAATTTAGTATAGTATTGTTTAATTTATTGTGGACCATATGTATTGTTCATGTTTATGGAATATCATTCATTTTGATAATGTTTGCTATGTTCGATTCAAATGCAATGTTTAATTTGAAATGATCTATGCAATCCCTTAAGATTTCTATAATTAGCCAAATCCATGGCCAATTTGGTCTTAGGAGCCCATCTTTGGTCTTATGAGATGTCTTATTATATACTAGTCTCAAATGATATTGGGCCTCTATGGTCAAAATAGTGGTGTCACTAAGTGTCACTAGGTTATTGTAGATCTTGACATAACCATCTTGTAGCATTCGACATATCATTGATAGCTCACACGAGCTCTAAGTTATGACCCTCGAAAGATCAACCTCCAAATGCACCTAAAGCACCTTGAAGACTCTTTAGTACGTAGTGGCCTCGAATATTGTAGGCTCTCCACATCTAGAACAAGGGTGTCACTATGGTTTTCATGCCCATCCAAAGCTAATGGCAATAATGAATTGATGCCAAGATTAGTAGTTTCAAACTTACGTAGTGATGCACCAATGCATTGAGGCACATTGCAAGTTTTGCCATTGAGTGAGACTATTGTGCCACATCCAAATGGAATGTGATATCTCCAATATGATATAGGTTATTATACAAATAAACATGACCATCCTATACCATTTAACATTTCACCAATATCCTCCATGAGCTCTGAGTTACGACCCTTGGAAGATTGACCTCCAAACACACTTAGAGCACCATAGAGACTCTACAGTACAATGTGGTCATAAATGTTGTAGGCTCTGTATGGCTAGAAAAAGGGTGTCACTATGGTTCACTTTCCCATCCAGAGCTAATGGAATTGACTATTTGATGCCAAGATCAACAGTTTCAAAGTTATGCAGTGATGCACAAATGAATTGATGCACATTACAAGTTTTGGCATTGAGTGAGATTTCTCTGAATCCAAATAGAATGTGATCTCTCCAAAATGAGATAGGTTATTATAGACCTCAACATGACTATCCTATAGCATTGAATGTTTTATGAATAGCCATCATGAGCTCCAAGTTATAACCCTCAAAACCTCGATCTCTAAGTGTGCTTAGAGCACCTTGGAGACATTTTGGTATGGAGTGGTCGCAAATGTTATAGGCTCTCCATGGATAGAAAAAATGTGTCACTATGATTGACCCACTCATCTAAAGCTAATGGAACTGATGATTCAATGCTAAGTTCAGAAGTTTCAAAGGTACATAGTGATGCACTAATGAACTAAGGCATACTACAAGTTTTGGCATAGAATAATATTGATGTATCGAATCCAAATATAATTTGGTATCTCTAAAATGAGATAGGTTATTATAGAAATTTACATGACCATCCTATAGCATTTTATGTTTCACCGATAGCCCCCATGAGCTCTGAGTTATGATCCTTAGAAGATCAACGTCCAAATGCATTTAGAGCACTTTGGAGACTCTTCAGTACTGGGTGGTTGCAAACATTGTAGGCTCTCTACACTCAGAACAAGGTGGTGTCACTAAGATTCAACCACCCATCTAGAGATAATGGTGCTAATTATTTGATGCCAATATTAGTGGTTTCATAGTTACACATTGATGCACCAATGAATTGAGGCACACTACAAGTTTTGGCAACGAGCGAGATCACTATGCTATATCCAAATAAAATGTGATCTCTTCAAAATGAGATAGGTTATCATATACCTCAACATGACTATCCTGTAGCATTTGACATTTCACTAATAGTCCTCATGAGCTCCAAGTTATGACCCTCAGAAGATCGACCTCCAAACAATCTTAGAGAACCTTGGAGACTCTTCAGTACATGATGGCCACAAATGTTGTAGGATCTTTGTGGTTGAAACAAGGGTGTCACTTTGGTTCACTTCCCCATGCATATCTAATGGTGCTAATGTTTCAATGCAAAGATTAGTGGTTTCAAACTTATGCAATGAAACACTAATGAACTAAGGCACATTGCAAGTTTTGGCATTGACTAAGATTGATGTGCCAAATTCAAACAGAATGTGATCTCTCCAAAATGAGATAGGTTATTATAGACCTCAACATGAAAGTCCTATAGCATTTGACAATTCACCAATAGCCCCCATAAGCTCTGAGTTATGACCCTCAAAAGATCGACCTCCAAACTCACTTTGAGCACCTTGGAGACTCTCTAGTATAGGGTGGCCACTAACATTGGAGGCTCTCTGTAGCTAGAATAAAGGTGGCACTAGGGATCACCCACCTATCCGAAGCTAATGGCATTGAATATTTGATGCCAAGATTAGTAGTTTCAAATTTACATAGTGATGCACCAATGAACTAAGGCACACAACAAGTTTTGGCATCAAGCAAGATTGTTGTGCCAAACCCAAACATAATGTGATCTCTCTAAAATGAGATAGGCTATTTTAGAACTCAACATGACCATCCTATAGCATTTGACATTTTACACATGCCCCTACTCCATCAAGTTCCCCTTTCCCATGGTGAGACTAAAAAAACTCCAAATATGAGGTAACCCACTCTCTATGTGCATCCTACACAACCAATAATTCTCAAAATAGTGTTGCAAAAACTTGTGAGAGTGAGATTTATCATCACTTATGTAAAAATGGAAGTATCTAATAATCTTTTGATTATCTTCCACACTATTAGGGGCATGTCTAAATGTTACGTGGACAAAAATAGCAATCTAAATGGAGTTGTAATACTAACATTATGTCTCATTTTCAAGCTACAATGTGTAGATCATTGCAAAGTCAACAACTAATATAATAGTGCCATTGGGAAAAGTCTCCAAGTACACATTCTAAATTGTTGATCCAACCACTGAGACTTGTGACTATGCCTTGCATACTTATAGAAAATATTTTTCTTCAAATTTGAAATAAAACTAGCCACATTGATTTCTTTTGCAACCAATTCACATCTAAAGCCCTCACCTCCACTCTTCAATGTGTATTTCACCATTTCATATACCATTTTTAAAACTATTGTCCTCCCAAGATCTTGTTTACACCCTCATGGAAACATTTTTCAAACTTGGATAAGCCACCACATTCTAAACACTTCTAAATAAGCAATAATTTCTATAAAAGAAACAACCATCAACTCTAGGACATAAAAATTGATTTGGCAAGTCTCTTGATGATTTTGGAAGCCCACTAGCACCACAATTTTCCAACATTTCTTTACTATGCAAAGTAGAATAGATGGAGTATAATAGTTCATGGTGCATAGAAAAGTTTACATGATATTTGTAACAACATAAATTTTGAATCTTAAGTGACACACAATAAAATGGCTTTAAGGATTCAAAAGACCTTTGCAATGTATGCAATCTTGGATGATTCTCTCTAAATTCTTTGAACAACATAGTTTAACTTACCTCCAAATAATGTTTAGTATGTGGCATGTGGTCTCTAATGCTAATTCTCAACTTCAACACGTCTTTAGCATTGTGTGAGACTCTTGAGCTAGAGTGCCAAAATTATGTAATTTCTTGCTTCACATCATCGGTTAGCTTCTTATTAAAGTGTGGAAGTCTCCCACCAAAATTCCATGTATCATTTTGAAGAGGATAATCAATTCTAACTCGTCTAGTAAGTGCTCTTCTCAAAGTAGTACAATTTAGGTTAAATTCAATACAACTTTGTATCATATATCTACCCTTTCTCAAATGATGACTTACCAAAGAGGTTGTAATAACCCTTCGAGCAACTCCCTTATCCTTCTCTCTGCTATTTTTCCCAATTCTATTGAGAGCACTAAAAAGATTCTTCACAATAATGACATTTCTTTCCATTTTATTACTAACATGAATCTTCAATTTGGAAAGCATATATCTCATCTTTTAAATCTTTAATAAGTGCCTAAAATGTTGACATTGCTCCACTACTATCTTATTGCCAAAAAACATATTATATAGTCTTGAAGCCCATAACTAAATGGTTCTTTATGATTTTTTTCCTTCCAAATTACTAATAATCATTTCATCAATTTCAATTATCCATTTTGGTATTCTAGGACATTTATTTTGGTTATTATTAGGAGATATGTAATGTTCCTTTGCATTTTTATTTTCCACAGGGTCAATCATAGCATTTGCATTATGAACTAGTAAATTTTCATTCTCCAAATTTTCAATCCCAGAATTATCATTATCAATTGGTACATTTGCATTCCCCAACTGAACATATTCATTTTCTAACTCTATGATTTCACCTTCAATCAATACATCGTCAACTTGATTCACATTTAACATACCTTGTCTCTTCCTTCGGTGATTTATCCTATCTCTTTCCCTATGTGTTACAATGTCTTTGTTCGATACCTTCCATTTGTATTTAGCCTTTCGATGACTACTACTCCCAATTCAAACAAAAATACTAGATACTTAATCAAATCTTGTAGCAACCTTTTCAAACAATGGGTCCCAAACAATTTTTTTTTCTCCAAACTCGTGAAAGTACCCAAAAAAAATGTGATTAGTATTACAGTGTGGGAAATATAAAAATAGTATATAATAAATATTAGTATATATTAGTATATAAAATTAATTACTATTATATAATATAGTAATATATTATTATTTTAATTATATAATATGATATATTATTATTATAATTATCTAATATAATATATTATAATTATAATTATATAATATAGTAATATATTATTATTATTGTTAATAGTAATGTAATTGATCATATGGCTCGAATGGGGTTGTAGACTAGCCCATTCGACACATTGAATCATGACATGTGTCCCTAGGGGTCCTAGGAGCCCTAGGGACATATGCTAGTTGATCATCTAGGTCGAATAGGGTTGTAGGTGAACCTATGACCCCATTCGATCCATTACAGTGTGACATGTGTCCCTAGGGATCCTAGGACACCTAGGGACATAATGTAATTTCTCATATGGGTTGAATGGGGTCATAGGAATTCAACCCATTGCATTGTAAAATGTGTCCCTAGGGGTCCGAGGGCCCCAAAGACATATAGTAATTGATCATATTGGTCAAATGGGGCCATGTGAAGCTATGACCCTATTCAACCCATTGCATTGGAACATGTGTCACTAGGGGTGCTATAACCCCTAAAGACATATGGTAATTGATCATATGGGTTGAATGGGGTTGTAGGTGAACCTACAATTCCTTTCAACCTATTGCATTGTAACATTTATACCTAGGGGTCCTAGGACCCTGAAGGACATATGGTAATCGATCATATGGATTGAATGGGGTTATAGCTATGCCATTGCATCACAACATGTATCCATTGGGGTCCTATGACCCCCAGGGACATATGGTAATCGATCATACGGGTCAAATGGGGTTGTAGGAAAAACTATGACCCCATTCTACCCATTGCATCATGACATGTGTTGCTAGGCATCTTACGACCCAAAGGACATATGGTAATCATTCATATGGACTGAAAGGGGTCATAGGTGAACCTATGACACCATTAGACCCATTGCATTGTGATATGTGTCCCTAGGGGTCCTAGGACCCCTAGGGAAATATGGCAATCAATCATATGGGTTGAATGGGGTTGTAGGAAAACCTACAACACCATTCAACACATTGCATCACAACATGTGTACTTAGGGGTCCTAAGACCCCCAAGGACATATGGTAATTGATCATATGGATTGAATGGGGACATATGTTTGACCTATTTCCTCATGACATGTGCCTCTAGGGGCCATAGGACCCCTAGGGACATATAGTAATCGATCATGTAGGTTGAATGGGGTCTTAGGAGAATCTACAACCCCATTCAACACATTGCATTGTAACATGTGTCCCTCAGGGTCCTATGACCCCAAGGGACATATGGTGATTTATCATATGGATTGACTAGGGTTGTAGGCAAACCTACGACCCTATTTAACCCATTTCATTATGACATATGTTCTTTGGGGTCCTAAGACCCTCAGGGACATATGGTAATCAATCATATGGGTCAAGTGGGGTCATAGGCAAACCTATGATCCAATTTGACCAATTGCATCATGACATGTGTCCCTAGGAGGGTTCAAGGACCCCCAAGGACATATGAAAAAATTGATAATATGGGTCCAATGGGGTTGTAGGATAACCTACAACAATATTCAACCCATTTCTTTGTGACATGTATCCCTAGGGGTCCTAGGACCCCCAAGGACATATTGTAATCGATCGTGTTGGTGTTTCTCAACTATTAATTAAAAAAATACACAATACCAAGATAATAAAAGGACAAATAATCTAAGGATCAGATAAACAATTGAATGTGTTTCTTATCTTGACCCACTGCAATGAAATCAAGACAAATTGTCTACTCTTTAGGCTCTATAGAACCAAGGTGGGTATACTTGAGGGATGGTTCAAAGAAATGAATACTACTGAGTAATAATCTCTTAGTTTCATTCTGATTCTCATCTCCTATCTCTAACAAATACATAGTTTTCTCATTTCATGAAACTTTAAGATAATACACATCCCTTATAAGTAGATTTGGTCACAATTCTTCTCAAATTTACAAGTATTTCTAGAAAATAGGAGTTAACTAAGGCTTAGAGATCAAATGCAAACAAGTGTTGACCAACATTGAGATCTTCCAAACAATAAGTAAAAATTGATTTTTAAATTGAGTTTGATGCTTGTCTATGATTTCGTCACATATAGATTGAATTTAATAGACCAGTGCCTCATCCATTGGGATTTAGAGTCCATTCAATTCCTAGATCTAATTAATTGCTTCACAATCAACATTATCCACAATGCTTACTGAAAATCATACTTATAGAAATCCTTCCTATTACAATGGAGACCCTATCAATACCACTAAAGAATTTATTTAATTCATTAAACTAATAGCAATGATGAATTGATATACAATTTGATTCAATTTCATTCAACTGGACAAGCTTTGCTTATACAACTTCAACATAACTAGCTAAAAGAAATGGAGACAAGATTCAACAAAAAAAGATGTGGTGATAGTTCATCTTTGTATTAATTTTATTTTGAAAATAATTGTATACAATTGAACAAGACTCAAAATGACTCAAGACAAAACATCTAAATCCTATCAAATTGATGTCTTCTTATAAACCTGCAGAGAAAATATATCACAAAGTATTCATCAAAAGATTGGACCGAATAGACATAGTAAAGACTTAGAAAGACAATAATTTAGACCCCCTCTCTAGCCTTGGTATCTCACTTATATAATGTGAGATGCAACAAGCTTTAGGCATAGAGAACTAACAGCTGTCCTTTTGAAAAAATATATTTACATTTTGTAGCTATCACAAAAGGACAAAATCATGTGTAATAGAAAAAAATTTAAATAAGGAAACTCTTTAGGTGGGCCTCTTTTCTGTTACACTTCTAAAACTATGAATTCCTTGATTAATTCTTTTTTTATTCTGACTCCTTGGAGTTTGTGGCTATGAAGCTTATTAATGATGTGTCTTGTTCTAGTACCTGCAAGTAAACCTAAACTTGAGAATCTTAACCATCTCCATCATGGATTGTTAAGGTAATAGTTACTTCTACATCCTCATCTACTCCATCATCTTCTGCCATCTATTTTCAAGACAAAATTTCTTCTTTCCATTTCTTGAAAATAGTGTCATTAGGCCAATCAAAATTCAGGATTCCCTTTGCTTTTTTATCACAAAATTTCCAACCTTTTCAATTTTGACAAACTCTTTTCTAATGCCATTGTAGAATAATTGTACTTTTACAAGGTCTTCATTGGTTATTTCCCATAGTACATGCCCTTTTTAATTTAAAACACTATTCATTCTTTCACGTAATAATTCATCTAATTCTTTTCCCCATTCATCCCTTTCTTTTAATTTGTCAACTTTTTTCAATGCACTAGGGAAAGGATCAAACTTTTCTACCATATATTTAGACAAACAAATTCCTATACTCTTTTGAACATAAATTCCTTTTTCACTAAACTCTTTCAAATTATTAACCATATTAAAAGTTCTCTCAATTTGATAACATGATAACTAGATGCTAGAGATACACATAGAAGTCTCATCACTATCTCTCTCACTCCACTTCTGGACAATGGGTTTTAATGTGTCTTCATCTCTCTTCATCTCATCCCATATGTCTAGAATTCCTACCAATTGATTATAAAACATGGGCCACTCAATCTTATCCACTAGGTATAATATTGTTTTCTTGAATTTTTCCTCATACTAGTTATTTAATTCAATTTGCAATTCATATAACTTGGTTTTTTCTTCTTCAAACTCTTCAATAGTGTAGAAATTAGGGCTTTGTGGGGTATCTAGTAACTCAACAATGGAGGTGGATTTAAATGGCTAAACTGGGAGGTGAGGATATGCAATTATTGGTCTGCTATGTTCTACTATCTTTCACTTTCCTAATTGTTTATCCATTTGGGATATGTGGCTTTCAAGTAGCTACATTCTATTTCCTCTTTCCTCATATGCCTTAATTATTTCTTTTGTGAACAATTCTTGTAACCTATTGACTATCTACTTCATCAGCCTTATACACTATAAGAGCACCAGTATGTTCCACACTTGAAATTTATTGTATTTTGGTCTTATTACTTTTTTCAATAGACCATATGACCAGGGCTTGATGATCATTACTAAATTTTATTCCCCTACATGCTTGTAATATCTCTTCTTCTATTTTATACTACACCTCTTTCTCCTTTCTGATGGAGTCAAAAATCATAGCATTAGCTATGTCCCATTCAGACAAAACTAAGACTCTTGACTCTCTAACTAATTCCCTTCTAGCCTTAGGTGTTAGTTGGGAAAAATCATCCAAAAATATATCCTTCACCTCTTCCTCAATGTTAGAGTCTAATTTATTTCACTACTCTACCTTTATCTTTTTACAATTTTCCTCAAAATTTCCTATATTTATTCTCCATAGAAATTGTGCAAAGGCCCTAGATCTAATAAAATTTTCATCATCTATGGATTTTTGAGAGGATAGAGCAATAATAGGATCTATCTCCTTACATTTGTAATCAGTAACAATAAGGTCAAAGGAGGGCATAGAAGGCTCCTCAAGCACTCCTCTTTCTATATCAGTAGTAGTAACCACTATATCTATTTCCCCACCCATTTGTCTTAATTGTTTCTTTAAAGATACTTTATCTTCTATTAAAAGTGGGGTTTGAGTTGGTGAATACTCTTCAACATGAGTAGAGGATCCTTGTTTTAGTTTCTATCTGTTGGGTGCACTGGTGGTAGGTGGACTCTTTGGTCTTGGTATTCTATAAGGGGGAGCATGTTGTATATTCTAAGCCACAATATATCTTGTGCTTCTTTATAATGTATATTGGCCTAGAGTAACTATCATTCTACTATTTATTCTTCTCTCCACATCTGTTGCTTTATCAAGATATGCTTTAACACAGGCAGCCTTCCTTTCATTCATAGTTTTTAGTACTACAACAAGATTATTCATTAATACATTCATTATGGCCCCCCAATACTTCTTATCTTTCAAGGGATTATAATTAGGGTCAAAATAATTAATAAATTATAAGACTTTACTAAAGAATATCCATTTTTCTTTTCTAACTTCCTGTTCTTGTAATGAAAAAATATTTCTAATAACATCTTCTAGGACATATACATGTTGTGTAATAGCTTTAACTTTTGTCCTCTCCCTTAGGAGGTTGTAGAATCCTTCTGGATCAATGTATCTTACATGGGATTTTACCATGTGATATCTATTAAAAAGAAACTAAGATTTCTCCATCCTTTCCTTACAAAGACAAAATCATGAACCATAGTGACAACAAGAAAGAAAGTGCCTTTACTTTTTCCTAACATGTCCTTTTCCTCAATTGTTCTGATTTTCCATAGCAATTCTACAATTCCTATCTTTAGGGGCACATGAAAAGGTAAAACATGAGGTTTCCCCAAGAAACCATAAACCCTAATCACAGTGGAAATATTATATGGAATTATATCTCCCCAATTATGACTGACCAATAGGTTCTTGGTATGGTCCTTAGGTCTAATTAGTTCTAGTAAAGGTTGTGGTGTCCTTGGACTATCCTCTCTTAAGAGCAATCTGAGCCTTGATGCAAAATATCTATCAAATCTAACATAGTTGACATCCCTAGCTTCCCAAGTGATGTCAACACTCCATAATTGAATTGATAGCTTCTCTCCATCCCTTTCTAGTTCTAGCTTCATTTCATTGGAGAAAAAGGTGACCCCCTTATAAAGAAATATATGCATCAACAAGGAATACTAACAAAAGGGCCTATTCACCTTACCTTGAGATATTCCAATTAAACCATTGTGAATTTCTTCTAATAAGAAAGTAGCAAAATTAAGAATGATTCTTATTCTAAACTACAATGTTTGAGCCATAATAATAACAATAGAACCCTAGATGTAGTCCTCCTCATCCATCCCTAATACCTTGTAAATAGTAAAGTATAAGGCTTGGGCTCTAGGATCAAAGTATTTCCTCATCAATGGCTCTAGGGTGCTTGGTGTAACCAAGGGTAGTGACCCAATCTTAACAATATGTTGCTATAATGGCCCCGCTATCAAACATACCCTCTGTGTGTCATATCTTGCCTAAAGATCATCCCTATCAATAGGCTCATGAACTACATGGTTAGGATTGAGCTTAAAATCCTCACTGATTAGTGCAGGTGAAATCATCAAAAGATTATCTCCAGCATGATTCTTTACAATTCTAGTAATATGGTCATTTTTTAGCCATATCAGACAATAGATCACTATCAAAGAAAACCCTAAGAACCACCAATTTACCAATATCAAATTCTTAAACATTACTCAGAGGGGTTCTAGGTTGCGTTCAACAAACGATTTTAAAAAAAAATTCCAACCCTCCTATAGAAACCTAGGCATCTCTCAATCAAATGGCCTTATCATAAAAACCCTCACCCACAACCAACCTAGGGCTTTTTGGGATAAGCTCTCTACCTATTTTCATCTCATGCATAGATAAAGGAAATTGTTCAAGGAAATCATCGTGGACAGATCTTTAAAGATAATTAGTGTGACCAGAGAATTCCTTTCATGGAGGCATTTAAAAAAATTCAACTTCACACAATTCTAATTCCTTGATTTTTAATAGTTATATACCACTAACCCATTGAATTATGCTTCCTTTTCTCTATAAATTGTGCTATAATTTGCTAAAGACTTTGTAGAATTTTGTACCCTAGCTTAGAAAACCCTTGCACTCCTAAGAATTCTTTGCACTTTGTGTGGTTTATTAATGGAAAATTTACAAATTACATTGGGGCATTAAGATCACATGAAGGATTTCTAAGAAATATTAATTTCCTTTAGCCATTAATTTTATTTGTGCTTCAAGTTTGAATTTCATCCATCAATTTCACAACATTAGAGAGCTTTGTTTAAAAAGAAAAACTATTTTAAAGCTTTGAATATCCTAGACACGTGTCAAGCAGGTGCTTCCCCATTTTGTCTAAAGTTCGAGCATTTTAACAAAGTGGGTAAGCACTAGTAGTTGATCCCATAAAGATCAATGGTTATGAAAATTTATAGCATCTTACAAATAAGACATTTAATAGTGTGACCCAACTAGCATTCCATTTCAGCACCTTTTTTGAACCTAGCATAAGTCAACAAATATCCATAATAACTAGTCCCACCTCACCACATGGCAGATTGGTGCTTCCCCACATTACTTAAGTGTCATGCAACTTCAAATTGTATGAAATGTCCCTTTTCTGATTTTACATGATATTTCCAACCTTTAATCAGATCTTTAAGATCAAACAACTAATATCACAAAGATCCTCCAAATTTCTCAAGAAACCCCAAATCGGGTATGCCAGAAATTGTGCCAAAAGCTTCACAGCTTCACCAATTACTAATAAATCTGAAAATGGAAATTTTTACAGAACTTTCAGCAGCATAACAGCCTACAAATTGACATTTCCAGATCCGTATAGCCTTTACACAACAGCTCAAAAATGTAGGACCAAAACTATGCTCATCGGGCTCCCGAAATAGCACAAAATATGCCCGGAAACACCACAAGAACACTAATAATCTATCTCAGAAGTTTAATCACGTCCCAATATATATATTCAGATCTATTTTAATAGCTTAAAGTCTAAAATACAGCAGCAACCAAAACTGATATGAAATACTCAACCGGAAACACCAAACTCTTACAAAAATACTCCCGGAAACTCACAAATCTGCACTGTTCAGCACAAAGGCAAACTCTGTATGAGCATGCACATGGAATGGCTTCAAACTCCCGTCCTTAGCCTTCCTGGAAACCTGCAAACTCCCGTTCTTGGGTCTCCCTGGAAACCTGCAAACTCCCGTTCTTGGGTCTCCTTCTCCACAGGTTTGGCAGCCTCTGAAGAATAACAAAGAATGAGCGAAAATCAAGTCTGGAATCCCCCCCAAAATGCCTCCAAACCTCTTTAAAAAGGGCATAACTGTAACTCACGTCCAAGAGAGGTTAATGAAACATATTTTAGTAATAATTATCATTTATTAGTCCAACGGTTTCCAAAGATTAACTCCCTTTTTCCGAAACTTCACTTTCTTGGGCTTGCCTGTCTTAGCAAAGATTATTATTTTTAATTATTTGAAAAGGGGACATGACAAGTCCTCCCCTCCCAAACATTGCTTGTCCTCAAGCAATGGCTGAACAATAAACCAATCAATCCTCCTGGATCCCAAATGAAGTCATGAACTATACTACTACCAATTAACACAGACTCCTGCAAGATCCTCTGCAATATGACCAAGAGGAATCCATAATCAAACTGGCAATTATAGCTCAACCAAGCTCCAAAATCACCATTACCACAGTCAAAGACACAAACTCTTAGAATATCAAAACCCAAGTAAAGTGGACTACCAACATAGTAAATACCATCAATGCATTCCACTGGCCTATATGGAATGTACAATCCAACTCTGCAACAATGGTGAATGCTCTCAAATGAAACTATACCAAGTATGGAGAATCCACACACTGTACAACTCCTGCAGTCAACACAACTCTGTAGATCATTGGCCACTGTCTCATAACCATAACTCCCATGCACCCCTGATGGTGAAAAGCCATCACAAGATAAACAACAAGAAATGGAACCCAAACCAAAATTTTCTGCCATCAACTCCTCAGCATAAGGATCAATTGTTAACTGATGTACATACCCTGCAATATAATGTTGATAAAAAAAATCAACCTCAGTCAACAGCTCACCATGAAGAAGTGATACAACCCACTGTGACTGATCACCAGCTAAGTCAAGAGATGTCATAGCCAAAGGAGTAGAATCAATAACAACACTTGCTGAAGCATCACTCCAAAACTCCTGCTCTAAGTCATGTATTATCAAGCTATCAACTACAGGACCTGTCGCCATGTCGTGCCCATCACAACTCTCATCTCGAGGCATCAAACTATTCCATAACTGATGATAAGCACTAGGAACCAAAGTACATCTCTGTATCATAATCTCATCAACATGGTCATCAAAGGTAAATTGATGAGCGTACCTCATAGTGTAATGCTGATAGAATGCGCCAATCTCAGTCAGTGGCTCAGACTGTAATCCAGATGAAACTAACTGTAATTGATCATCAACCATGTTGGAACTGACTGCTACCTCCAAAGATATCACCAAGGGAGTAGTATTACTAGCAGGAACCATGCCAACTGTCGTCTCACCAACATCACACATGACCTTTGATACATCTCTAGTCTCTGTGCCTTCAGTACTAGAGGCCACCACCCTGTCAGGCATACAATAATCTGCTACAATACCCAACTCAACTAAACCTGACTCTAGTGGGAATGAACCTGATATGCCAATGTTAGTATCAAGGATGGATGCATCCCCATCTCCACTGTCTCTGACAATCTTAGCCATGGACATCCTCGAATCACCAAACACCATAGCTTGTGACTGTATAGAATTAGATAAAGACTGTAGTCGCTCTAACTCCATGGTCACCTTAGCCAAATGAAACTGTGACTCCTTGAAAGCCAACTGTGTACTCTCAAGAATCTCAGAAGTCACCTCAAGCTGCTCAGTAAGCTCACTCACCTCATCTTCCTTGGCCAACAATGCATCATATGATGTACTACCCCACTCCATAAGATAATCTCTGTCAGCTACCAACTGCATATAATTCTGTCTCAAAATCCGAATAGCCTCCCATAAAGAGTGGATCTCTGTCAAGGAAAGATAACTTCCTCCCTGCTCATCACTAGTAGGAGAACCCCATCCATAAACTGCTAACAACTGACGAGCAGCATCAAAATGTTGGCAAGTGATAGCAATGTCTTGGTCACTAACTCTCAACTGATTAGACACATGATGGCACTGGTTTGACTGTCTCCTACAAGCCTCCTCTAATGCACTGTCTGAAGGAGTGTCCTCAAAGTTACTAGTCTCTAGACTATTACCATCCATATCCCGTGAATCAAATCTAAAGCTCATATCAACATACAGAGTATCAAAAACATTAGCATTGCTGTCCAACTCCTCTATACCCAAGGAAACTAAGTCTTCAAAACTGCCCACTGCATCCTTCTGGATGTCATCAATGCCAATATGATCCTGGGACTCATCTATACACACTGCCAAATATGAAATATCATCAACACATTCCAGCAAGTATGGTCGACTGGATATATGAACAAAGCCCAACATTGGTGTATAAAAACTAATACCAACATCAAACAAGATACTGGCACAAGAGAAGACAACACCGTGTAATCTGCTAATCAAATCCATGATAGCACCCAAACAAACACTGCTACCAAAAAGTGTTAAAGATCTCCAGTCAACTAAATCCCAAACACCAATATAACAATCTCGAGTCCATATCCGTAAACTAGAATCAACTGGTAACTCAAGCAAACTCCTCACCTGAGTAATATGACCAATACCAACTAACTCCACATACCTTTCATGATGAGGTAATGAAGTCACAATACTATCTTCACTCACCTTCAGCTGGCGGGATAAATCATGTGTAGTACTACCAGCCTCAACCTCATGTGATGAAGCATCTAACTGTGTCTGGTACTCTTTCTCAGCAAAGTCATGAATGCTCAATGTCTGCTCATCTCTACCAGGTATCTCACCATCTTGCACAACAACATCCTCATAATCATCATCTGAACACACTACACTGTAGTCACTGCCTGTTGTAACTATACCATCTTGAATACCTGTGGCATCACCCTTTGACGACCTGTAAACAATTGTTTCAATTTGAGTATCAAATTGACTGTTGCTATCAATCTGTGTGATATCCTTTCCCACCACCTCCTGTGGCAGAGTAGAATCTAAGACCTCTACCTGGCTATCAGCTAGTTTCTCAAACTCCTCATGCAAGTTCTTGGGAATTGTTTCATCTGTCCTGTGAGAAAATCTGCCAAATAGAAATCCAGTCAACTTATCCACCTTAGCTGGGTCAGATAACATGTCATTTATGCGGTGGTGCTCAACCAACTGTTTAGACATGTCATGGCTTATTTTCATAAGTTTATCTTGAATGTCTAAATAACCATCCTTTCTACTGTTTTGACTCTGGCTATCAGTTGTCCAAGATCGTTTCCTCTGAGACTCTGTACTATACCTGTCCATTCTGGATAAAGTAGAGTGTAACCCCAATAGGATATAACTTCTTCAAGCACCAAGAACTAACATGCAAATGATTAGAAGTAGCATGCAACCATAGATTTGGACATGCAACTGATTAGAAGCAACATGCAACCACCAAATTATGACATGCAAGATCTGGGTAGTTGTCAAAACTGACATGCAAACTTCTACAACCACCAAATTCACCAAGAACTAACATGCAAATGATTAGAAGTAGCATGAAACCATAGATTTGGACATGCAACTGATTAGAAGCAACATGCAACCACCAAATTATGACATGCAAAATCTGGGTAGTTGTCAAAACTGACATGCAAGATCTGGGTAGTTGTCAAAACTGACATGGAAGATCTGGGTACTTGTCAAAACTGAAATGCAAACTTCTACAAACCCTCAGGCTGGCAAGATCATGGCTCTGATACCACTGAAATGTCCCTTTTCTGATTTTACATGATATTTCCAACCTTTAATCAGATCTTTAAGATCAAACAACTAATATCACAAAGATCCTCCAAATTTCTCAAGAAACCCCAAATCGGGTATGCCAGAAATTGTGCCAAAAGCTTCACAGCTTCACCAATTACTAATAAATCTGAAAATGGAAATTTTTACAGAACTTTCAGCAGCATAACAGCCTACAAATTGACATTTCCAGATCCGTATAGCCTTTACACAACAGCTCAAAAATGTAGGACCAAAACTATGCTCATCGGGCTCCCGAAATAGCACAAAATATGCCCGGAAACACCACAAGAACACTAATAATCTATCTCAGAATTTTAATCACGTCCCAATATATATATTCAGATCTATTTTAATAGCTTAAAGTCTAAAATACAGCAGCAACCAAAACTGATATGAAATACTCAACCGGAAACACCAAACTCTTACAAAAATACTCCCGGAAACTCACAAATCTGCACTGTTCAGCACAAAGGCAAACTTTGTATGAGCATGCACATGGAATGGCTTCAAACTCCCATCCTTAGCCTTCCTGGAAACCTGCAAACTCCCGTTCTTGGGTCTCCCTGGAAACCTGCAAACTCCCGTTCTTGGGTCTCCTTCTCCACAGGTTTGGCAGCCTCTGAAGAATAACAAAGAATGAGCGAAAATCAAGTCTGGAATCCCCCCCAAAATGCCTCCAAACCTCTTTAAAAAGGGCATAACTGTAACTCACGTCCAAGAGAGGTTAATGAAACATATTTTAGTAATAATTATCATTTATTAGTCCAACGGTTTCCAAAGATTAACTCCCTTTTTCCGAAACTTCACTTTCTTGGGCTTGCCTGTCTTAGCAAAGATTATTATTTTTAATTATTTGAAAAGGGGACATGACATTGTAGGTAAGCACTAATCTTTGATCTTTTGTAGATTGACAATCACAAAAAATTGCACCTTTGTTGCACTAAGTCAGCTAAATTGACCAATAGCATATCTTCTTTCTAGCCAATGTATTTTGACAATTGCCACAATAGAGACTTTGTTATTACCTTTGAAAAGGGTGGATCCATGATGTCATTATTTTCTATGTGTCCTATTGGCACTTCCCCACTTTGTTTAAACATTGATCACTTTCTCAAAATGGTAAAGTGCCAGCCATTGATCTTGAAAAGATCAATGGTGGAACAATCTGTATCTTTCAAAAAACATGAGATAATAGTGATTACATCATCATGGACATGTTTCATTAAGGTGCTTTCCCTCATTATTTAAAGATCTTGCAACTTGGGATAGTGGGAAAGCATTATCTGTTGATCTGGCAAAGATCAATAGTGGAATAGAGTTACAATGGGTAGTACTAAGTGAAAAAATTTGGCCAATGAATGCATTACACCTGTTGTACTAGTATATGACACCTAAGAGATACATGTGATTTTTTACCTATCGTCATTTTGGATAGGTGTAAACACAACACTTCTGTACATTACTTAAAGCTCGAGAAACTCCATCTTGCAGTAAAGCACCCACCGTTGATCTTGGAAAGATCAATGGTGCATCATGACTAAAAGTAGAACAACCCACTAGGAACAAGCCCACCAATGAGATCATAAGAAAATGGACTTCTTAGAGTGTTAGGGCATAAACAACATCTTTCATTAGCAAATCCTATGTGGCTCAAGGGTGCTTTCCCACTTTATCTAAAAACCTTTCATCTTCTCAAAGTGGGTAAGTGCCATATATAGATCTTACTAAGATCAATATCTAACCAAAATTTCTCATATAAAGCTTAAAAGGTTTCACATTAATGCTTAGGAGACATGATCATGGTTAAGGTAAGCTTGGAAATTAAGAGGTCTATCAGCGGAAAATAAAAACAAAGTAATCTTTATAAAAGAAAACTTAGGGTAAACTATATCCCATGCTATTTTGAAAATGAATACCTCTTTGAAAACTATGGCACACAACTAGGGTTTTATTTTATCTTTCAAGAATTTTGAATTAGGGTTTTGATTGAGAAAAACAAATTTTAGAAATTACCTTAGGGCTTTTCACTATGAAGTTCAACATATGGTAAGGATGAAAAAATAGGCCAATAGTGGCCTTGTCTTGGGACAATGAATATGCAAAGATTCATATGAGAGATCAAAATCCCTAGGAGAAGCAGATGACAACCTTAACCTCCCTTGAACTTGATAACTTTGAGAGAGTACCAACAATCGAAAAAGAAAATACAAGAACTGTACATAGACACAAAGGATACACAAATATATAAGAAATCCTAAAACTATTATTCATGGAGAAGACAAGTATTTTAGCTGAAATATTTCTTCAAGAATTATCTATGAATTGGAAACTCAAGAATGTTACCTGATAGATCCTTCAACAAATAGGAATCCTCTCCCCATGAAGCTTTAATTAGATAAGGACCCAACCATATACGATCAAATTTTCCATTTTTTCCCTTATGCTCAATCTTGGCATTCCACATGAGGACTAGATCTTCGGACCTAGATTTCTTACTCACTATTCTTCTATCATAAAGTGTCTTAACCTATATTTGCAACTTCTAATTTTTGAGAGATGCTTCTTTCCTGGTCTTAGTCAATCCTACCAGCTCATCCAATTTTTCTTGGATGTCATCAATAATATCTTCATCATATTTTTGGATATAATTATAGAGTCCCACTAGGTTGTTCTAAGGCATCCTTGCTTGGATTCCATACACAATATCAAAGGGTGCTACTTCAATAGCCTTTTTTACAGTCACCCTATCAGCTCATATTGCTAATTGGAATTTAAAATCCTAGGCTTTCTTATTATCATCTAGTGTCCTTTTTATTATTTTTAACAAGCTCTTATTTGCGAACTCATCTTGTCCATTACCTTATGGATGATAGGAAGAAGATGTTGATCTTGTAATTCCGTATTTATCACAAAATTTTATAAACTCCTTAGATCTAAAGAACATTGCATTATTTGTTACAATCCTCTATGGACAAAAAAATCTAGAAATGATGTTATTTAGCAAAAAATTGTTGACAACCTTGCTAGCTGTATTTCTTGTAGGAATTGCCTCTACCCATTTTGTGAAATAATCGATAGCAACCAATATCCATGAATAACTAGTACTAGACTTAGGAGAGATTTCTCCTATGAAATCCATTCCCCATTGTTGGAATGGTTCTTGAACATTTACTAGTTTTAATGGAGTGTTTCTTGAAAATTTTAACTTACCTAAAAATATCTAACAAGCATACCATTCACAATGCTCCATGTCACATAAGTTTGACCTTAAATCATTTGTTAATATATTAATCTGATTAGCATCTAAGTTGGATTGAGCCATAAGCTTAGCTAATCCTTGAGCTCTTACTAATTTTGTAATCTGAATTTCAATGTTAAATTCGTAGATCCTATTGATCCATATGCATATCCTTCCTAATACCTCCTGGTGAGAAAAAATGTCCTTGACAGCTACACTAGGTACAAATGCAATAACAATGGCATCTATCAAATAACATATAAAAGCATTAATAGCCTTCACCAAAGCATATGCTTGCTTCTCATTTATCTCATATTTTAGTTTAGTAGGTTGTAATGATTTACTGAAGAAAGCAATAGGTTGTTCATATCCTTCCTCATTCTTTTGTAACCAGACTGCAACCATAGTATGGAAATATGCAAAAGATAATATGTGCATTGGTTTTGTGTAATCTGGTGTCCTAAGGACTAGAACATTCTTTATGGAAATTTTAATGCCCTGAAATGCCTATGAAAGTTCACCATCCCAATTGATAATAGCTCCTTTCTTGAGAATTTTTGAAATGGGTCTACTAATCTTAGCAAAATTTGTACCAAACCTCCTTAGGAAGTTTACTTTCCCAAAGAAAGATTGTATTCCTTTTACATTTCTTGGCTTAGGCACCTTGTCAATAGCTACTAATATTTTAGGATATATCTTTACTCCATCCTTTGATACTATGTGTTCCAATAATTTTCCTTTAGTTACCCCAAATGTACATTTCTTTGGATTTAAAGATACCCCATATTCCAAGGCTTTGATAAAGATCTTTTCCAGATGACTGCAATGATCACTAGATTTCTTGGAATATGCTATAAGGTCATCTTCGTATACCACCATAAATTTATCAATATACTCATGGAATGCTACATCCATAGCTCTTTGAAAAGTGGCACCTACATTGATCAAACCAAATGGCATCCTTAGATATACATAGGTTTCCCATGGAGTTGTAAAAGTTGTCTTAAATTGCTTGCTTTCCTTCACAAGGACCTGATTGTATCTTATGGTAACTAGCTTCCATATTTGGTAGTCCATAATTATCTTTCAGGGATGCAATAGTCAAATTTATGAAGTCTACACATAGTCTTATGTCTCCATTCTTCTTTCACATAGGTACAAAATTTGAAACCCAAGTGAACATTCTAATTGGCTTAATTATCCCACCATCCCTTAGCTTTATCAACTCCTCTTGCATTTTGGGGGCTAGAGTGGGATTTACTTGTCTTTATTTCTATCTGAAAGGTTTTACATTATCTTTTAGTGGTACATGTTGGAATAGATCTTCCCTATAAGCCTTAAGGTCATCATATGACCATGCAAAAACATGTCTATACTTCCTCAACAAATCAATCAGTGGTTTTCTAATTTCAACAGGAAAGCTTTGGCCAATATAAACCTTCTTGGGAGCCTCAATAGTACCAAGATTTACTTCTTCTAATTCTTGAGGCTTAGGGTCCCTAGTTCCAAGTTTTACTCTATCTTGATTATCAAAAATATTCCCCAAAACCACTAACCCCTTAGGTACCTTGTTGATTTTCAACTACATAATCTCCTGGCCAAAAATGGTTTCCTTACCATCAATGGTTTCAATTAAATCAGTAAAATCCATTTCTTGACCATGGTATTTGTCCTCACTTAACATGAAGTTTAAAATATCTCTATCATCTTCAAAAACTTGCCAATTTTCAATATTGTTAGGTATTAAAGGTTTATTTTGAACTTCCATTTGTGAGATTCCTACAAATGACATTTCCTTAGGCTTGATTGCCACATTTGCAAGTAAGTCTGCCATTTTATTTTGACTCCTATCCCTCCATGAAATACCAAATGCATCAAAAAATTCTATCTGATCCCAGACTGCATTTCCATATTGTTTCAACCTTTTAGTTTTTGAGGCATAAGTTTCCTTTATTTGTGAGATAACCAATTCAAAATCACCCATGACATGCAACTTTTTGATCCCATGGTGGGTGGCAACTTTCAATCCTAATAGTAGGGCTTCATACTTGGTGATATTATTGGTACAAGAGAACTTTAGAGTAAATGAATATCTAAAATTCTTCTTCTTAGGAGAAACAAAAACTACCCTTGCCCCTAAACCTTCTTTGGAACTAGCCCCATCAAAGTACATAGTCCATAGAACCCGTGAATCCACACAACATTCTACTTCATGCTCAATCACAATAGGCAATTTTTCAACTTCCTAAATGACTAGTTCTACCTTAAAATAATTTACACTAGTGTCCACAAAGAAAGTTGAATCCTTATCAATTCATTCTCCTAGAATCTTATTAACCCTTTGTTCCCTATCTACTCTGACAACCTTTTCACCTATATGGAATGTAGTATAAGACAAGTCACACTATAAACTACCTCCCATAGCAGCACTTCACTTTCTAGAGATTAACATCCCATAATGTGGGGGAATGTCAACTACAAGGACTGACATAGTGAATTCTACCTCAGGGTATGTGGCTAACTTAAAGGGCAATGCATTAATAGTACCTATGATAGGGACTTCTCTAACATCCATACCTCTACATCTACCTTGTTTATATCTACCTTTAGACTTGAAGCTTCATAACTTTAAAAGGCATGATGATGTTAGATGTTCCTAAATCTATCATGCAGTTCTTTAAGGTTTTTCCTTTTATGATCAAATTGAGAAAAAAATGGGTCAATATCTTCTATGTAGGCTACTGATGGATCATCCAAAATTTTTTGTGGGATTTGGGTTATAATACCATTATCTTCTACTACTACTAGGGTTTTCTGAATGGCACTTGGTTCAACCATATTACTATTATTTCCTATCCCACCCAACCATGATAAGGCCTTACTCTTGTGCTTCTCAATTCTAAATAATTCAGACATAGGTACTTTGACAGTAATTTGTCACAACATAGATATCATATCAATAGGTTTAGACATTGTGGGCTTCATAAGTATACTTGGAGTGGAAGTCCTTTGAATAGCAAGCAATACAATTTGATTGGCTAAATCAAATGTGGAATTCTTTTCTTCCACTATTTTTTTAGGGGTATCACTTGTTTGAAATTGCACTTTCTTTTTAGGGTCCCACTTCTTGACTTTACTATCTTTCTCCTTTGCTGTCTTAGTATAAGCCTTCTTTCTCTCATCCTTCATCTTTTGTGTAATATACTTGATGAATATACCAAAAAAAATTCTAGTATCATTTCCAATTGTCCTATTCCTCAGGTTATAGTTACTGTGCACTTGAGAAATCATTTCTATAGTAATTTTGTCAATCTCCTCCTTTGAAGGCATTCTCAAGTTTATAGTATCAACATTTGAGGATGCATTACATACCTTGTCTTTATCATAATTTTCATCATCTAGGAATACTTGTTGGTGATGTAGCTAGCAAGAAATTCTTTGACTAGTGACATCATCCTCATGTTCCTCTAAATTGGAATCTACAAAATCATCAAACATACCTACCATATTACATCTCACATCATCATGGCTCTTTTCTTCTTCTTCATGTTGTGTACTTTGATCTGAAGAAAATGACTGAGTGACTACACAATAATCTGCAAAGTGGGGTGATTGACATATGATGCACCATGGTACATCATCATTCATATTAATAAAACTTCTTTGTAGAGGATCTGGTGTATCCTTACCTTTTACATTCTAGGTTTGGTTGGGAATTGGTTTACCATCATTCCATTGAGTGGTGTAGGGTTAATTCTGCATTCTTGGTTGTTTATTGAAATGGTTATTATTTGATAGGGCCTTCTCACCAACAATGGGTTTGTTTGAACTGAAAGTTGATGGATTCATCTTTTTTTAATAAATCTAGTACTTGACCTATTGAGGGTTCTTTAGGTTTCTTACCTACAAGAGTTTTAATAACTTCCCTTTTGTTGTTATTCTTGGGATTGAATAGCTTTGGATAATCTCTCCTCCCAAGCTTACTAGACGCTTTTCTATTATTTTCAATATTTACTATAATTCTAAAAGCATCCCTCAAGGTGTTAGGTTCCTTATCCCTAACCTAATAAGCCATCTTGCTATCAAAAGCATTAAAATATGTTGTAAGACAAACATCCTCATTCAATCTAATAACTTGAAACAACTTATACATTCCCTTTTGAAACCTTACAATGAAATAAAATCTAGATTCATTAGGGTTCTTCTTAATATTATTGAAATCATTCAATATAAAACTAGTGTTAGTATTGTCTCCATATTGTTCTTTGAACAATTTTTCCATATCACTCTAGGAACTAATTTGATCATTTGGTAATCTCCTAAAGCAATCCTTGGCATCTTCTATTAATGAATGCACAAACAGTTTCATCACCACATCTTCATGTTCAACTTTAAAGTTATTCAAAATGTCTACAAAAACTCTCAAGTGTTCCTCTCCAGTGACAAAATTGTTTCCAAAGGATTTAACAACTTTATCTCTTAGATCAAAAGATATGAGATGAGGGAAACCAGGAATCCCTGCGAATGATATTTGTCTAAATATTTCCATATATATAGGCTTCTTCTAGAAACTAGTAGCATTTGATGTGCTTGCTATATTGGCCTAATTTTGGGCAATATTTTTTGATTTCTATATTTAGCTATTAGGGACCTAAATGCTAGTAGTGGATGAAGAGACAGGGATAGATTGAGACATAGCCTGATTAGATATTATAAGTCCACAAGTGGGCATAGAATTTGTAGTTTGAGTAGACAAATTGTGCCAGGAGGCTAAAGAAGAGTTAGATTTGATGAAATAAATCTTTCTCCTAGTTTTTTTTGCTTGAGCTTCATTCTCAACCTTTTCAAGTTCTTTTTCCAGATCCTCTTTCTCTTTTCTACCCTTTTCCAAATCAAGGTCCAATTTAGACATGGGAGGATTTACATATTTATTTAGTTCAACTTGGGGTTCATTTGTTTGAATTCCTATAGCTTTTCCCTTTCCTTTATTTGTAGGTTTCATAGTAGGTTCTATAGGATCTGCTTGGACAAGCTTGTAGGCTTGGACTTGAGGAATGACAAGTTCTTGCATTTGGCTCATGAGTTTTTCTTGTTCTAGAACTTTAGACCTTAAACTATCTATATCCCCAAACACATCAGCATGAAGAACTGATGTCCTCTCTTCTAACTTCTTGTTCTATTCCTTCAAAGTAGCCATCCTTCTAAGAAGGTTATCTCTTCTAATAATAGCATTCAAAGTGGCTTGCTCTCTTTCCTTTTCCAAACGGATACGTTTGGCCTCCTCTTTTGTGACCCATTTCTTCAAAACTTCTATTTTTGAACATACTTCCTTAGGATCTGTAGAAGTTGCCTCTAAATTAGTCAAGTCATCAATATTTAAAAGATTAGGCTCCATATATGGAACCATTCTAAGATCTTTCATGACATTCCCATATCCTAGCCTATGGTTCATATCTGATCTATGAAACATATCTCATACTGAGGAAACATTTCTATCATGGTAAACCTGGTCTTCTTGCAATGGAGTACTAAATATTCCTCCCAAAAGCCTTGTAGTTGTTGACTCAGAACTTAATGAATAAAAATCCCTTCCTATCACTAGTTGGTATTCAGGATATATTGATGTATTACTTTTGGGTTTCTAGGTGGGATTCAGATCTGCCTTCTTTTTGCCTTGATTTTTCCTACCACCTTGAGGAAAATCAATATATAATGGTACATTAGGATTGGCCCTCATGTAAGCTCTTATATTCCTCCTTTTATGAACCACTAAAGAGAATTTCTTGTTAAATAAGCACTAGCTTCAAAACCTTGACTGAGTCGCCCCCCTATTTTAGGGAAAATATGATAGTAAGATAGATTTTGACTTCAAAGGAAAAAGTACAAGAAAATACCAAATAACTTTATAACATAAGGGACCAAACACAAAAAACACATGACTGTAACTCTTTCTTGACAGATAAGACACTTCATATAGGCTATGCATATTAATGTACACCTGTGGTACTAGGGTTGTTTCGATCTTTTCTTAAATTCTCAAGGTTTGTCACTGAAAACAAGCCTACTAAAACCAAAAATAGTACTACAAAATGATCTGACACATATGTACACAATAGGACCAAAGAAATTGTAGTACATTTTACACACACACACATGTGTTAAGAGGGTCCCCAGCAGAGTCGCCATTTTGTTGTTGTCTCTCAACTATTAAGTAACAAAATACTCAATGCCAAGATAATGAAAGCACAAATAATCTAAGGATCAACTACTTCCTATAAACAATTGAATGCATTTCTTATCAAGACCCAAGTGCAACGAAATCAAGACAGATTTCCTATTTTTTAGGCTTTGCAGAAACAAGGTAGGTACACCTAAGGGATGGTTCAAAGAAATGAATACTACTGAGCAAGAATCTCTTAGTTTCATTCTGATTCTCATCTCCTATCTTTGACACATACATAGTTTGATCATTCCATGAGACTTTAAGATAATACACATACCTTATAAGTAGATTTGGTCACAATTCATTTCAGATTTACAAGTGTTTCTAGCAAATAGTAGCTAACTAAGGATTAGAGATCAAATGCAAATAAGTGCTGAGCAACATTATGATCTTCCAAACAGTAAGTAAAAATTTATTTTGAATTTGAGTTTGATTCTTGTCTATGATATCTTCACAGACAGATTGAATTTAATAGATCAGTGCCTCATCCATTGGGATTCAGAGTCCATTTAATTCCTAGATCTGATTGATTGCTTCACAATAAACATTATCAATAATTCTTACTAAAAATCATACTTATAGACATCCTTTCTATTACCATGGAGACCCTATCAATACAACTAAAGCATTTATTTAATTCATTGAACTAATAGCAATGGTGAATTGATATACAATTTGATTCAATTGCATTCAACTGGACAAGCTTTGCTTATATACAACTTCAAAATAACCAAGTAAAAGAAATCGAGACAAGTTTCAACAAGAAAAGATGTGGTGATAGTTCATCTTTGTATTAATTTCATTTTGAAAACAATTGTATACAATTGAACAAGAGTCAAAATGACTCAAGACAAAACATATAAATGTTGTCAAATGTATGTCTTCTCATAAACCTGCAGTGAAAATATATCACCAAGTATTCATCAAAAGACTAGACTAAATAGACTTAGTAAAGACTTAGAAAGACAATAATTTGGAACCCCTCACTAGCCTTGAAATCTGACTTATATAGTGTGAGATGCAACAAAATTTATGCATAGAGAACTAAAAATTATCCTTTCAACAAAAGATATTTACATTTTGTAGCCATCACAAAATGACAAAATCATGTGTAATAGAATTTTTTTTACATTAGGATACTCTTTTGGTGGGCCTCTTTTCTATTACACTTCCAAAATTATGAATTGCATGATTAATTCATTTTTAATTCTATCTCTTCACAGTGTGTGGCTATCAAGCTTGTTAGTGATGTGTCTTGTTCTGGTACCTACAAGTTAAACTCAACTTAGGAATCTTCATCGTCTCCATCATGAATTGTTAAGGTAACAATTACTTTTGTATCCTCATCTACCCCATCATCTTCTACCACCTATTCTGAAGAAAAAAGGTTCTTCTTCCCATTTTTTGAAAATAGCATCATTGGACCAATCAAAATTTAGGATTTCCCTCTACTTTTTTATCACAAAATTTCCAACTTTTTCAATTTCAAAAAACTCTTTTCTGATGGCATTGTAGAATAATTGTACTTTGACAAGTTCTTCATTGGTTATTGCCCATAGTACATGCCCTTTTTCATTTATGACACTATTCATTCTTTGGCATAATAATTCATCTAATTCTTTTCCCCATTCATCCCTTTCTTTTAATTTGTCAACTTTTTTCAATGTACTAGGGAAAAGATCAAACTTTTTTGCCATATATTTAGACAAAAAAGTTGCTATCCTCTTCTGAATAGAAATTCTTTTTTCACTAAACTCTACCAAATTATTAACCATATTAAAAGTTCTCCCAATCTGATCACAAGATAACTGGATGATAGAGATACACATAGAAGTGACAACATTGTCTCTCTCACTCCACTTCTCGATAATGGCTTTTAATGTGTCTTCATCTCTCTTCATCTCATCCCACATGTCTAGAATTCCTACCAACTAATTATAAAATGTTGGCCACTCAATCTTATCTAGCAAGTATAAGGTTGTTTTCCTGAGTTTTTCCTCATACTGGGTATTCAATTCAATATGCAATTCATATAACTTCATTTTTTCTTCTTCAAACTCTTCAACAGTGTAGAACTTAGGTCTCTGTGGGGTATTTGGTAACTCAACAATGGGGGTGGATTTAAATGGCTCAATTGGCAGGTGAGGATATGAAATTCTTTGTCTATTAGGTTCTCTTATCTACCTCTTTCCTAATTGTTTATCCATTTGGGATATTTGGCTTTCAAGTAGCTATATTATATTTCCTCTTTCCTCATATGCCTTAAGTATTTCTTCAAACTTGGCATTGAATTCTAAAATTTTACTTTTCTCCTTCCCAACTACCACATCCCTAGAATTTAACACTTCCTAAACTATTCTTGTAACTTGTTGACTATCTACTTCATCAGCCATGCACACTGTAAGAGCACTTGTATGTTCTACACTTGACATTTCTTGCATTCTAGTCTTATTCCTTTTTCTAACAGACCATATGACCAGGGCTTGATGATCATTACTAGATTTTATTCCCCTATGTCCTTGTAATATCTCTTCTTCTATTTTATACTACACCTCTTTCTCCTTTCTGAAGGAGTAAAAAATCATAGCATTAGCTATGTCCCATTCAAGCAAAACTAATACTCTTGACTCTTTAACTAACTACCTTCTAGCCTTAGGTGTCAGTTAGAAAAAATCCTCCAAAAATTTATCGTTCACCTCTTCCTCAATGTCAGAGTCTAATTTATTTGGCTACTTTGCCTTTATCTTTTTTACATTTTTCCTCAAAATTTTCTATATTTATCCTCCATAGAAATTATGCAAAGGCCCTAGATTTAACAAAATTTTCATCATCTATGAATTTTTGAGAGGCTTGAGCAATAATAGGATCTATCTCTTCACCTCTATAATCAACAACAATGAGATCAAAGGAGGGCATAGGAGGCTCCTTAAGCACTCCTTTTTCTATATCAACAATGGTAACCACTATATCTCCTTCCCCACCCAATTTTCTTAATTGTTCCTTTAAAGATGCTTCATCTTCTATTCAAAGTGGGGTTTGAGTTGGTGAATACTCTTCCACATGAGAAGAGGATCGTTGTGCTAGTTTTTGTCTCTTGGGTACACTGGTTGCTAGTGGACTCTCTAGTCTTGGCTTTATGTAAGGGGGAGCATGCTATATATTCTAAGCCACAATATATCCTACCCTTCTCTGTAATAAATATTGGCCTAGAGTAACTACCATTCTTGTATTTATTCTTCTCTCCACCTCTTTTTCTTTATCAGGATATGCTTTAACAAAGGTAGCCTTCTTTTCATTCATAGTTTGCATTATTACAAAAAAATTATTCATTAATACATTCATTTTGGCCCCCCAATACTTCCTATCTTTCAAGGGATTGTAATTAGGGTCAAAAGCATAAATGAATTCTAATACTTTACTGAAGACTCCATTTTTCTTTTCTAACTTCCTATTCCTATAATGAAAAAATATTTCTAATAACATCTTTCGGGAAGTATACATGTTATGTAATAGCCTTAGCTTTTATCCTCTACCTTAGGAGGTCATAGAATCATTTTGGATCAATGTAACTTGCATGGGATTCTGCCATGTGATATCTATTCAAAAATAAACTGAGATTTCTCCATCCTTTCCTTACAAAGACAAAATCATGAGCCAAAGTAACAATAGGAAAGAAAGTTCCTTTACTTTTTGCTAACATTTCCGTTTCCTTAATTTTTTTGATCTACCATAGAAATTCTACAATTGCTATCTTCAAGGGCACTTGAGAAGGTAAAACATGAGGTTTCCCCAAGAAACCATAAACCCTAATCACAATGGAAACATTATATGGAATTATGTCTCCCCAATTATGATTGACCAATAGGTTCCTGGAATGGTCCTTAGGTCTGATTAGTTCTAGTAGAGGTTGTGGGATCCTTGGACTATGCTCTCTTAAGAGCAATTTGAGCCTTGATGCAAAGTATCTATCAAATCTAATATAGCTAGCATCCTTAGCTTCCCAAGTGATGTCAGCACTCCATAATTGAACTAGCAGCTTCTCTCCATCCCTTTCTAGTTCTAGGTTCATTTCTTTGGAGAAAAAAGTGACCCCCTTATAAAGACATCTATGCATTAACAAGGAATACCAACAAAAGGGCCTATTTACCTTACCTTGAGATACTCCAATTAAAATATTGTGAATTTCTTCTAATAAGAAAGTAGCAAAATCAGGAATGATGCTCATTCAAAACTATAATGTTTGAGCCATAATAAGAATAATAGAACTCTTGATGTACTCCTCCTCATCCATTCCAAATATCTTGCAAAGAGTAAAGTATAAGGCTTGGGCTCTAGGATCAAAGTATTTCCTCATTAATGGCTTTGGGGTGCATGGTGTAACCAAGGGTAGCGACCCAATCTTAGCAATAAGATTATGTAATGGTCCCACTCTCAAATATATCCTTTGTGCATCATATTTTGACATAAGATCATCCATATCAATGGGCTCACAAACTACATGGTTAGGGTTGAACTTAAAAATCTCACTAATCACTATAGGTGAAACCCTAAAAAGATTGTCTCCGGCATGATTCTTTACAATTCTAGTTATATGGTCATATTTTTTGGCCATATTAGGTAATAGATCACTATCAAAGAAAACCCCAGGAGCCACCAATTTACTAATGTCAAATTCCTAAACCTTACACAGAGGAGTGTTTAGGTTGCATTCAACAAACTATTTTTTAAACAATTCCAACCCTCCTACAAAATCCTAGGCATCTCTCAACCAATTGGCCTTATAATAAAAACCCTCACCCACAACCAATCTAGGGCTTTTCGGGATAAACTCCCTACCTGTTGCTGTCTCATGTATAGAAGGAAAATTTTCAAGGAAATCATTGTGGATAGATCTTTTAAGATAATTAGTGTGACCTTAGAATTCCTTTCATGGAGGTATTTAAAAAAAATTCAACTTCACACAATTTTGATTCCTTGATTTTCAACAATTACAAACCACTTACTTGCTAAATTATGCTTCCTTTTCTCTATAAATTGTGTTGTAATTCACTCAAGACTTTGTAGAATTTTGTGCCCTAGCTCTGAAAACCCTTGTGCTCTAAGAATTCTTTGTGATTTGTGTGGTTCACTAATGGAAAATTTACAAATTATACCAGGACATTAAGATCACATGAAGAAGTTCTGAGCAATATTAATTTCCTTTAGCCATTAAATTTATGTCATGCTTCAATTTTGAATTTGATCCATCGATTTCACAACATCGGACGGCTTTGTTTAAAAAGAAAAACTATTTTAAAGCTTTAAATATCTTGGACATGTGTCAAGAAAGTGCTTCATTTTATTTAAAGTTTGAGCATTTTGATAATACGGGTAAGTGTCAATCATCGATCCCCTAAAGATTGACGATTATGAAAATTTACAGCATCTTGCAAATAAGACATTTAATATTGCAACCCAACTGGAATTCCATTTCAACACCTTTTTCTAACCTGGCATAAGTCAAAAAATGTCTGTCATAACTAGTCCCACTTTGTCACATGGAAAATTGGCACTTCCCTACATTACTTAAATGTCATGAAGCTTCAAATTGTAGGTAAGCACCAATTGTCAATCTTGTGTAGATCGATGATCACAAAAAATTACACCTTTATTACACCAAGTTAGCTAAACTGACCAATAACATATCTTCTTTCTAGCCAACATGTTCTAATAATTGCTACGATAGAGACTTCATTATTACCTTTGAAAAGGGTGGATTTATGATGTCATTATCTACTACATGTGTTGTTGTCACTTTCATACTTTGTTTAAACATCTATCACTTTCTCAAAATGGTAAAGTGCCAGCCATTGACCTTGGAAAGATCAATGGTGGAATAATTTGTATCTTTCAAATCACTTGAGACACCAGTGATTACAACATCATGGACATATTTCATTGAGGCACTTACCCACATTATTTAAAGATCTTACAACTTGAGATACTGGGAAAGCATTGTCCATTGATTTGACAAAAATCAACAATGGAATAGAGTTACATTGGGTAGTACTAAGTCAAAAACTTTGGTCAATGAATGCATTATACCTATTGTACTAGTATATGACACTTGAGAGCTACATGTGACATCTCACTTGTCATCATTCTAGATAGGTGTAAACACAACACTTCCCCACATTACTTAAAGCTCAAGCAACTCCATCTTGCGGTAAAGCATCCACCGTTGATCTTGGAAGGATCAAGAGTGCATCATGACTAAAATTAGAAAAACCCACTAGGAACAAGCCCACCAATAAGATCATAGGAAAATGGATCATGTTAGAGTGTTATGGTGCAAACAAGATTTGCCATCAACAAATGCTATGTGGCTCAAGGATGCTTCCCCATTTTATCTAAAAACCTTGCAACTTCTCAAAGTAGGTAAGCGCCATCTGTCTATCTTACTAAGATTGATGGCTGACCAAAATTGCTCATCTAAAGCTTAAAAAGTTTCACATTAATTCTTAGGAGACATGACCATAGTTAAGGTAAGCTTGGAAATTAAGAGGTCTATTCGCGAAAAATAAAAATAAAGTAATCTTTATAAAAGAAAACTTAGGGTAAACTATATCCTGCGCTATTTTGAAAATGAATACCTTTATTGAAAACTAGGGCACACAACTAGGGTTTTATTTTATCCTTTGGGAATTTTGAACTAGGGTTTTGATTGAGAAAAAAAATTTAAAAATTACCTTAGGGATTTTCAATATGAAGCTTAGCATATGGTAAGGATGAAAAACTAGGCCAACAGATCATATGAGTCGAATGGGGTCATAAGTTCACCTATGACCCCATTCAACTCATTGCATTTTTACATATGTCCTTAGGGGTTATACAATCCCCAGGGACATATTGTAATCAATCATATTGGTCAAATGGGGTCGTAGGTGATTGTACAATCCCATTCAACCCATTGCATCATGACATGTGTCCTTGGGGGTCCTAAGACCCCCACGGACATATGGTAATCAATCATATGGGTTGAATGGGGTTGTAGGCAGTCCTAGGTGCCCTAGGGGCATATGATAATCGATCATATGGGTTGAATCATATTTTTAGGTGAACATATGACCCCATTCGACCCATTGCATCATGACATGTGTTCCTAGGGGTCCTAGGACCCCCAAGGACATATATATAGAAATCAATCATATGGGTTGAATGGGGTCGTAGGAAAACCTACAACCCCATTTGACCCTTTGCATCACATGTGTCACTAGGGGTCCTAGGATCCCTAGGGACATATGGTAAGCAATCATATGGGTTGAGTGGGGTCGTAGGAAAACCTGCAATCGCATTCGACCCATTGCATAATGAAATGTGTCTTAGTGGTCCTAGGACCCCCAAGGACATATGGTAATCAATCATATGGGTCAAATAGGGTCATAGGAAAACCTATGATGCCATTCAACCCATTACATCATAAAATTTATCCCTAGTGGTCCTATGACCCCCAAGGACATTTAGTAATTGATCATATCAGTCAAATGGGGTCATAGATGAATGTACAACCCTATTTGACCCATTGCATCATGACATGTGACACATGTCATGATGCAATGGGTCAGGTGGGGTCGTAGCCAAACCTATGATCCCATTTGACCCATTGCATCGTGACATGTGTTAATCGATCATATGGGTTGAATGAGGTCATAGGCAAACCTTTGACCCCATTCAACCTATTGCGTCACAACATGTGTCCCTAGGGGTACTAGGACCCCTAGGTACATATGGTAATCAATCATATTTGTAATTTAATAAACCATATAATACTATGTAATAATTTCTAATACTATGTTCAAATAGATATTATAGTAGTATATGTAATAATATATATTTAATATAATAATAATATATAGATACTATTTATATTATTATAGATAAGATATAATACTGTATAATAATATATAGTAGCATGATCCTAATATACTATCTAATCATATTGAATATTATAATAATAACATTTGTTATTAAATATATAATAAAAAAATATAATAAAAAAATATTCAAATAGATCATTATATCTTAAATGTGAAAACATATTTAAATATGTTTGTTAGCTTTTTCTTTAAAATGTACAATTATTTACCACCTTCTCAATTTTTTAAGTTTTGTGCTTTTCCACCATATTTGGGTACTTGATTTGATTGAGCTAGGATCAAGTACCCGATTAGGCTTGGTATTTACCAATCCTGTTTGGTCAACTCAAAAAATGTGTTTGACACATGCTTCCTTGACATTCAAACTTCGAGTGGTCATCTGACAATTTTTTTCATCTAAATTCAAGGAAACGAAAAGAGTTTTTTGAGAAGACTCTTAAGATTCCATCGATGTAATTGCTATTAAATTATGAGTTTGATAAGTACTTATTAGTTAATTTTTAATGAAGATGTCTATAAACTCTTGATTGACATACTGATTGAAAAATAACTATAACTTTCAATCAGTATAATAGTTTTAAAATCCAAAAGTTGTGTCACATTCTATGCTTCACCTAGTATAAGAATTTTTTTTTTTTTTTTTTGTAAAGTTTTCAATTATTTAAGGTGTTCAGACACAGGAGTATTTTTATTCTCAAAAAGTTATAGTAGAAAAATCATATTTAATAAAATACCAAAAAATATGTGTCACATCTGAACATGAGTCTAATTTTTATATCTATAGTTATATAAAAGAATATTATCATTTGATTTTGATTAAGATGGTTAGACATACACCTACTTTTTATTTTTGCCCTAAATTTTTTGTAGTACTGCATTAAAATCCAAAATTTTGACCAATCAATTTTTTTTTTCTCTAGATAAGGCCTAGTAGTTTAGAAACTGCATTCAATTTCCTATAGATTCTTTTCTTACAATGTTCTTATATAAATCCCATAACTACTTTAAAATTATGTGTCAACATAACCCTAATTTGTTGATTTTTCAGTGTCACTTAAGGCCATAATTTAGTTGACCATGATCCTACACATAATCGAATATCCCTCAAGATTTATATAATAGATTGATAAATAGAAGAAGAAGAGTTGTTGAAAAAGACAAGAGAATTAGAGAACATTTAATAAGGAAACTTTGTGAACTTAGTAATGATGAAGACATGAGTGAAATAATGAAGGGTATTGAGTCCTTGTTGAGGAACAAAAGAAGAGTCATTCTATTAATGGAATGGAACTATGAAGAAGTGAATAAAGAAATAGAGGAAGCCATTATTAAATGCATGACTTCTATATCCAAAATTGTAGAGAAGAGAACGAAGTTAGGGGGAGCAATCCCTATGTCTGTTGAACATAATACACCTAAACCAACAGCAATGGAAGTCAAGGATACTGAGATTTTAGACTTATATCCATAGATTTCAATAGGTAATGAAACCATACAAGTGGACATAACTCATATAACCATTAATGTCAAAGAAAATTCCTTTTGAGGACTATGGAAAAACCATTGTTGGCAATATAACTAGATACTCTAGTTTTGATGAGGAGGAAGATGCAGAAGAAGAGAGAAGAAAGTAAGAGGAAGGGGAGAATAAAAGAAAAGAGGAAGTAAGAATAAGAGAGACTAGAGAATGTTCAAGTTCCTGAAAGAGCAACTCCATAGATCCAAAGAATCACCTGCATGCAAACACCTATTATAGAGAAAGAGAGGAGCAAAATCTATGGAGGTTGGAATAGTTAGATCTATAGATGAGACATTCTTGATGAGTAAAAAGAGAAATTGCTATTATGAAAAGTGAATCAATAAATTACAAAGAGATCAATCCTTATAAAATGAGATTAAAACCCTAACAAGGTAAAACCTAGGTTGCATGATAATATTTAATAAAAGAATAAATTATTATATGCCTAAAGTTTAGCTTAAGTAAACTAGAGATAATAAGTAAATTAATAATTAAATCAAAATGATTTAATTAATAAAGAAATATCTTATTAATCTAACCCCCCCCCCCCAAGCTAAACTTAAGGAGTAGCTAAAAACCTAGAAACTACTGCTAAAAGCAAATTGGGTCCCAAAAACAAGGCCTGATGAGGTACCCAAGCACAACCAAATCTTTGTAAAGAGGAGAAATAGAGAAAATCACATGGGAAAAACCCTACTCCAAAAAGAGATGGAAAGAATGTTCCAGAAGATAGGAACAAAAGATGATCATGAAGAACACTATTGAAGTACAAAGCTACAAACACTATCAAACTATTGATCTAAATAACCTCCACTATATAGAACATGACTAGGTAGAGAAGACTAAGTCTAAAGGTACCTTCATGGCCTCCAAAAATAGAAGGTATCTTCATGGTATCAATCAAAGATGGAAAGTATCTTTGTGACCGCCAAAAATAGGAATGAAAGAATGTTTATATGGTAAATGATCCATCTCACTAAAATGCATAGGTATCCAACCATTGCAATCACCTAGTACATAAGATCAAATACTGAATAAATAACTCACTCCATCAAACCAAGAAAGTAATAGAACCAACATAACCCCCTTATTGATGCAGGAGCATCCTGGGTTGCCTTGTTATCCTGCTAATTTTGTTCATTCTTTAGTTGGTGCCGAGTTATTGTAGCACTCTTCATGTGTCGAGTTACCCAGTGTATGCCGAGTGATTTCTTCATGTGCTAAGTTACCCAGTGTATGCCAAGTGATTCCTTCATGTGCCGAGTTACCTAGTGTGTGCCAAGTGATTCCTTCATGTGCTGAGTTACCCAGTGTATGCCGAGTGTTTCTTCATGTGCTGAGTTACCCAGTGTATGTTGAGTGATTCTTCATGTGCCAGTTTCCAGTTGATGTCGAGTGATGCCAAGTGCCAATTTTCAATTGATGCTAAGTGCCAATTTTTAGTTGATGCCAAGTGCCAGTTTCCAGTGGATGTCGAGTGATGTCGTGTGCCAGTTTCCTAGTGGGTGTCGAGTTATCCAGTGGGTGTCGAGTTATCTATTTCTGGTTCCTATTTGGGATGACGTGGCTCGCATTTAATTTTGGTATAGGTAGTTTATTTGCTAAGAGCTGACTTATGGCTTCTCTATGTTCTAAAATGTTTTGTAAGCCATTTTGGCAAGTATAAATAGAGTGTTTAGGCTTAGAGTTAATTAAGTTTTTGGCAGAAGAGAAGCTTTTGGGAAGTAAATTAGAGAGCAAAACTGAAAGTGTGAATTTGCAGTTGGATCTTTGAATGTGAATGTATTTGTAATTGGTCATAACCTACAAGGCCTTACAGTTGGGCATGCATTAAGATATCTTGATGAATCAATAAAAGTAGTCCACTCTTCTTCCTCCTTTGGTTGTTGTTCTTTGTGTTTGTTTTTGTTGTGTTAACTCTTGCAAGGTGGTTTGGATAGCTGGGTGAGCCTTTGGCCCTAGTTATTTGTTATCTTGCCTGCGTCACTTATAATGTTGAGAGGTAGGACATAAATACTGAGACTCAATACAATATCTCTTGTAGAAAGAAGAACAAGGAACATCAAGAGTGCAAAACAAGTGCAAACACCTATAATGGCATGTTTCATCGACACATCATGAGACTAATATTATGGAAAGAACACTCAATTGACAAAGGAAGATAGAAAATATGGTCAACATGAAAATCCCCAAGGCACTTTATAATGTAGTGCAAGTACAAAAAAATAGAAAGATGTGCAACATCCCAAAAGACAATGGAGTGGCACTTTATTTTAGTGTGTTTGCAAAATTACATTAAAAGGACATCAACAAAGATCAACAGAGACTTAAGCCTAATACAATAGATAGTATAACCCATGAAAAATCATCTGAAGCAACAAAATCAATCCCTAGACTTGAAACAACCAAGATATCCAACAAAATGCAAAAAAAAAAAAAAAAAAAATCTAAATGGGATGTGCCTAGAGTAGAATCTAGAAAATAGAATGTCTCAAATATGTCCCTCAGAGTGAAAAATAAAAGTTATAAATTTGGCATCCAAAATAGGCTAGAAAAAGCATCAAAAATCCAAATAAGCTCCACCATCACGATGGGCTCAGAATCAACTTTTTGATGCTTCTTTTAGATCGAAAAACAGAGTCCCGATGAGTAATTTATGGCCAAAAAACCACATGTAGGCCCAAAAAAAGTGTTGGAAAAACAAAAAAATCCCCTACCTTAGAATCTGTGTTAGTTACATACCAAAATAGTCTTGATTTATGTGTCCAATAAATCACAATTTTGATCCCAAAATCTTGATTTGCATGCCAAAAAATCTCAATTTTTGTATCAAAAACCACAAAATCACCACCTTGAGAAACACACCAAAAATCTTGATATTAAAAAGTTTTCAATTTGCACACAAAATTTAGAAAATTAGCACCTCAGGAAACATGCCAAAATCTCAAATTTTGAAACAAAAATCTTGATTTGCGTGCCAAAATTTGAAAATCACTACCTTGGGAAATGGGAAAAATAGAAAATCACCACCTTGGGAAATGTGCCAAATATAGGAGCAATATTTTTTAGTCTCAAATTCCAAATGTGTCCAACTTGGACAAATTTTAATGAAAATAGGGGTTTTAAAGCGCTCTGAGCTCAACAGTGATGTCCATTTGGGCTCAAAGTGCACTAAAAAATGGCGATCCCCTAGATTCAATACAAAAACACTCTGAAAAATGAAATCCTCTTAAAGAAGAAAACACAAATCTAAAAGCCAAGCCAAACTTCTCATAAATAGAACATGAGCATGAAGATTTGGAGCTTTGATACCATGTTGAAGTTGATGAAAGATTAACCCCACAACTCCCAAGAATCATCTACATGAAAATACCTATCACACAGAAAGAGAGAAGCAAAAGCTATGGAGGTTGGAATTTCCATATCCATAGATGAGACATTCTTGATGAGCAAAAAGAAAAATTTCTATTATCAAAAGTGAATGAATAAATTACAAAGAGATCAATCCTTATAAAAGGAGATCAAAACCCTAACAGGGTAAAACTTAGGTTACATTATAATAATTAATAAAATAATTAATTATTATATGCCTAAATTTTAACTTAAGTAAACTAGAGATAATAAGTGACTTAATAATTAAATCAAAATGATTTAATTAATAAGGCAATATCTTATTACTCTAACAAAGAAAATAAAAGAGTAGAAGATGAAAAGATAAAGAAAGAGGAAGAAAGGAAGAAAAGTCTAGAAGAAAAGGAAAAGAAAAGGATGGAGGAAGAAGAGGAGAAAAGAAAAATAGAAGAGAAGAGAAGTAAAGAAAAAAAGGAGGAAGAAAAGTAAAAAAAGAGTAGAAGAGGAAAGAGGAAGAAGAAAAAAAAATAAGGAAGATGAGAAGAAGAAGGAGGAAGAAGGAAGAAGAGAAAAAGTTGGAGGAAGCAAAAGAAAATGGAAGAAGAAGAACAAAGGAATAAGAAAGAAGTGGAGGATAAGAAGACAAGTGCAACTAGCATATCTCTCATTTTGGCGGCACTAATAGGTTTGAATGATGATGATTAGATAGAGTTAATCTATCATCTCTCAACAAGATAATCTACTTAGACTTGAATGTAGTTGAGATTGCATCTTCTGGGTTATGTGCTCTCCTCAACATATCAGAGGAAGCGAAAGAAAAATGGGAGAAGAACTTGAAGAGTTTGACTGTAAGTTTTGTAGACTGCATCTCTCATTTAATAGCCTAGACAAGAGGTAATGAACCAAAATTTTGACATGTATATAATTTTTGACACCTTTGTCATTGATGTCAAAGGCAGAGAGGTATACAAGAAAATTGTATAGAGTAATGGTATGCAAAGGGAAGCAACACTTATACTAATGGGGATAAATGTTACTTAGTACTATATTAGGAGATATAAGGAAAGATGGTTATAAATGTAATGATCCACAAATTTTAAATTTTGAACTGTTGTAATGTTGAAGGCCAAATTTTGAAGAAGTTTTTATACAACATTTTGGAACTTAGCCAATTTTTCCCATATGTTGTCATCAATGTCAAAGGGGGAGATTGTTGGCAATATGGCCAAGTAGAAGAAGTTGGAGTTTTCATTTATGAAAACATATATCTCAGGATGAGAAGGCACAATATATAGTTAAAGATCTCATAGTCAGATAAAAAAAATTGTTTAAGTGTTAGACAATTCTACTAGTAGTCCAGGAACAATTTTGCTAAGTACAGATGACAAAGTACTATTTGGAACATGTACAATTAAGGATGGGTAGTAGAGAGTGTCCTCATGATGTGGCTAAGTGTGTAGTATGGTACGAACAATACAACATCAAATATATATTAGTTTTATTAGTGAAGGAAGTGAACAGAGCAGAACAAAACACAACACTAAAAGGTGAATTATAGGTTAAGGAATTATTTTGGTTATGAAATAATTACTTAACTAATAATGGACAACATCCTAGATGTTAATCCTATGTTAGCAGGAATTGATTTTGTATTATGCGAAGCATGTGAATGCTTGAAGGTCAACAGGGCAAATGTAAAGATATAAAGGAAAGATTATAATATGTAAAGTACTGAATGTGTGAAAGATGATATGTGAAGTATTATGCAAAAAATATGATGTGAAATTTGATGTATGATCAGAAGATTGTGAAGTAGAATAGACAATAGTAAAGAGGTTTTTGTATCTATCTCTTTTTTATAAAGGAACCACATTTTGTAATTACATGTTTGGGTAATGGGATCTTCTTGCATGCATTTGTATTTGTATTACCAACTCCTAATAGGGTTGAGGCTTTTAACAAGGATTAGTCCTCTAACAAGGACCAAGACCCTATATCTATTTCGTAGACTCCTAACAGGGTCAATATCCTTAATGAGATTCTTTTTTTTAGTGGATCATTTTGTAGGTGCCATCCCCACCAGGGTTTTCCCTTGGCTAGGATTTTCATAGTTAACAAAATATGGTGTTATGAGTTTTCTTTGTGTATTGATTTATTTACTATTCAACATTGTTGGTTTACTTTCATATACATGTTATATAATAATTAACAATGCTCACTTGTGGGAAGAAGTTTGTAGAATAGAGTTAATGAATAACATCAATCATTGTGAAACAAATAATTTTACTAATGAATACTTAATGCATTTGTTACCAAGGATTAAAGGAAATGGGTAATCATGGAGTATGCAAGGCATCATTTGGTCTTCAAGAGATGTCATTAAGAATAAAGCATAGAGAGATGTTACTAAGAAGGCCACTGTGATTGTTCTATGAGGGTGGTAGTTTTCAAGAGTTGACACTTATGTATGATACATAGTGAATGGAATCTTTATCTTGTTCAATTATCTTTTCCTTATGAATATATGAATAGGAAACTCTATGGAAAGAAGCTTGACATAGGAAGGGTCATTGGATGTGTGTGTGTGTGTGTGTACACACACACACACACACACACACATCTATACATACACACATATATTTATACATATATATGTGTGTGTATGTATACATATACAAATATACATATACAATTATATATGTATAACCTATACATATATATAAGTATTACCCTAGTGTTTGGAATTTTGATTTGTTGAATGTAAATTTTACAATAGGAATTCAAATTCTATTTGTTTAATTTTTGTTAAGAGAGTATGTTAATTATCAAATTTCCTAACATAATCCATACCTTATTTGAAAATTCTAAGATTTTAAAAAAAATTTAAAAATTCCAAAAGGAAACCTATCACTATACACAAATTGCAAGGATTAACACTATATAAAGACACGATATTGGTAAAACTAAAAGGAACTGCTTCACATTTAATATAGTTTTAGGGAAAAAAAAAAACAAAATTTAGATATGTGATTACATGTACACTCTTCCAGAATTCTAATTATTCCATATATATATATATATATTACAATTTATCAGTGACAACATTTATCTTCTATACACTCTTCTAGAATTCTAATTATTCTATTTTTTATATATATATAATAGAGTACAATTTATCAATGACAACATTTATCTTCTACATATAGACACTCAAAAAGATCAAGAAAAGAAAACAAAGAAAATTCAACCTCTCTTCTAAAAGTAAGTTTTCTTTCCCTTTAAATTTACATATATTTAATAATATATTTACAAATAATAAATTTTTGTTTAGTTTCAATACACTTTGAACAGATTTTAAAAGAGAAGCTACAGAAGAAAAACAAAATTATAAATAACAACAACTAGAAAAACTAATTCTATAAACATAATTAAATAAAAAGTTAACAAAAATGTGTACCCAAAAAACCATATAATGATACGTGTCTCTAAGTTTCTTTGTTAATTAAATTCATTAAAAAAATTTAATTCATTTACATCTTCCTTTTTTTGGCCTATCAGCTTATCCCTTACAGCCCCTTTGACTGCAGGTGCTAGTTTTTTAAGTTACTCTTTCATGGTTTCAAGCTTGTTAGGGATTGATTTAAATATTCAGGGTTCTGCTTCTTGGAATGATGGTTGCTTCGCACATATCTTTGTATTTATGTCTTTTTACTTGAATATAAATTATAAGATCCCTTCCTAGCTCAACAGTTCTGTAATATATACTCACTCTCATGCCAATGTGTCAATTGACCATGGCCTGTATAGAAATTTGGCATGTGACAAAACCAGTGATTCGAAAGTCACAAGCAGAGTGAGTGAAGAACATGAGATCTTGAAACCAAAATAAATATATAATCTTTTGTTCTCATTTCTTATCACCCACAAGACCAGCACAAAGTTGTGCCTTTTCATTTTGTAACATGGCAATCTCTGCTCTAATACTTTCTACGCTTTCCCCATTGCCTTCTGCAATACTTTGCTCCAATGTCATAATAATTCTTTCAATGCTTTTGATCTGTAAACAAAACATACAAAGAGATATAATCTCTTAAGTATTTGCATGTATATAAAACAGAGGATGCAAGCAGAATGAGGATTCAAACCTTTCTGTGAGGCCACCTGCGCATCCCATTCCTTCTGCATATCTTTTTCAAGACTGTGGGACAAATTGCCAATTCCTTAGCGGCCACATTGATAGGGAGGTGGAAGTATGCTGCTAAATCAGATATTTTCAATTTCCCTGTTCTCTCTCTCTGCAATGAAGCCATTGAAAGAAACAGCATGAAGGATTTTATACTCATACAAAAAAATGTTTCATTATAGACTAGATCATATAGATTCATCAAGTTTCTACAGCCTATAATAATCAAATCTATGTGCTTTCTTTTAGGTTAAGTCACATAGATCTTTTGTCGCCAACATTTTTAATCAAATTTCATGATCCACCATCTAAGCAGAAAAGAATATACCCTATGATGGATCATAATATTTAACAACAAAAAGATCTATATAAGTTTATGCAATAAAAGAATACTATATGTCAGTCAGCGAATTACAACTTCAGTGATTAAGGATATGTTGTTAATGCATCACCTGTAAAGCTACATTGCTCTTTGGTGGCTTCACAGGAGGGGTACTGCCAGTTTGATGAGCTCCATTTGGAGCATACTTTCTATCCATCCAAAACTGACCTGTACCATTTTGTCCAGGAATAAATCCATTCCCTGGAGCCTGCAATCCTGAAAAATTGAAAACAGAGTCAATTTTATTTTTTGATATCTTGTCCACCAGGATTTGGTTTTACTTTTTGCAGTTGTCAAAATCCAAGAGCTCTTATGAATGGAGGCTAACGGAGGCTTCCTATAAAGATACTGTGAGTCCTACTAGTTAAGATTTTTCTTTAGTAATTTAAAACAGTCACTCTATGATTTTTGTTTTTCAATTTAAATTGACATTTTTCAGTTCCAAATTGTGTAAAAACTGGTAATCTCATTTTTTTTTAAAATATTCAAAAATTGGCGTTCATCAATCCCGCTTAAACATAGAAGTCGGCTAAGCATAGGGTTTACATCAAATATGACTGCCATATACTTGCTAGGTGAAAACGGTCTGTTTGAATCAACATAAAAAACCTGTTAACATGACCGGCTTTAGGTTTCAACTTATAAGTAGGCAGACTTGTATTGTAATTTTGGAAATAGGCCAGGAGCCTTATCAAATTATCACCTACATAGATCCAGAGAGAAGGTTGGGTTTGGGTTACAATACTAAATAAAAATATAAGGACAATAACTTATTTAAGATGCATCAAATAACACAAAGAGGTAAATAACGTGCCAAAAAGCCCAACAAACCAACCTGATTGATCCTTGAGAGAAGACAAGCCCTGTAAGATTATCAAGGAATTGAACAGTATCAGAAGATTTTTTTTACCTGAAGCTAGATCACAAGGATTCAAATATGGTTGTTGCAATGACTGATTGTAAAAGCCTGAAGCAGAATGTTGGTTGAAATACATTTCCATGCCATATATTGGATCACGGTAGGGACACAGAGAATCATAAAGTAAAATAAATCCTTCTCTCCTTCTAAGAAGGTTGTATTGGAATAGGAACTGTTTCACATAGTCTGTAGTTGCCATTGCAAACCTGCAAGAGAAGATATAACTGTTTATATTACAATGACCACAAAATGATATATTATAATTGCTGATTGTTGTATTAAGATGGTCAAGGAAATGCTCTACCTAATGAATGAGAATTATGACATTGGACATAACTAACAGTTATTTTCCATTAAATTTGTATTTCTACCTAAGAGCTTTAATATCACAACTGGAGATTAGGAAGAGAACAGATCTGCTTAATCATTACATGGAATTTAATTAGTCATACACATCATTTTTATCTTAAGCTCCTTCAAGGCAGTCTTTCAAAAAGGAAGTGCAGTCTTACTCTATAATTTGAGGTTCTACATTGGAAGAGACTTCACTCATAGAACGAGTGTGCATGACTGCGTGATAGAACTGTCCATTCCTTCCATGGATCTCAAGTTTTGTGTCTTGAATTCCTGAAAAGGGGATGTCTTATTATTGCTTTCTGTTAGCGCTGAAAGATAAAAGCACAATACAAAAATAAAATGTTTAACAATAATTCATATTGTTGATGCTATTATTTCTGAATCTGATTGAGTATTAGTCTTAACATAACAAATAAAATAAGAGCACGCATTTTATTAAACATCAGGTTGAAGATTGAGTTTTCATTCTATGATCGACCGCAGAGTGTTATCCAAAATGTTGGTTTGTTTTTGTAAATAAAACCATCATCACAAAATCTATACTAGAAACAACTACGTCATCAGTAAAATATCTTAGCAAATTTCACTTCAGGGTCGAATAATTTAAGCAAGATCTATGGGACAGCAAAGTTATACAAACAATAAATAAGCGATTGTTTTTTTGTTGACAAGTCATGGGAGAGTTCATGGACAGCCTTACAACAAGGGCGAAGGTTACAATTCAAAATTATCAGTAAGGTTATCAGCACCATTTCAGCAAGGCTATAATGGCGGGAAGTTCACAGTATACAGAGTCTCTGAAGGGGGTGCTCTGTTTACCAGGGTCTATCAGAGATTTGGGAAAAAATAATCTATTATCTCTAACAGAAATGAACTTGGGTCCTTTGCATGGAAGATTATCAATTGTAGATGCGTCCATTATGTCTACCACAAACATTTGGTATCTTCGCAGATAATATTTCTATGAGGGTTATACCCAGTGTAACACCATTACTGGGGCACATCAGGACTGCGTGACAAGTTTTCAGGACGGGTGTAAATTTTAAGATGGCAGGGGGTACACCTGCGAGAGAAGTGCATGGAGGGAGGATGTATATTATATATATAGTATTTGAAATACTAGTTATCAAATGATGTTTCAGTATAACATATCAAATTAAAATACTTGAACATAGCAAAATTGCAACAGGCACTAGAACTATTCAACATTCAACACAATAACATAATATATACCCAATAGTAACAAGTACTCAGATTGCTTGGGAACATCTTAGAAATGGGTACTTTGAAATTTGAAAGGGGGTGTGAGTCCCATGTTTCATTGATTTTACCAAAAGCACATTCTACTACATTCCTAGCCACAAAGCATTCAGATTCTCCTTCTATTTCAAAGTTATGTATGTGAATTCAATACAAAGGAAGGAAGGGTCAAGAGTTAACCATTGGAATGGATTATTTGACGAAAACACTGGCAAGATCCACATTGCATCTCATTAAGCTGGGGCCAATTGAAATGAATATCATGATAAAATGGGTTTTGTGTAATATCAACACCATCCACGAGGAAAGTGGTGCTTTCTGTGACTGGGAACCCATTTTGATCCAAAGCAGGCTGCTGTTGCTGCTGCTGCTGCAACAATTGATCTTCCATGTCTGTAAGTCCATCAGGATCACCTCTTAAGAAGCCCTGAGGAAGCTGATCCAATGGAATTGTAGGGACAAGTGCAGAGGAAGGAGGACACCCATTAATTTCTCCCCCATTGAAATTATCACTTAATTCAGGTGTAGAATTATTTGTAAGAACGCCACCACCCTGGTTGCACTGTTCTGAATCTTCGCCATTACCAAGTATTGCAATGGAGGTTTGTTCATCCATTCCAAAATCAAACATTTCAACACTGAACATATCATCCAAGTTGTTGCCCTCAAAAAGTTTGTTTTCAGTGTCATCATCCTTCACTGACTGTAATGGTGGCAACAATAGAGGAAGTTCTCCTTCTTGAAAATCTATATTATCAGAGTTAAGTGTGGCCTCGTCCAGATTGCACTCAAATCTCTGGTTGTTAAAGTTGTTTTGAAACTGCATTTCTCCATTTGAAACTACTTCTGCAGACATTTTATAAATTGAAAATGTGTTAATTATATAACAAATGATGAAAGCAGGCCAATGGGAGTGAAGGACTGAAATGATAGAATTGAAAGCCAAAAACAAGCATTAAAGAAGAAATAGTATAACTGTTGGAGATCCTCCCAGACTGTGTAGACCTTATCTAAGGAAAATCACAGAATGGGAGGCTGCTTCTGTTTTTGCAGACTATCTTTCTTTTGCCCTTTTCTTCTTCCTCTGTTGGCATCGAGTAGATGTTCCGTTGAATTCCTGTTTTTCATGGTAAGGATGGGTATTTTCAGTTATAACCGTTGGGCTTCATTTCTTGGTTCGCTGATTCTTATTATTTAGTATACTTTTCAACCATTAAAGTAATGAATGAACAATCGATTGTACTAAATTCTTGTTTAAAATATAATTGCTGTGTATTGATAGATCTCTTCACAACTCTACACTAAAATGATTGTCAATTTACGTGTCAATTTATTATTAATAATTAATAATTATTAATTACTTACATGTCAATTTATTTTCCATTTTCACGTTAAACATTTTTTTGGCACAGAAGCTTCTTTTTATGAGCACCCAGCCTTGTGGTGTCATAAGCTTCATGTTATTTTAGAATGGACGCTTCATATTCTAACTAATTATCTATATAATTTTTTCTGGAGTGATACACACATTATATGTCTATCGATCTCTCTATTGAGTATAATTGCGTATAATTTTGACCTCTATTATAATGTTTTCAGAAAATCATAAGTTGTTTCTGTAATTCAACGACAATTATTCTGATGGTCTTGTGTCTTTCTTAATATTTTTTTTCTATTTTCTATAATGTCAATTAAAGCAGTCTAAGGAGTGGAATCAAACTCTTTATTGTAGAGGTTTAATTTTATATCTTTGAGGAAACATTTGTAATGAGATTTTAAACTATTATTCATTTATTTCTTATAATTTAGGGGAAAAGACTGCAAAACACTTTTCATTAAATATGAAATAACATTTAATTCAAACAATAATCTATTTTGAGAGAGGATTCAAGCAAATTTTGGTGTCAACCATGCTCATGTGTGCTGCTTCAGAGCCCCCCAGCACCCCCCCCCCCCCCCCCCCCACCTTTGATTTGGTGCAGTTCTGCCTGGATCTCTTGCTTGTTTTATTTGTTGATTCGAGCCATGTCTCGAATGGGGTCTCCTCTAGCCATCAAAACTCTACTCAGTTGGTTGGGACTCCTATTCAGCTAAAGACCTAACATTTCTAGACAAAACAACTCCCAAAGAGATGTGGGAGAAAGGGAACTAAGAGACTGTGGAGATCCCTAAATCCAACTGGAAATTTGCTTTGCTAGGGCCTACGACTTTGGTGTCTTCTTGGGACGTGCCAAAAATCTCTCATGGAAAGGAAGGCTCAGAGATTCACCTCCAAGATTTGATGGTAGAGCACATTTTCTCATACTTGTTCTTGTGCTTGGTAGCCCACTTTCTATCTTTCACACCTTCAGTGGAGATTGATAGGAAATGGTATGCTACGAGGTGGAAGCTCGAGGGTTTTGTTTATATTTTGGCAATGTTAGGTGCATTATTTCTATTCAAATTTGCAAAAGAGGAAGAGAGATGCTCTAGTTTAGTGAAATCCTAAAGTTATGGTAAATAGTCCTTAGCCCTTACTAGATGGAAGCCTTTTTTTGACCCAATTGTGGACTTACATAATACGATCCAAGTCTGGGTAAGGCTCCTTGGGCTTTTGTTAGAATTTTAGGAAAAAAATATTTTTAGATGGATAGGAGATTCTTTTGGACACTATATAAGAGCTAACAATATTACTTTCAACAAATCTAGACTAGTGTTTTCTAGATTCTGTGTTAATGTGGCAATCAACAAGGCTCTACTAAATGTGGTTTCCTTGAAATCCAAGTGGGGTTCATGGACACAAGCTATTAACTATGTGATTGTTTCTCTATACTTTCAAAAATGCTCTCTTTATGGCCATGCTATTTTGGACTATGCTTCTATGCTCCTAAAGGAGGCAAATGATAAAGATAAGGTGTCTACAATTGGTGGTGTAGGCAAGAGTTGTTCCTCTAGAACAAGCTTGAAAGAGACCCCATTGAGAGGTCCTCCACAAGCTTAGGAGGATAATCTAGCTTTGGATGAATATCCCTTTGTGGAAGACATTTTGGACCTTGTTTCATTGTTTTAGAAATCTAGAGGCAAAGAGTTGTCTTAAAAGAGGGAGAGATCCCTTCAAATGATGAAGTTGGAAGGGACAAATTGATTTCCCCACATACCAAGAAAGAGGTAAATTGGAGAAGCCCAATGAGGACATTAATGGAGGACCAATTGCTAGACTCCTCAACATTGAGGAGCCCATTAGTATAGTCTCCTTTTTGGGTATTGGGGAGAGCAAGAGATAATGTAAGTACTACAAATAAGGATACCTCTATGGTAGGTGAAGAATCTAGACTAGAGGGAGTCAGAATTGACATATGGCATTTTGGGGTGACTATTGTTTCCTAATGGATATTTGATGGTGTCTCTCTCGATCATTGAGGAGAAGCACCAACTTTTTTCTCCCATAAGGCCTAAGTCAGTATTCTTCTCAGCTCCAACTTTCCCTTCTAGAGGAGGATATCAGATTGCTAAGAGGAAATCACAAGGTGCGATGAACGCTAATGTTGGATCAAGTAATAAGATAAGGAGACCTCCAATGAGAACTACTAGGACTAAGGAACCAACTAGTGAAATTTCTCAGGGGAAACAACTCATCTTGGAAGATACTCAAAACAAAAAGAAATGAAAGTTATTTCATAGAATGTGAGGGGATTCAATAGCCCTAGGAAGCAACTTATCTTGCAGAAAAATATTTTTGAAAACAAGGTGTATATAATTGTCATAGAGGAGGTCAAAATGACTAGATTGAATTTTTAGAAAGTTGTTGGCCATATATGGATGGGAACTCTTTTCTCTTATAGTGAAGTTGTAGGCACCTATAGAAGAATTGCAACATTGTGAGATCCTGGTAAAATCATAGGTAAGGAGGTTTTTTTAAAGCCAAATTTCCTTGTTGTGGGATTTACTAATAATGATTACATTTGGCTTCTTTTCAACTTTTATGCTCCCAACAATCATTTTGATAGACTTCAAGTTTGGGAGGAATCTTGCTAGACTATAGTCTTGCATGGAAAAGGAAATGATGAAGGGTACTCCCCTTAATACCATAAACACATATAAGAGACAAATAAATAACAACAATTTGCAAGAACAAAATATGAGCTTCTTATTATCACAACAAATGAAAAATTACATAATTGTGAAATACAATATACAAACCCACATAGGCACCTTCCTTACAATAATCCACAAGACAAAGTTGTGAGCTATTATGCAGATCTATCTTAAACAATCTATGGGTCTTCCTTATATAAGTAATTTTAGATTGCCTAGGAAGTTTCTAGACATCAAAACCCAACCCTTGAGGCTGTCCAACCCTTTAAAATACATATAGAGCTAGCTCAATACAATTATGGCACATATTTTAGAAATTTTAGTTGGCCACAAATTTGGAAGACTATGACTTGCAAACCATTGATCCAATTGGCTATTATAACCACATTCCCAAATTCTCATCTTTTGATCTATAGAGCTTGACTTGTGCATATTCTAGTCAACCTCATTACGGAGCCCATTCAGGGCCTCTAAGGCATTCAAAACTGAACTTGAATTTTTTCTCCCAAAATTAGGCACTAGAAATCTACAATAACTTCATGAATATTCATGATATGACATTGGGCCTCTATTGGCAAGCTGATATATCTAGGATGAATCTTGACCTATGAAATTAGGACATTTTGAGATCATATAACTAACTTATTAAGTAGCAAGCCTTTGCACACAAAAAATCTACACGGAAACAACTATTTTTCAATAAACTTAAAGGACATATTTTTGGTGATGCAAGATTGCTCTTACACTTTATATGCTCCTGCATCAAACATCCACTATACTTTGAGAAGTAACCCTGTCATGTCTCATATAGTAAAAAGAAAATCAAGATGGTTAACCTCCTCCCCTGCTAGTCACAAGGAAGCTTCTAATGGTCTCCCTTTCCATTTGACTAGATAGTCTTCATATGGTTTGTTCCTAGTGCTCCTTCTAACACAATTGTCCTCTATGTCCTCAATATCCTTCATAGCTGAAGTAGTCCTTGGGATACTCCACTTCATTTTTGTGACTTTATCTCTACCACCTCCTTCATGATACTCTTTCATATCTCAAATGTTAAATACTTATGAAATATTCATTTGAATAGGTAGATCTACTTTATAGGGTAAAATCACAAACCTGTGTCACCCTTTTACAAAGGAAAAGGCTAACGAAAGTATAACTGTTCACCTTCAATGACATAAATCTTGTATTATTATTTAAAATTTGAAAATGAAGTAAACTAATGAAATGTGTAGAAATGGATGAAGTTTAGGATTCTAATTTTTAATAATTATTTGGAAAAAAAAATGATATATAATTTCCTATTTTTTAAAAATAACATTTTAGTTGTTAAAAAATGCTAGAAATTAGGGATCTAGTTTCCACCACAAAACTACATGGAAATAAATTTATTTCCCTTTGATCTTAGATTAAGTTATAGATAACATATGTAGCTAGAATAATCAAAAATAAATATTGGCTTTACACCTATATTTTCTCTTTTATAACGATTCAAATTTCAACTTATTCAAATCGATAGTTTTCATCTCCCACCACATTTTTCAAAATAAATCTTTTCCAACCAAAAGAAAAATCATAGATTCTTGAAGAAGACTCTCTCCTCTAGAATGACATATAATTTTAAAATTTTTCTGATATCATTTATTATTTTTTTCTTTCTCAAAATTAACATCTTCTCAAGTGTTAAAATACATACTTGTAGATTTCTTTAATTATAATATATTATATCTAAACAAAACACTATGAAATATATATGAGAGTATTCTTGACTTTGAGTTCTATAAAATGTTGTTTATATGTTATTAAAAAAAATCATAAAAAATAGTAAGAGTTATTGAAATGTTAATTTTTTGAAATAATTTAATTTCTTGAGTAATTGGATTCTAACTACTATAAAACATGCATTTAATAGATATTTCCAATTGGAAAACTATAAGACCATATATAACTTAGCTAGAATAAATGTATCAAGATCATATGTTTGAACAAAATTGATTTTTAGATAGAAATACTCAAATTCAGACATTCTAATAAGTCATCCTAAAAGGTGACACAACTTTGTACTTTCACCCCATTGGCATTTCCAGAATCATGCTTTTTCAGTATCTTACATGGTAGAAACTTCTTCATTTTCAACTTACTATATGTACCCATTCTAAAATGCTCCTTCATCCCCAACCTAAAATTTATCATACCACCTTTTCATACCTTCCTTAGATTTTTACCATGTACTCATCTTTGTAATGCACTTCCTCACCTCCTCATGGATCTTCTTCAAATGTTCAACAAAATCCTCTACTTCAACTATACTTATGTTTGACTTATCCAACTTCTTAATTTAGAAGAATTTATGAGATTTCTCCCATATACAATCTGGAATGGTGATTTATCAATACTCCTATTGACAAAGATAGTTGTATGCAACTTCTACTCATGGTAAAATCAAATCCCATCCTTTTGGCTTATGTCCAACCAAACATCTTAGCAAGTTCCCTACACCCTGATTCACAACCTCTATTTATCCATTATTCTATGGATGATGTGATGAGATGAACATCAAATATATCTTCAACATCTTTGAAAATGTATGCAAGAAATACCTAACAAACTTGGTATCGTGACTAGAAACTGTACTCTTTAAAAGATCATGTAGTCTCAATACTTCTTTGAAAAACAACTATGCCACATGAACATCATCACTAGTCTTCTTGTTGGAAATAAAATGTGCCATCTTTGAAAATATATGAACCACCACAAATATTGGATGATGCCCTTGCCAAGTCCTTGGTAAACCAAGAGAAAAATCTATGCTGACATCCTCCCATGGCTTCTCTGGTATAGATAATGGTTGTTACAACCCTGTATTATGCTATAACATACTCTGCAATTTTGTACAAACTTATTGATATCTTTCTACAATTGTGGCTAGTAATAATTCTCAACAACCAAAAAAATGGTTTTATCTCTACCAAAATGTCCAACCAATCCTCCACTATGCTTCTCCTTGATGAGATTCTTTCTCATAGAGTTTCTTGGAATGCATAATTGGCTTCCTTTCAAAAACATACCTTTCTAGATTATGAAATTTAATCACTTCATCCTTTCAAGTGTAACAAACTCTATATAACTTTCCAGGCTTCACAAAAATTAGGATCCTTTAGCTACAAATTCTTGAGTTCCTTAAACCCAACCACCTCAATCTGCATCATTGTCAACAAAACTTTTCTTTTGCTAAGAGAATCTACAACTTTGTTATACATCTCACTCCTTTGGTTTAAAATAAATGTATAACTTTATAAAAACTCAACCCATCTCAAATGCCTTTGGTTTAATTTCCCTTGATTATTCAAATATTACAAAGCTTGATGATTAGTATTCAAAACAAACTCCTTGGGAATAAGATAGTGTCTCCACTTCTTCAATGCTTGAACTATAACATAAAATTCTTGATCATAATTTTTTTTTCCTCTTGACATCATTCAACTTCTCACTGAAGTAAGCAATAGGTCTATCTTCTTGACTAAAAAAAACCCATTCCAGTTTCACTAGCATCATAGTCCACTTGAAACACCTTACTAAAATCTAGAAGTACTAAAATGGTTTCTGTAACTTTCTATTTCATCAAATTGAAACTCTTATCTACTCCTACAATCCACTTAAATTCTTTAATATTCCCCCCATTTTTTCAGTTAATGGTCCATAAATACTATTAAACCCTTTGATAAACTTTCTATAAAAAATACTTAGTCCATGAAAAGATCATACCTTTGTAGCACTCCTTCAAGTAGGCCATTTAAGGAAAGCCTTAACTTTCTTAGGGTCCATCTTTAGACATATTTTTGAAGCTTTAAATCTTAGGTATACCAACTCCTTCACAAAACTACACTTCTTTAGATTTATCACCAAATTTTCTTCCCTCGACTTCTCAAACACCTTATGAATATGCAATTTATGGTCCTCCAATGTCTTACTAAAGATCAAAATATCATTAAGGTCAATAATGAAAAATTAGTGATATTTGTACCAAGATTTAAATATGTAGTTTTTAATTCATACCCATTTACCCATGTTTAATGAGTAGTGGTTCACACAAACCTACCTCTCATGAGAATAAATTGAACATTTAGCACTCAATTGTTCTCGTGATGGAGTAGTATTGGAATGGGTGACCTCTTGGAAAGTTTTGGTGGTTCACCTCTGTGAGCATCACCTAGATCCAACAATTGCTAAGTGTTTCATTTATTTTCATGGGAGATAGGTTCATGTGAACCACTACTCATGCAACATGGGTCAATGAGTTTGACTAAAAAAAAACACTAGTTAAATCTTTATAGAAATATCACAATTTAACTTGTCGTGGAAGATTTCTCCTACTTATCAATTGATGGGCTTATGAGGCTTTCTAATGAATGGTTCATAAGAAACAACAGTTGGTGAAGGTTGTTCAAATAGAGTTTCAAGAAGAGCTAGTTCAAATATGGAGTAAACTTCATACTTAACTATGCTTGAGCTAGAGTAGTACTTGGATGGGAAACCTCCCATGAATTTCTAATGCTTCACCTCTATGAGCATCACTTGGATCCAATGAGTGCTAAGTGTTAAATTTATTCTCATGAGAGATGGGTTCACGTGAATCACTACACATGAAACATGGGTCAATGAGTTTGGCTCAAAAACTACACAATTAAATCCTAGTAGCAATATCAAAATTTAACTTGCTATGGAAATATATCCTACCTATCATTAAAAAATATTCTCAGAAATTCCTTGAGTACCTCATTCATGAGCCACATGAAAGTGTTGAGTACATTGGCTATCCAAAAAGACATGACTAAACACTCATGCAATATTATAAAACTCTTCCAATAAATTTGCAACTTCTGTAGGTACCTCTTCTACTTCTTATTTACAGTCTTTTGGATTTAGAAAAAAACACATATTCTCACATATCATACACTCTAGGAACTTATTTTTACCAAAAAAAAAATCTAGGATTACTACATACCTTTTCATTTGTATCCTTCAATGACTTCAGCTTATGTTTAACTCAATCCTTTATTAGTGTGTAGGTATTCACACGACCATGGTGTACATCATGCTTGTTCAACTGCCACAACCTTCCCAACAACATAAGTTTTGTGTCCACCCACATGGTATCATAGAGTACCTCATCCTAGTAGCTTCCAATCTTAAACTTATCATTGACCATGACCTTGTGGTCATCCTTTAACTAGGCAGTACAATATGGGTCCATATATTTCTCCCTCTTGAGTTTTAACTTTGTGACCATCTTTCTTGACACCAAATTATTAGTGCCTCCATCATAAATGATCACATCACATCACAAAACTTATCTTTATTTTTTGGCAGTCCATGTCTTTACAATTGCAAGCTCTTTTCCTTTATTTTCCTCAACTTTTTTAGGTTGTCTAGACCCTTCTCCTTTTTCCTTAATACTAGCCTCAACAACGTTTCTCTTTCTTTGCTTCCCTTCTTTAGGTGTGCTAGATTCAACAGTTAGCTCAACAATTACAATCTCATATGTGCCAAATTTCTTAGCACTAGAATTTTTACTCTACCAAAAGTGTAGTAACTGCTACAGGTACCTCATTTATGTTTACTTCATAGGTTCATTATCCTTAGTCATGCTACCCTTGGTAACACTACCTTTGCATACACAAAATGTGTATCTACAATGAAACATACTTCATCATAATATCTGTCCACAACTAGTTTTGGAATTCTCATTCTATTTCTCATTTTAACCTTGAATTCTTCAAAGAAGTTGTCCATTATTACTTCAAAGTTCTCTCCCAATCTACTTAGTAATCCACTTATCTTCTCCATTGAATTTATATTCCTATCTCATCCAACTATTCAAATGGTAGGAAAATAATTTGTACATAGAAAAATATGCAAACTAGTAGGGATCCAAACTTACAAGAGGTGTTTTCTTTTCTCATTACCTCTAGATTTTCTGTAAGATGGTGCACTTGCATCTTGACAAGATCATATGAATGATCCATCTTCACAATTTTGTAGCCCAAATCCACTACTACACAGGGCATGCTATTCATAGAATTTGTCTGCAATCACATGAATAACAAATTCAATTAACGGGTCTTCAATTCAATCAATTGACATTCTACGACCATTCCACTCTACCTTGGTTAGATTTTCAATTTCTTTGTTCATTCTGCTCCTTATGTTCTTCAGTTGGTCCAATCTAGGTGTTGGAAATATAATATAGACTACATGACTGGGGGGGTGGGGGGAGTGGGAGTGGTGAATCAAGAACCAATAAAACTTTTACTTTAATTCACTAATTAAACCTTCATAGTCTAATCTAATCTAACTGCATGCATGAAGTACTGAAAGCAATAAAACATTCATAAAACTTGACACAATATTTGGTAACCCATAAACCTTCTAAATAGAAAGTAAAACTAGGGTGGGGATGATACCCAAAAGTTTGATTACAATAGTATAAAGTTATTTTGTTAAAGCTTATAATTGATCACTTCTAGTGATCTACCCTATTAGGAGCAATAAGGACTATTAGGTCCACCTTGTGAAAGGATTACAACATACAATAAAGTATGCACTTTGTTAGGAGATTTGGAAAAGGTTGTTAAGTCCACCTTGTTAGAGGATGATGCACCTATTAGGATGAATCAGTGGTTGATCTCTAATCTATAACTTGATTTGCTAAATGACATTCCTTTGAAATACAATGATCACTTGACTGTGATAAATAAGACTCTACTTTTTCTTATATTTCTTGTAGCCTTCTTAATTCACACTCATACTTCTTCTTGCTTAATTGACTTTGTTGTTATGGATATGATAAGATGTATTACATATATACCAATCCAATAAATTACCTTATGGAGTCGGCTATAGTACTTAATTCAAACAATCTTCACTAAGTTGGATTACTGCTATAAATTGGGTTTTGAAGACCATGTGGGTGATATTCTGACACTCGATAATACTCTCAACTTGTCAAACTCTGGCATTTATTTGACATTGGTGCTTGGTCTACATTGATCACTCTAGAGTAGTAGGAACTCGATTAGCATTGGGTGATCACTCTGGAGTAGTAGGAACTCGATTAGCATTGGGTGGCTCAATAAATACTAAAGAACTTGGTATACTCAATTAACACTAAATGGCTTAGTCAACACTACCTTCATTCACTTTGTTAACATACTATAGCTTGGTAGTCATTGATAGACTTGGTAGACACTACAGATCTTAGTTAATACTAAAATCTTCATTGATTACATTGAAGAGCTCAGTAGACTCTACGACACTTGGCTTACATTGTACATTTCCTTAGAAGCTTGGTAGACACTATGAAGCATGAATTGCACTATATTTTGTCTTAGATGCTCAATAGACACTTCTTTCTACATAAGGAGCTTGATAGCAATTTAAACAATTGACTAAGTGTTAAGTCACTAATTAACAAATGATTTGACCTTAATGTCAACAATCTTCCCCTTTGGCATTAGTGACAAAAAAACTTATCATACCCAAAATGTGAATACTCAAAATATATGTCAAAACTCCCCCTATCAACATTTTTGGGTCTACAACTCGATTTCAACTGCTATTTGGTGTTGGTGCTTGGTAACCTCTGATTCTGTTTTTTGATTTTTTTAAAATTATTTTTATATGCATATTTTTTGCTATGTATATACATCTCTCTTACTGTATATATATTTCCTTCTTTTACATATACATTGCCCCTTTATTTTGACACAAATGCCAAAATTGCATAGCTACAAGGTAACACCAAAATGTGAAAGGAAATCATTGTGTACCTTCAAAAGTATGGACATTGTCTTGTCCCAATTCTCTTGTAAAACTTTTGAATTGTGTAATGATATCTCCATCTCTACTGATAATTCTATTATGTGATCAACAATTGAGAAATTATTGTCATGGATCAATGTTTTTGCATGTACAATATGCTTTTCTATTGCATCGATGTTGGAAAATATCATGCCCTTTATTTCTGCTAGTGTGGTCGTTATCTTGGCTTGTTCCCTCAACAATTCTGCCTATAGATCTATTAGATATCTGATTTTCATAAAATGTGTAGAACTACTGCTACGGTCAAGTGACAACTAATGTGCACTTGCCATCATACCAAAAACTATATTAGATAATTTTTCCTTTATTTCCTTAGTAAAATTTGGTGTATCACTTAACTTTACAAATAAAGAAACAACATTATTTACAAAATCTTCAAACATAGCAAGAATGGTAGATAATTCTACTTGATCAATGGCTATTCTCTAAGCTACCTTCTCCTAAACTTTATTTTCAAATTTTCTTTCTACCCTATGCAAAATTTTGTCTTGTCTTTTCATGTCCTCATTATACTTGTGAACAATGTCAACAAGTTGATCCAGAATTAGTTATTTTTCATCAACCTCCATGTTCAATGCATCAATAAATATTCCCTTGATATCTTCAAGCACTTGATTTTTCTATTTTCTTTAATCTCTCAGCTTTTTTTGCCTTGCCCTTTGTAGTGCCTGCCCCTAAGTCGCATTTCATTCATCCTTGCGAAACTCTTTTAGGCCAATTTTATGTTTGATGATTACTATTATTATTTTAGAGATTATCAGATGTTGTTTTGCACTCAGTTTATTATATGATGATATTACTTGGTACTCTATATTTCATGCATGTATGATGATTATTCAATGTTTTCAGTTATCGATGATGATTAGTTAGATGGTTTATTATCACATGTGCTTTCTTATGGATACTTACCCCATACTGCATGTGTATGGTGTGCGTGTTTGTTTTCTTTATGTATGATGTTTTTGATGTGGTTAAGGAAGGGAGTCGTAGTCACCTGCTAGTCGAGATCTACACGATGCACCACTTCCTGCCATTGTTTGTTTAGCTTAGAATATTGTGTTTGTACATGCATGAATTTTATGTAGGTTGCAGGTACCAGGTATCGACTTCCCTAAATTGCCAAGATGAGCGTACCCTATCGCATTATCTCAATGGTAAGAGAGGGGAGATAAAATCTTAAGTCCAAATCCTAAACCCTTTAGCCATTTGTCCTAATTGATAATTAGGACAAGTATCCGAGTTGAGTACCCTTCGAAAGCATCAGATGACGTTAATCCGTGATTATAACCCTTTGTTTTATTTAGTATGTGTCTTTCTATGATGGGTTTTCGTATGTTGCTTTATGAGTCCTTGGTGTATTTTATATTAATTAAGTCTAATTAAAAAGGTTAATTAATGATTTAATTTAATAGAAAATTATTATGATATTTTAATATTTAATTATATTTAATTAATTAAGAAATTAATTAAATAAAAAGAATTAAATTTGGAGATAAAAGTTTAAAGAAAAATTTATAACGTGATAATATTTATTCAATTTAATAATAATATATATTTAGAGTTCATTTTTAAATAAATGCTAAATATTATTGTTATTTAAGTTAATTAAATATTCTATCAATTAAGTTTTTAAAATAAATTAAAAAGTGAAAATATATTAATTATTAAAAGTTGTAAGATTGCATGATGCAAGCATGAGTTGAAAATAAAAAAAGAAATTAATTAAAAAGATAAAATAAGAGAAAATTATAATGTTGTTTTAATTTCATAAAGTGTGCATGGGTTTAAAAGTAATAAAGATTAAAATAGAAGTCAAGTGAATATTAAATAAAGTTATTTAATAATTCAACTTAATGTGCATGAAAAGATGAATGCAAAATAAAATAAAAGATAATAAAAGTTAATTTGGAGTTAACTAAGTTGAGCAAAGAGTCCTCTCAGGTGAACGCACAATTAGTGCCCCGATTTGAGGAGAAAACTCCTTATCACAACTTTGGGGGTTCATTTTTGAGGGACCGTGAATTTTGGAGACAGGAATTTTGGGGGAAGAACTTTGGAAGCAAATTTCAGAAGGAGAATTCTAGGAAGGATTTTCAGAAGAAAGTTATTGAAGAGATGCGAGTTCTCTTACAGTTTTTGGGAATTACGTATTAGCATCAGGTTCAGGTAGGGTCTGGTATTTTGACCCCTAAATGATTTAAGAAATTTAATATATTCTATCTACTTCGTGATTGTAAGAACTTGTCTTCTCGAATGTGTGAATTCTTCATTCTGGATCTTTTGCTATTCGATTTTCATCTGTAAATCTAGATGGGAAAACTATTTTTGAAAACCGCATTCGTAGGTAAAAAGAGCATTTGGATTAAATCGGGTTTTTGGCTGAATTAAAATTAAATTGAGAAATTTAATTTGGAAAAAAAAATGTTTGATCTAGGAAATGAAAATTCGATTGGTTCAATTTAATTTTTCTATCAGATTAAATTGTAATAAAAAAAATAAAAATAAAAATAAAAATTAATGGGCTTGAATGGTTATTCTAATTAAATAAAAATCATTTTTTTTTAATATATAAAAAAAAATAGTTTTATAAAAAAAGAGAAAAAAATATATTATATTTTATTATGGGGGGGGGGGGGGGGGGGGGGAGGGGGAGGGAATTACCCCGTACCCCACCCCATTGCCGCAGCTTTGCGTATAGTACTTGCGTCACAGGTACTGCGATGTCAAGTACCAGGTACCTGCTGCCGCAGGCCTTGTGACCGCAGGACTGCGGAAGCCGCAGGCCTTTGATATAAGGCGACGGGCTTAAAACGTTGTTTAACGTTTTTCTTTTTTGTTTATAAAAAAATTAAAATTTTAATATCATTTTTATATTATGTTTTAATAAAATTATTAAATTTTAATATTATTTTATATAATTTTTTAATTAATAGTTAATTATTAATTATTAATATTGTTTTATCAATAATATTTATTAACAAATTTTAATAATTAATTAAATGTTAATAATATAGTTATTTGAAATTGATAATTTATTAATAGTTTTGTTAAACATTAATAAATTGATAGATAATGAGATATTAGAGGGAGTGCTTAGTGAGATAATTATTATTCAATTTAATTAAAATTAGTTTAATTAAATTTAATTAATAATGAAAATTGTTAATAGAACTGTAGATTTATATAGGATTGATTTAAGTTAAATTGAAATTTCTTATTTAAAATAATAGGTTATTATTTCAATAATTAAATAAATAATTACCTTCTAATTATATTGATTAATTGACTTAGAATCAAAAGTAAAGTAATTGTACAATTTTATTCGAATATCTATATGGGATATATTTATATGTTAATTATGAGACGAATGGGTTAATGTGTAGGTTAAACTGTGAACTTATTTTCTTGAAAACATACATTAAACTAGAAACAAAAATATTACACTTAACCTGATTGCGTATTTTCAAATCAAACTAGCAGTGAGAATATGAACTATACTATTTTGTTATACTGTCTATACTATTGGGGTTTTGGGTGGTCCTAGAGTGTTGACCAGTTTTAGTTTGTTACTAGAGGCTCGGAGGTTTTACGAATGTGATGATATGATGATTTGATCTTGATCTTTTTACCCAACCATGATAATGTGATGGTATGCTCTATGATATAGATGTTTTATTATTTGTTATTGCTTTCCAGTTTCCTTGTGTGAAGTTGATGGTGTATGTTTTGAGTTACCTGACTTGACCATTTTGGAGTCTTCGATCAGTATTGTGATCTATTATTGGGATACTTGTTGGTTGCTCATTGGAGAACCATGGGATATTGTGATTTATCATTGATGCCTTCAGATGCTGATAAAGATTTGTTGTGATCATTATGATTATTATTTGAGGCTATTCAGTTGCTCATGGAGAACTGATGTGATGATTATGGATTATATTTATGATGTTTTCAATCATTTGTATAGGACTGAGGTGATTTTATTATGATTCTTGATTTTTTGATTTCATGAACCTAGGGTAGGTTATCTATGTGTAGTGTCGAGAAGTGACTTGCAACGAGGGACGGGAGACCCGAAGTGGCTCTGGGCATGACTCATTGTAAGTTGTTTGTTTTAATAAGTGAAAATATCTCACCTAAATACTGACTTAAATGAACCTAATAAGATAATTGTATGTTCTCTCCCATGCCTTGAGTGCTAGTACAGACTAGGATTGGGTAGAGAGAACACTTGGTTACGACCTTGCATTCCATAGTATGCCTCATTAGTACGAGAGGATACTAGTGGCTGTAGGATCACAGGGGACCCGAGATTCCTAAGGGATTGCTCGGGTAACTTCCAACGTGACTTTTGCGATGACACTTTCCCGCTTGCATAGCAGGTTTCCTACGTGTCTTTGTGTGCCTCTGGGTCTAGATGTCTATCTATGTTGGAACCTTTGAGTTAGTATACTGTTAGGATTTCCCAGACTTAGAGAGTACTTTTGTTTTGTGTTTTGATATCCTATTTGGGACTTGAGACTATCTCCTCAGCGCAGTGGGAGTGGACCATTTAGGTTCCACACGGTCGGGTGGTAGTGCTTTTTACTCTTACCATTGAGATCCGTCTGTAGTCATCATCGCTGGAGTTTTCTTGGTTGGTATTTACCTTCATTCTATTCATGGATGTTTTATCATTATGGATGTATTGATGTATCATGTATGATGGATGATTTCATTTATTTTACTGTACTTTGTATCATGGATTTGAGGATGATGTATCTTTATCTTTACATATGTATATTCTTTTAAGCCTTTCATACCCTGTGACATGTACAGTGGATGATTGAGCATTCCGAATTAATTTGCCAAGAGGCATTCAGAACAAATGTATATTATGGACATTGGACTTTCTAATTATTCTTTCATATGTATGTGGTAGTTGTTAAACTTAGAATTTATTAAATTTAAATGTGATTCAACATCTTGGGATCCTTAAGGAATGTAACCTGTTATGTATGATTTTTGATGATTACATGTTATTGCTTCTGCTACTATGTGTTTGATGTGTATGTTATACATTCTTACTTAAAAAAAAAAAAAAAAATGTTTAGCAAACTTAGTAAAACTTTAGGTTAATTCTTTTGGATCTCTTGGCGGGGCGTTACACCCTTTTCTTCCACAACTCACCAAGGGCATCCATTTGATTAGGAATGAGGTTAGAAGTATCCCAATTTGGAATAATTATATCCTCATTGAGGTCAATTTCATCAGTAGTGGCTTCTACCTCTTTACCCTTTTCAACAAAAGGAATAGTCTCTTTTCCTTTTCTCAACTCCTCTATGATCAGTTGAGGCTTAACCTCAACTATCATTGCACTTATTGTAGATGGACTCGGTAAAGAAACAATGCCATTTAATGAAGAAATAAAAATTATAATAGGAAAACTTACTGATGCTTGTTGTGACTCAATTTTATCCACTATTGTAACAACTAGAACTTGATGCTTGGTAGATGAAGTGGTCAACATAATTCTTAGTAGGATGGTTCCAACTATCAATTGGGTTCTTGATGGAATAATGTTTTCCACAATTGACTTAGTAGTAACCTTCTCTGAGCTAGATTGTACTAAGGATTTTATTGGAGAGAGTGGAAGGGAGGCCATTACCTCTGCTGCTATCTTCTCAAGATCCGAGTCTTCAATACTCTAAATTTTAGGAAGATCTCCACTTATAGTCTAATCCTCTTCATTCACTTTATTATTTACCTCTTCATCCACATTATCAATTTCATCAATTTTATCATCATTTAACTCCTCATCATCTTTCTTGACATCATCTATTTTCACAACCTCCTCAGTAAGCTTGTGTAATCCATAGATGTTCTTCCATTCATCTGTGTTAGATTTCACAATAGATTCAATGTTTTTTGATAGAATCAGGAATGCATTGAATTTAGGGGTCAACTTTTATTCATTCTTCTTCAATGATTACTTCACTTCCTTATTAGATAGAATCGACATAAGTTGTATTAGGGTTTGTTCTTTGATGTCCTTGGTAATTTTTACTATGTTATCCCATTATGGTGCAACTGCCTTTAGTAAGACATCAAGAACTTACTTGGTCAGTTCCTCTGGAGAATACTTCCACTTTGCCATCTTATCCACTAAGGCTTCTTCAACTAGTTTCTTATCTTCCTTAGTCCTTGTTTGATTTTTGAGGCATTTAAATTCTACCATGCCTCCTCCATTTTGCAGCCTTTTTAGCCTTTCTTTGAAGATAGGGGAAAACCTCTTGAAGATTACTTCCTCTTCTTCATCTACATCCTATAATTTCAATGTCTTCCTGGATTTTGCAGATCTCCTTGTGAAGACTGTAGGAGAGGTTTTGACAAGTTTCATTACGATGATCTTCCCTTTTTCCTTGGGAGGCTCCTCCTCTTTAGATTCTTCTCCCTTTGTATATTCCTCCTCTCCTTCCTCTTCTTTAATGTCATTTTCTTTGCCTTTTGTCAACAAAAGAGGAGAGTTGGTCTTCTTGGTTTCCTTCAGTATTTTCTCAACTTTATTTTTTCCTCTCTTGAAGGCTTGAGGAAGCTTGATCTCCAATGAAATCCTAGCCTTGGCTTCTTCATAGGTACCAAAATATGGTGCCTTGGGGTCCACTAGCTCATTTAGAAGAGCCTCAATAATATCCCTTGAATCATCAATGTTAACGTCATCTCCAAGAGGCTTAACCCATGCCACTCTTGTCTTTACTACCTAGATATGTACTTTGTCACAGTCCACAAGAAAATAGATATCTTGTTCATAGTCTTCTACTAGCTTCTTGGGAATTTTGTACCTACTTTGCATTTTCTCCTTAAAAGTCTAAAAATATGCATCCATAATTATTTCAAAATTATTGCCCATCTCAACTATGAATTCATTAATTTGATACACAATTGGTGTATCCTTCTTCCATGTCATAGATTCTTTTGAAGGAAAAATATTTTTTACATAAAAGAATAAACAAGTCAAAAGTGATCCAAACTTACATGGATTATTCTTCAAAACTCAGATGCTCTCCATATTTTTTCTTAGTTGGTCTAATAACAAGCTGGGAAGGTCAAAAGACAAGTTGTTCTTCACCACTTTATATGCTAGGTCAACAACTTCACATGGAATATTGTTTAGACAACTCAAGCTATAGATCTTGTGGGAAATAACATGGATAACAAATTTGATCTCCATGTTATTTACACGATTCAATTTCATCCCTCCAGGGATAACTTTAAGGAACCCTCCCTACCAAAATTTATAAAATTATGGTGAATCACATGTCGTTTGGGTGAAAAAAATAATAATAGTGTTGGCGAATTATGCATCAATCGATGGATATTTGGTGGCAAATTTTTCAATAGTTTAGACAATTTTTATAAAATAATGGCAATTATAATTACTAATTATTAATATTGATGGCAAATTATGTTTTGAAATATGGATATTGGTTGGCGAATATTTTAATAACCGATACCTTTTTTATAAAAAAATGGTGAAATTATTTTCCAAATAATTGAATTAATTTATTTGTTATGGCGAATGGTTTTTAGAAAGTTATAGTTGGTATGGCTATTTTCAAAATATGGGAAATAAGTAGCCTAACCTAACATACCAACTTACATAAATTATTGGCAACTGGAAAGTGATAGTTTAAAGACGTGGTTGTTTGACCATACATTATGGAAGCATAATCTTTGCCACTACCACTATAATTATGTTAAATGTATTATTTGAGAACTCAGACCATCTGATGATCCAAGATCAATGGCTAAGGTTTAATTTTGGCCAACATTTCTTGAAGGAAGAAGAATTGTCGAGGTAGTCACCGGAATGTTGACACGTATCAAGGTAAGTTGTCTACGGAGTACAATGTATCTATAAAGAATTAAATGCCATGTCAGTGATAGCAACATTCTCTTGCTAGTGCACAACCATTAACCACACACCACTTTCCAAATTGTACAGCTGATTTTTGACAATTTTTTTATTGACAGTTACCAATACCATTGCAGTTTAGTTTATCTATAACTATATATAATAAGCTAAAAGATATCTTATTGTATTTGCCATAGGCAATATACTATTGCAGTCACTCTCTCCTATTATTCAATTAGTTTAATTAGTTTCCACCAATTATATATTAGTATTTTTAGAACATTTAAATATTTGTGAAGTTTTATTATTAATCTATCAATTTTATATGTTGTAGAAATTATTTTTCTCAAATTTTATTGGTTGATTTTTTTTACTCGTAAAGGGCCCCTTTTTATGAAGACTTCCTCCATCTTGCTTTTCTTTAGGAAAGATTTTTGGAGTAAATATTAGTTTATAGATTTATCTTTTCTATTTTGCATACAAGTTGATTGATGAGTGCAAAATAAAATAGACTAAAGTATCCTTTTTAAAAAAAATGTACAATTAAGTGAGCAACAAAAACTTTACTATTATTAAAAAAATTAAATTAAAAATTTTAATTGAACCAATTTTTAATACAGATTTTGAAAAACTCATAAAATTAATGAAGTACAAATACTTCCATCAAAACATTGATGAAGTATTTTTAAATTGTTATCAACAAATAAACTATTATTTCTACATATTTAAATATTTTATATTAATACAACATATTAGTTTTAAAAGGATATTATAAAATAAAATTTATTGATCTCTTAAATTAAAAACATGTTCTATTTATAACCTCCCAACACTGAATTACTTAGTGTGAGGCTTGAAATTTGACAATCACCCCTAATTGTGAGGTAAATTTTGTATTAAGTTTAATTAGTTAAATGTCTTTAATATATTTTTAATAATAAAGGAAACATTTTAGCAATTATTGCATATTTATTTGGTTCTCTAACTAATTTAAAATTAGAAATATTCAATTAGGTAAAAAACAAAAACAAAAATTTATAGTAAAGATATAAAATACTATCATTAAAATTTAGTCAAATGACTTTTACTTCCTAAAAATAATTAAAATGATTGTTTGTTAATCTAACTAGGATTCAAATGTGTTATATGATAAAAAAAAACATTTACAATTTTTTACAAATTTTATAATTCGCAAGTGTAACTTGAGAGCATTATATTTTTTACTTTAAATTGACAATTTATAAATTGAACTTATATTTCTAATTACTAATTAAATTAAAACTATAACGACAAATACACACCACTATGTGGCACTTGTTATTATTACCAATACAAAATGAACAAAGCTTGGATGATTGAAATGATAAACATTAATTACATGTAGATTATAGACAAAAATTAAAAATTAAAAATGAACAAAGCTTGGGTTATTTAAATGATAAACATTAATTACATATAGAATATTAATTACATGATTTAGACTACTGTCCGATGATAATATATCAATGGTTGAAAGTTTATTTCGGGATCAAATGTCTGGAATGAAGCCTCGACCTTATTCAAGTGTCTAGAATGGTGACACGTTTTTGTCCAGCATGTATCACTTAAGTTGCAGGAGATAGTATATTGATGTCTTGTCACTATTACTTACAATTTACAATTGGCCTTTTCCATCGGCTAAGTGGCTTCACACACATTACAGGACATGCCACAGTCCACTAGCAGTAGTACTATTAGTCTTAATTACAATTGGCCTTTTCCATTGGTTAAGCATCTTCACACACATTACAGGACAATGGACGATGTTAGTGTTTAATTACAATTGGCCTTTTTGGCATGTACTTGCAATTATGTTCAAGATTTGAGAATATTTGCTAATTTAATATAATTGAATTGGCAGTCAGATGGAAAAAAATAAATAAACCTTGGCACCCTGCCCACCAAGCTTATTTATAGGTGATTGAGCTACTTTTTTCATCATTGCTCATCTCATTTTTGGTAGTCGATAGGTCTGGTTTGTTTGGTGTTAGTTTGCTAGAACTTAGAGTTTGAACTTTGTAGTAAAGATGGACAACCCTATTCACCTGAGATGCACTTTGGAAGAGGAGTAGAAGGCCTTTCTAGGTCATGTTCCTGAGGAAAACCTCTTGTCAATTTGCAATGAGGTTATTCCATGCTCTGGTGTGAAGTTTGTTATTGCTGCTGTCAAAATGGTTTTGGGGCGTGAGTTTTTGAAGAATGAGAATCGGTATCGTGTCAATAGTGACATTACATCACAATTTATAGCCTCCTTGCTTGACCTCAGAGAAGCAAGGGCCAAAATTGTGCTACTCCTGAGGAAGATTTTTTAAAGTAGTATATTTGGGTGATGACATTGAAATTGTTGCTCATGCAGTTTTAGGAGTGGGGATTCCTTGGGTGGGTGAAGTCCACAAGCTTTTGGAACTTGGCCAGAATGTGGTCCTTCAACCATTTTTACTCGGCTTGACTGCTGGGCAGTTGTAGCACCATAGGAAATGTGTAAGAATTGGGTTGAATTTTCTTCGAAAATGGTTTTTCCTGGATGAAGTGGAAGATGGCAACCACTGGCTACAAGAATTCACAACCATGGTCAATTCTGGTGGTTTCTATGATGAATAGTACAATAGTACTAGAGTCTAGGGTTTTCCCCTAATTTTGTAAATTTGTAAATTTCAAGAAATATCAATGAAATTTTTGGAGTTTCAGTTCCATATAAAATTGTATTTCATTGTTTTAAATTCTTATGCTTACTTATGCAACATTGCAATATTTTGCATTTTTGAATTTTCTAATGAATTTTTTTATAAAATCCTATGTGAATATAAAATATTATTTATAATGATAATCACTAATACATTTCCCCTAGAAACAAGGTTGCAGAGCAACGTAGTTCCTGCCTCAAACATTAACTAATAGCAAAATATGTTATTACTTATTATTAAAAAATTATGTGAAACTTGATTGGTTAAAGTTGTTTATTTCAAACATTGGTTAAAAAATTTCATTGCCTATAGTTCCTATGGAAGGTGTTGGTTCCCAAAACCGTAGATTGGAATCCTACGAGCCTTGCCTGCTTGATGGTGGGATATCCAACTGGTTAAGGCCAACTTGATGGGATCAATCAATGTGATCTAAATCCCCTGCGCTTCTGGCTCTGCAAGACCGAGGTGGGTGCACCTAATCTTGGACGAAACACTTAGATCCAAGACACTTAAAATAGATCAATCAGAGCACAAACACAATAAATATTTTCCAAATGGCAAGAAATATAGAAAAACTTTAAACTTGAGATTTATGAATTGAGAACAAAAGAAAATGATGGAGATAACGTTTTAAATAAAGTATAAATATAGATTAATGTATCATACGAATATATTACTTTTTAAAAGGCAAGAATTCAAACAATTGCCAGCATATGGATCATGAATTAAGAGCAAAAGACCAGTGCTTAATTAGATGGGCAATAGAGTCAAAATTATTAGTTGAAAAGTACAAATTTATAAAATTTAATATATCCAAATTATAAACTATTTTAATAATCAGACGAGAGGGATCAATTATTTAAATGCAATTTTAAATAAGTCTAAAATGCACTTTAACTCTTTTAGAGATAAATTAGACATAAATATGGAAACAAATAAAATATTTCACAATATTTATGCTTATCGAATTTAAAATGCGATAATGATCCCGTCCACTTATCCTATTTTTTTTTTTTTTTTGATTGGTAAAATGGCCAAGGCCATTATGATATATTCATAAAAATTAAAATAATTACAATAGCGTTCCTCCATTCAAATGGGCACTGGTAGGAAAGAACGGGGAAAGAAAACCTCTAGTCTTGCCCGGGACCTCAGTCCTATATTATTACAAATTCAAAGGGGCATACCCCAGTCAGAATATCCTGATTAAATATTACATTTAATATTTATTTACAACAAGAATAATGAACAGTTCTCTATGAATGCAAAAGCTCCTCTTAGTAATGATTTCGGTGCTCTTTTTAATTTAAACGAAGTGACCAAAAGCTTGCATCCCTATTTAACTACCTTGTCATCAATCAGGTTAATAGTAAATGCTTATAAAAACTCATAAAATATATATCTAGTACTGAATCAAATCTAAGAAATTTGAGAAAAGACCCTCAACAAACAATAATAATCTCTTATCAATGTTAGAGATAAGCTCTAAGCATAACCCACATCGGAATAAAGGAAACAAAATCAAATTGCATAAAATAGAAACTTTATCCTTTAACATCAAGGGAACTTTCAACAAACTAAGACCGAGCCAAAATTAAAATACGTAAATAACCCCTAGCTATATCAACTTAATAGAAGAGGGATGGAAAGAAAAGAAAGGGAAAAAGGACACTCTCCCTAGGATGGAAAATTATCCTACATTACAAATTTGTAAATTTATCCCATCGGCCTCTTTGTTGGCTAAACTATCCACTTTTTAATTGCCTTCTTGGAAGATATGGAAAATTTGGGTTTCCTCGAAATGATCTAAAATCTCCAGAACCTCTCTCAATCTCGAATTCAATACCCAATTGGGTGTCTCTCTCTTCCTAACTGCATTTAGGATAATCCGAGAATCCCCTTCTATGATGACCCTTTTAAACCTAATTCTTTGCATAGCTGCAAACCTTTCTCCAAAGCTTCTAACTCAGCCAAGTTATTTGAGGTAGACATGATGGGCATAGCTTTCTTTGCTATCCACTTACCTTTATCATCATTAATAATGCATCCTATACCTGCCACACCTAGGTTGCCTCTAGCAGCCCCATCAAAGTTGAGTTTGTACCATCCATACATGGGCAGTGCCCATCTACATTTAGCCCTGTCCTCCTTGTTTTTTTTAACATATACCTGAGGTAGATTAATTAGATTTTTCCAATGCTTCTTCATAGTGCCATCCTAGATTGAGAAGGAACCTTCCTCTATCATGGATTTCTTCAGATGAGAATTCATCACCTCCACAATACATGCCTCTAAATTTAATAAAAATTGTTCCATTTTTAATTCCTCCTCTCGGAAGATGCGTCGATTTCTCTCCTTCCATATTTTCCAAGCTACTATAGATGGGCCTAAGTTCCAAAGCTTACTATAGATACCCATACTACTTCCTGTAGGTCATGCTAAAAGGAAATCAGTGAAGGATTCAGACAAAGGATTAGACCAACCTAACTTACATTTCAGCCAATTCCAGCAGTCCTAGGCAAAAGGACATCTATATAACAAGTGATCCACATCCTCATTGTTTTTTTTACATAGAACACATCTTGAGGGACCTAAAACCCCAATCTTGGATAAATTGTTAGCTATCAAGATTTTGTTTTGGTATGCTAGCCATAAGAAGAAGCTTTCCTTGGAAAGACAAGTTGAGTCCCAACATAGATTCAAAGGAATTTCTATTTTGCTCCATCTTTGGGAATGAATAACAGCCTTATATCCATTTTTCACACTATACTTTCCATCATTTGAGGCGGCCCATAAGAGTTCATCCTTTTTATCTGCTTGCTTAATTCTCCTATGCGACAGAATCTTTTCATAGGCTTCTGCGGATGTGGCATCTAATCCCAACCCTTCCACAGATCTCCAAACCCATTTATGGGTGCCTTCCGAAGAAGTCTTTATCTTATAATTACCAACTTTATCCCCCCATAAAGACACCAATTTATCTTTAAGAACCTTAGGGAAGGGATTCGCAGATAGAAGAGGAAGTCCATCCCAAGAATCTTCCCAAAATAGTGCTTTATCGTCCAGACCCACATCCCATGTGAGAAAGTTGCTAATAAGAGGACAACATCTAGACATAAAATTCCAACTTTCAGATCCTCTAGGTAGATTAATCATTCTAAATAATGACAAAGGATCATCCAGATTAAGGTATTTGGAATATAATATCTTTGCCCACTTATGTTCTCTCTCTATATACAATCGCCATATAAGTTTTGCACCCAATGCTTCATTTTGCCATTGTAGATGCTTAATCCCTAACCCCCCCATCACCTTCGGTTTACATATATTCTCCCATTTGATGAGTGCCAATTTTTTATCATCTTCACAATTTTTCCACAGAAAGTTTCTGAGTTTGGATTCAAATTTTGAGAGTGAGTTTTTAGATAAAGGAAGACATGAAAGGGGGAAGGTTGGAATGGCTGTCAAGATGGAACTAATCTTTATAATCATTCCTGCTTTTGAAAGCCATTTGTCTTTCCAACTTCCGATTCTCGCATCTTGCTTGTCAAATGTGTTATGCCAAATCTTACTGGATTTTGAGCCCTTCTCCAAGGTAATTCCAAGATATTTGCAAGGAAATTGACCTTTTTTATAACCCATAATTTTGCAGATCCTATCTTCCATCTCAGATTTAGTATTTAAGAAAAATATCTCTGATTTGTTTTCATTCACTTTCTGACCTGAGGCATCCATATAAGACTTAATGACGGCTTTGAAACCCTAAGCTTTAGAAACTGTACTCTTTCTAGGAAGAATTGTATCATCTGCATATTGTTGATGCGTGATATTTGGCATATTACGTGCCACAATGACCCCCGAGATTTCTTAATTATGGTATGCTTTAGCTATTGCTCTCCCAAAAGCTTCTACTAGAATAATAAATAGGGAGGGGGATAGAGGGTCCCCTTGTCTTAAACCTCTTGATATTTCAAAGAATCCTTTAGGCGATCCATTGATGAGAGCAGAGATTTTGGGAGTAGCGATACATTTAAAAACTAGGTTTATCCATTGGTGAGAGAAGCCAAAGGTTTCGAGGACCTTGCATAAAAAGTGCCAATCAACCATATCATATGCTTTTTGAATGTCCAATTTCATGAACATGCATGCCTCTCTATTTTTTGATGCTGAATGAATAGTCTCTTGGATAGTTAGGATGCCATCTAGGATAGATCTACCTAGGACAAATCATGTTTGCTCTTTAGAGATTAATTTTGGCAATACTCCTTTAAGCCTGTTTGCAAGAATTTTAGAAAAAATCTTATAAATTGTGTTGCATAATGCGATAGGCCTGAAATCCCCCGGGTCCTCGGGGTCATCCTTTTTGGCAATCAGAGTGATAAAGGAGAAATTGATCTCTGCTAGTAAAGCTCCCCCATTTCTTGAGGCTTCTATGGCTTTCCACAAATCCTCCCCAATGATATCCCAACATTTCTAAAAAAAGAAGGCTTGAAATCCATCTGGACCTGGCGATTTGTCCGGATTCATACCAAAAATTACCGCTCTTACTTCTTCTAATGTAATGGGTTTAATTAAAGACTTATTCTCTTTAGGGGATACTAACTTAGGAATGTATCTACACATCTTAGTTTGTGCCTCTCTATTTGATCCTTCATAATTATTCAATATCTCCTAAAAATGAGATACAAATGTATCTGCAATTTCTTTTGGGTTTTCCGTTTGAATGCCCAAGCTATTTTTAACACTAGTGATTTTACTTCTTGATCTATTATAAAGAGTGGAATTATGGAAGAATTTTGTATTCCGATCTCCTTCTGCTAGCCATTTTTCTCGCGATTTCTGTCTCCAAAATATTTCTTCTTTGGAAAGAATGTCTTCTTGTCTTGCGAGTAGTTCTTTCTCTAGAAGATAGCTATCATTATTCATACCATTTTTGATAATTTCTGTGTTCAAAAATTTTAGTCTATCTTCTATCTCCAATTTTGTATTAAAAATATTATTAAAATGTTCTTTATTCCATCTAAGAATCCTTTCTTTTAGCATTTTTTAGCTTGGAGACAAAACCAAACATCTTGGAACCTTCAAATTTATCTAGCTTCCACCATTCTTTAATGTTTCTAATGAAGTTAGGATCTTGAAACCACATCTTCTCACATTTAAATGGGTTTCTAACAGGTTTTGCAGACTCATTGAGTTCAAAGAAAACTGGAAAGTGATCGGACCCAGCAATAGGCAGAATGGTGGACTGAAAGTTTAAGTTATACTCATCTATATTTCCTATCATAAAAAACCTATCCAATTTCTTAGCTATGTACGCAAAATCCTTTCTTCTATTATCCCATGTAAAAATGCCATTAGCTGTTGGAATATCAATCATGTTATGTTTGTCTGTCCAAGCTTTAAAATCTAATGATGCTTGAGAGAGGTGCTAAATGCCACCCACCTTTTCTTCTAGATTAAAAATAGTATTGAAGTCACCTCCTATCAAACAAGTTTTATCCCTAAATTGGAAAAGATAAGAACTAATCTCATCCCAAACTACTTTTTTCCCTACTGTATTAATGGGACTATAAATATTAATCAAAATTAACTGCAAATTAGACTTAAGACTCTGGACGCTTGCACTCATCCAATTAGGCCTAGAGATCAAACAATGATTAGCTACTTTCCTAGGGTTCCAAATTAAACCTAGACCTCTTGCAACTCCCTCTGATTCCTGAAAGCTGGAATCCCAATAGCCTAACATCTTATTTAGCTTTATACCTTCTGCTTTATTTAGCTTAGTTTCTTGAAGTAGAATAATATCCGAGTCAAAGGTTTTAAGATTATGTTTTAGTAACCTTTTCTTACTAGGAGTATTTAGGCCCCTAGCATTCCATGTTGTGATCCTCATGTTTCTTTGGGAAGGTACTTCCCCTTCCCAACATTCAATAACTGATCTATCTTCCTCTATTCTCTGCACAATCCCTCTGCTTCTCTTAGTTCCTTCAAGGATCTCTTGCCTCTTTTGCCTTTAATTCTGCCATAATTCGGTGAGCTCAACCCTTCTTGGTTCATCTATATCCCAAGGTGTTCTATTTCATTTTGAACAACTAAAGCTATTAATTCACTTTGCCCTTTGTGATCTTCATGCCCTAGTTCACTTATGATCTAGTGAATTATGTTTGACTGTTTTTTGTCTATACCTTCCCTATTAACTCTTTTGTTACCTCTGACCTCATTCTCTATCCCATTCTCACCTGTCAAAAACTATTCCCTATTGTCCTCAATCTCCATTTTTAGTAAATCTCTTCTTAAATCTTTAGCCGAATAATTGTCTCCTCCTAACTTAAGAATTTTTTGGATTAATTCTTCCTTCTAGGCTTCTGAGCTATTGTCAATATTGTCCCAACTAAACACCTAAGGTAACTCTTCAGCTAGTATATCTAGATCCTTATCTTCTGAACTTTCATTCTCCATTGTAGGGTCCAGCCAGATGTCTTTGTTTAGAAAATTATGCACTTCTTCTTTCAAGGCACTATCTATACCTTTAGTGTTTTGCTCTTTTTGCTTATCTGTTGGAGTGAAAGGGGAGCTAACTATTTCTGCTGGAGTCTGCCAGAACTTAGAAGTTCTTATACATATCTCTTGGATGGGGGTGGTATTCCTTTCTACTGAGACTTGCTTCTGACCTTGCTCTCTGTGACTCTCTATCTTTAATTGTCCATCTTCTTTAGCTATGTCAGAATCTGCTTCAAAAAGTAAGGAGTTTTCCAAACTTTCTATTCTGACTTTTCCAAGCTCCTCTGCTATAGACTCTTTCCCTGAGACTGTAATTTCTTTGCCTTGGTCCTTCTCTTCCATGTGTAATGATTGTATCATTGAACCTTTGATGCTAGAGATGGCATCGATGTGTTGATCCCTCTTATTGGTACTGTCTAAGTTTGCTCTTCTCCCTCTGTGTGAGGGGTCAAGTTTTACAATCTTATTTCGTCTTACCTCCTTATCATGTTTATCTGCAACCTTTTTCTTATTTCCTTTCTGCCTCTTTGAGGGTATTCCATCCAAGCCCATCTCTATTTTCTCTTTAGGATTAGAAACTATTATAGATTTAAGCCTTCTTTTTTTTGGTGAAACCATGTTTGTAGCTTTGGATTTTTTCCTCTCTTTCTGATCATCCTAAATTTGAAGTTTTGTTGGGGAGATCTATTCCTCCAATGCTCTAAGTTTTTTGTTCTTCATTGCTCTCATCCAAGGAAATTTGATTCTAAAATCCGAGGTAAGGGGAAGGATCTTGGGCATAATTTTATGAAGTTCATCAAATCTTAATATATCCACTATTTTCCCTTTATATATCTGAAAGTTAATATCATATGATGCATTGTTGGTTATAATTTTTTTGTTAAATTTAGTTGGATAATTAAAACTAACATTGATCAACACCTTGACATAATTGCAACAATAGAAAGATGCATCGATGCCTCTGACCTCTCCTACCATAGACCCTATAGTTTTAATGATATCTTCATGACAAAGCTCCGGAGGGAGATACAACAAAACAAACCAGGAGGGAAGAGAGAATTCTAATTGTTCTGTATTAAAGTTATGAGACCAATCTATAAATTTAACACAATGACCATTGAAAAAACATTCAGATGCTAATAGAAGCTCCTTTTTAATGGACTCATCAGAACATTGTAAGAATAGAGTGTTATCTGAGAAAGAGGAGATACTTACCTGATCCTCGCAGTGCTCCTCCAACTAGTCAAGTAACAGAGGGAAATCATCTTGTGGTCCATTCCATATAGCAAAGATACCTCCCTTTAGGCATTTATCCCATGATGCTTTGACTGCTTTGCTTGAAATTTTGACAGATTCATCCCCTTTGTTGCGTAGGGTTGACCTAGGATGCGGGCTAGGATTCAATGGAGATGGTGAGATATGGTTTCTGCGATGAGGGGGGATGTAAGATCTTGGAGAAACTAACTTAGGAGATAGCCTTCTTGCTTGAGTTATAGCCGAGTGTAGTAGATCCGGTGCCATAGACTTGCAAATCTTCGGGTGAGCATATCTTGTCAAATTAAAAATGCAAAATTGGTTGTCTAATTGATCTACAGTGAGGATCTGATGAGTTGGGTTTTTAATTACCTTAGTGTAGATGGTTGAGATCTGCAAAAGAGGATTCTGATCAGAATTAATATTCTTATGATCTTGATACCCTCTGATTCATTGCTGGTTGCGAGGCTCATGTGTGTCATGTTTAAAAACTTCAAATCTATTTGCTATGTGTACTGCATATTTATCATCATATGTGCTTTGATGTCTCTTCTGTTGCCAATTTAGAACATTGACTGATGAAGTATTCTGCCAATTTGACCCTTGGCCGCTGGAGCTTCCATATCTTCTTTTTTGCAAGAGTTTCCTTCGTGAATTTTTTATGGGCAGGGAAGGGATCGGCATTTTTGCAAAGGCAGAGCCGAGTAGAATTGAAGATTGGAAGTTACGGGCAATGGAGAAGAGGGCCCGCTTTAAATTTCATCGAGACCTTAATTGTAGAAGTTTATAGGCAAACATTCCTTATTGTGATGGATTCAATCTGACATGATAGACACAATTCAATACAAAACTTCTTTAGCATAGAGCGAACTTCCCAAGGAATTAAGCGGATCAAGAGCAAACTTCTCGAGGAGGAGTTTTCCAAGTCAAGAATCAAAAAATTTCCCTTTCAGTGCTAGGAGCGAAGCCTGCCCTTAATCCATCTCCCAAGATTTGAATTGACAAAGTTCTATCTATGTTTGATGGTGCTGCCTTCGGCTTTGCTGCGCCTAATTTTCATATGCTGTTGTATTTGAGCTCTACGCATTTGCGATATATTGATACTTTGGATATCATTAAAATTTCTTGCGCTGCTTGATTTACGAAAACCTAAAAACCTCAATACCTCTGCTGTACACGCAACTGGAATATATAACATAGAAAAATGGTCCGATGCACTGTGATTCCTGTGTTTTATCGAAAGCTTGTAATCGATTGGCCGTGTTTCTAAATTAAGCTCAATGTAAAGTGATCAATAGGCTCTGCATTAGCCCTAAGCGTCGATAGATCAACAAGCATAAAAAAAACTCAAGAATTCATTGTTTCAAAAGCGGATTATCAATAAAAGCATCTACAATGTTGACGGCTACAAATCACGGGAAACGAAGTGCAAGGACTAGTTTCTATAAATAGTTTGTGTGCGAGCAGACATTGATCCAATAGAGAAATAGAAATGTAACAGAGAAGCAAAACTTGCAAATCACGGGAAAAATACTTATCCTGAATATTAAAATATTTATAAAAAATAAATAAAAGATATTTATAAAGGACACAATTAATAATGAGTTAAAATCTAATGCAAATATATTAAATAAGTTCTTCTTACAAATTTTGCTAGAAAATAAAAATTATATGTAGAAATTCTTCATGGATGATCAATTTACTACAAATTTTCAATCCTACACTCGCATACAAATCTGCTCGATAATCCAAAATCCAGAAGCTTTGTTCAATTTCTCATTTCTCGACCAAATAAACAATATAATATATCCTTGTACATAGGCTAGAAAATTATTTTGAAAATATGAATGCGTGTCTTTTCTTTTCTTCACTTGGTTATTTACATCTATATTTATAGGCGATGAAAGGGTGTTTATAAAACATCGCACCGGTTCATAACAAATAACTGCCAAAAATTAAAAATCTGACTAAAATAATCAGTAGCTTATTAAAAAATGTAATTTTCTCTCAAACTCCATAGTTAGATAATTAAATTTTTTGCTGTGTCCCTCCATTAACGCAAATTTCATCTTAGTCTCCTCTTCTGCTTTATTCGAACATGATATGACCTCCGCATCAGGATATATACCTGCCGCACATACAAAAACATTATAAACACGTATGTAAAAAAAAAATTCATGAAAATATTTACCAAGAAATTTCTCAAATGCGAGCAACTAGAAAAAATATTCCCAACTAGAAAAAACATTCCCTATTATTTTAGTATTTCGAGTGTTGATTAACATGCGAATCCCGCTATGAGTAATATGGATTCTTTGGCAGATTTCACAATCGCCAGCAAACTCGCTTCGCCCATAACGTGCAATCCCGTCTCGATCATGCTCATGCAGATGACAATGATGAGACTTTGGTGTCTTCCAAATATTCTGGATCGGTAATTTCCTTTGTATTGCTTAGATTGGTCGAGTCAATTCTCTGCAGGATTGGACGTGCCCATATTCTGCATCATAGCAAACTGAGACACCAAATCCTAGGAATGGTATACAAACGATGACCACCCATGGTAGCATTCAATAAATAATAGGCATAAACATTTTAGTCTCTTGTTTATACCCTTTAAGTGTTGTGCATATCCCTTCAGCAGTTTGAGAAGAATTTTGAATACGTGTCTTGGACTGGTGCTTCTTCGAAACTGTGATCAATACCTACCAAAATTACTTAAACAAGCCCTACTTTGGATATTTCCAGGAGCCACCCATTTATTTGGTGTAAGCAGCTCAGGTATTAAACTATCTATTATTTTCTTTTGGTCCATTCAAGGTACTATGAGCATAGTACTTCTTTGAAATGAGTATTTTATATATGATGATGCGCTATTCTCCATCTTCTATGTTAATCCTGATCAACTAATAATTGCTTCTGTCTGCCAATGCAACTTACTTTGTTTGTGTTCCTCGAACTGTCAATCATTCTATGCATACTTGGCATTTTTGTAGTTTACTTGAATTTGTAGGAGTAAAGCCCATGTTTCAGACACTAATACATATTTCCTGAAGGCTTCCACATTTTTATCTGGGCATATATTCTGAGTATCATATTTTCTGAGTTTTTAGGTGTGGATAGTATGCCTTTTGCCTCAAAATTCCTTTCCTAGAAATGAGGATTACTGCTATATTATGAGCTTGAGACTTTGAGATGGCCAATAGTTGGGAAAAATGCTGGAACAATTAAGCATACATTACAATCTTCAAAATGCCAATGAAATAAAAGTAAATTCCAAGTGACAATGGCCATTGAAACAAATACTGCGATTGTCTCTGAATCAGGACACCTCATCCAGTCGCCCTATCATAGCAAATTTCCCCTTAATCACACCCTGGCCATGGTTGCTGAAAGGATCCCCAAACTTGCACATTTCAAGCTAGTGAATATGAAGATTCTCCACTTATCATTTCAAACATGACATTGGGAAATCTGAATATTAAAAAAAATGTAGAGTTCCATCAGTGGCTCTTTCTGGGGACGTATGCTCCTTGTGAGCATAGCGAGATCTCAGTTATCTCTGGAGAAGCAGACCTAGTGACATATTGAAGAAGTCAATTTACATACCTATGTATATAAGAATCTAAACACAAAAACAAATCAAAATAAACAAAAATGGGGAAACAACAAAATATAAATAAAAGCATAATAACTTCCCTGTCGAGCTTATTGAAAAAATGGTTTGAGATACTGCCCATGAACCAGGAAATCCTGAATATGACCATTTGTATCCTGCAAAAAATAAGATTGTTCTCCTGCTTTATCAAAGATTATGAAGGGTCTGAGCCATAGCACCTCAAACTTACCATGCTTTCCTTTGTCCTGATTCCTAGCATTCCATTTCAAAACCCAATCTCCTATCTTAAAAGATCGGTTAGAAGATTTTTTACCATGAAGAAACTTGACCTGCTATTGCTTATTTATACTTTGTTCCTACACTATCCTTCTTACCTCATCTAGTTCAATAAAATAATTTAATCTATTTTCCATAAAATTAACATCTTCTAATTGCTCTTCGGTCAAAAATTTGTAAACAGGTAATAAGTTATTTAAGGGAAACTTGGTCTCTTTACCATAAACAAGATTAAAGGGAGAGAAACCTATTGACTTCTTTACTGTGATTCTGTCCACCCATAACGCTGAATTTAGCTTTGAATCCCAAGCACGTTTATTATTTTCTAGCATTCTTCTGATGATCTTCAGAATTTTTTTATTAATAGATTCTGCTTGTCCATTACCTTGGGGGTGATATGGAGATGAGTACGAAATTGCAATACCATGCTTCCTGCAAAACTCAACAAATTTGTTAGACCTAAAAAACATACCATTATCTGCTATGATTTTTTGCGGGACTCCAAATCTAGTCAAGATATTTTCCATAAGAAATTTAATAACCACTTTACTTGTTGACTGCCGAGTTGGTATGGCCTCCACCCATTTGGTAAAGTAATCAGTGGCTACTAAAATCCAGTTATTTCCATCACTTGACTTTTCACTAATTTTTTCTATAAAATCAATCCCCCACATTTGGAATGGTTCCTCTACTTGCATTGTCCTTAATGGGAGAGCGGCATCATATTTTAATTTACCAAAAATTTTTTGACAGGCTTCACATTTTCTAATATAAACATGACAATCTTTGAAGAGCTGAGGCCAATAGTACCCTGCTCGCAATATCTTATGAGCCGTAGTCCTTGCTAAAAAATGACCCCCACAAACTCCTTCATGCATTTTCTTGAGAATAACTTCTGATTGCGCAATATCTAAACAAAACAATAAAATCCCATCTTGATTTTTCCAATACAAATCACCTTGAATTAAAACATATTTTGCAGCTTACAATTTAATGGTCCTTTTCTGATTCTCATTCAAATTATCTCTACATTTAGTATGCTGCAGATAATACACTATATCAGCATACCAAGGGCATCTCCCAATACTAACATTAGCATGTTCCTCATTAATTTGGTTGATCTGCATAGCCTCTAAATTTGACTCAGCCATAAGCTTAGCTAGACCCTGCCCTCTAACTAATTTGGTAATCTGAATGTCCACATTGAATTCTTGGATCTAATTTATCCAATGACATCGTCTTCCAGTAGTTTCAGATTGTCTAAATATGTCCTTAATGGCAGCATTTGACACATAGGCTATAACTTCAGCCCCTACTAGGTAAGGTCGAAAAGATTTAATTGCCTTAACCAAAGCATAAGCCTATTTTTCATTTATATCATAATTTAATTCAGCGGCTTGTAAACTCTTACTAAAGAATGCAATTGGTTGCTCATATCATTCATCGTTCTTTTGTAGCATGACTGCAGCTATGGTATGATAAGAGGCAAATGAAAATAACTAGAACGGCTTCTTAAAATTAGGGGATTTTAGAACTGGGGCTTCTTTTATAGCTTGCTTTATCTTAGAGAATGCCCCTATAGCTTCATTGTCCCAAGCAATTTTAGCACCCTTCTTAAGCATCTTATAAATAGGTTTAACAATTTCAGCAAAATTAGAGACGAATCTTCTCACAAAATTTATTTGCCCGGAGAAAGATTGGATTCCCCTAGTTGTTTTAGGTATCTGAATGTTATCAATGGCTGCTACCCATTCGGGGCCAATTCTAACCCTATCCTTGGAGACAATATGACCCAACAATTTCCCTTCAGTCACCCTGAATTGACATTTTTTAGGGTTCAAGGAGATTCCAAATTCAAGAGCCCTTATGAAGATCTTTTCTAAATGCTTACAATGGTCATCTGCTTTCTTTGAATAAGCAGTAAGGTCATCTTGGTAGAAAACCATGATCAAGTCAATCAATCCATCGAAAGCAACATCCATTGCCCTTTGAAAGGTAGCCCCTGCATTTGTTAACCCAAAAGGCATCCTAGCATAGACATAGGTACCCCAGGGTGTGGTAAAAGCAGTCTTGTATTGTTCGGATTCTTTTACTTTGACTTGATTATAACCTGAGAATCCATCCATCATAGATAGTAATTCATTTTCGGTTACCTTTTTTAATAAAATCTCCATTTTACATAATGCATAATTGTCCTTATGGGAAGATATATTCAAGTTTCTAAAATCTATACATAGCTGTATATCTCCATTCTTCTTTCTAACTGGGACTAAATTCGAAACCCATGTAGAATGCCTTATAGGTTTTATAATTCTGGCGTCTCTTAATTTGATGAGTTCATCTTTCATTTTTGGAGCTAATGTTGGATTTATCGGATGTTGTCTTTGTCTAAATGGTTTGGCATTTGGTTTAAGAGGTATTTCATGCTGAAACAAATCTTCCCTATACACTTTAAGCTCATCATAACTCCAAGCGAAGACATGTCTATATTTTCTTAATAAAGCAATTAAGTCAGTCCTTATTTTGGATGACAACTTCTTCCCTATGTAAACCTTTTTGGGAGAACTTTCACTTCCCAAATTTATTTCCTCAATTTCATTTTGGATCTTGGTAGGTTTGTTATTTTTTGGACTTTCCTTTTTGTCAAAGATTTTCTCTAAAGAAACAAGACCTTTTGGTATTTTATTGGTTTTTAATTGCATTATTTCCTTTCCAAACAATGTTTCCTTACCGTCTTCTTCTTCTATGTACCCATTCCAATCAATGAATTGATTTTCATAATCTTCTTGGCAAGTCAAAAATTTAATGATATCATTATCATCCTCAAAAACTTGCCAATTTTGAACATTGTCTAGTATACAAGGTCTATTTTTCATTTCAACCTGAATAACTTCATCAAATGGAATATCCATTTGCCTAATAGCCAGATTAGCCATTATATCAGCTAGGTAATTGGTTGATCTATCGACCCATTTGATTGAAAAGGCATCAAAGAATTCTATCAAATCCCATACATAATTCTGATACTATTTTAATCTGGGGTTCCTAGTTGAAAATTTATGCCTAATTTGCAAAACAATTAAATCTGAATCCCCTAAAACAGTGAGCATTTTAATCCTATATGCTTTAGCAATACTAAGACCAATGACTAAAGCCTCATACTCAACAATATTATTAGTGCATTCGAAGTTCAGTAAGAAAGAAAATTTAAAAGTTTTACCTGATGGCAAAACAAAAATAATGCCAGCCCCATTTCCTTCCTTACTACATGCGCCATCAAAAAGCATTTGCCAAATATCATTACAATTTTCTTTTACATAAATTGAAATTGGATCAACAATCTTAGAAGTAGGTTTGGTTATGCTTACTTGGAAGTTGTCCATGTCTGAATGGCAAAAGTTAACTTCAGGATCCAAAATGTAGTCTTCAACCAAATAGTACGATTGGGGTTCCCTTTTGATTCGTATTTCCTTGCCTCCGACAGGAATAGTAGCATAAGACATATCTAACTGCACATGACCTCCAACCAAAATTGACCATTGCCTGGATAACAACATACCATAACTTGTTGATATTTCAACTACTGTAATGTCAGTTCTATATGATATATGTGGAAATGAAGGAAAATGAAATTCAACATTTTTAATTATTCCAACTACAGCTACAAATCTGTTATCCATGGCATAACACTTTCCATAAGGGGTATCAACTTTTAGTCCTATTTCCTTCATTACATCAGCAGACATAATATTGACTGCTACGCCAGAACCAATCATACAATTTTTTACCAATTTATTGTTTATCAATAATGTTAAATAGAATGGGTCTACTTGATTTGCCCTTTTATTTAATGTTGTTCCTAGATATACAATGGACGTTTCTTCATTACTTTTATCATCATCCTTATTGTTAATATCTTGCACATTAGACAATATCTTCACCGTTTCATACCTGTAATCAGCAAATTTCATCATATCCATTAGTGGCATAGTAATCTTTAATTGAGATAAAGCATGACTCATAAAACTATGACAATCAGATATTTTCTTACCACAAGTTTGCACAATTGGTTGTTTGGTCATTCTATAAGTTTGGTTACCTTCCTTCTGTTTGGTTTGAGCTTGATTTTCAGGTTTCTTAGATGCTTCAATATGTTGTTGATTCCTTACAAATATACCAGCAGGAGTTCCTTGATCAGTATTATTATCTTTGTTCCTTCTTTGGTATGTATGTTTAGCGTGCTCAACTGCTGCAATAGTATAAGCTCTTCTTTCTTCTGGTGTTAATCTACGAAGAGTAGGATTATCTTCTTCATCTGAAAAGACTTGTTGAGTACATCACTGCTAGTTAGAGCCTCTATAATAATAATTAGTATTCTGATCTTCATCCCTAGAATCATCTTCATCTCCTCCCCATATTGGTTCAGACGATATTGCATTAACCACGGGTTGTTCTTCACTTTCCTGATTTCCTTCTTCAAAAATAGCTTGCGCAACAATACAATGATTAGGATCGTGGGGCAGCCTACACGCATCACACCATGGGCCATCATCAACAATATTCACTTTCTTCAAGGGATCAGGTGTATCTTTAGCATGAGTTGGTCTCTCTAGTTTTCCATCCTTCCAGTTTGTGTTATAAGGCATATCATGTAATCTTACTCTGTTATTTTTATTAAAGTGTGGCTTCTCATTTTTTACTTTTATCTCTTTTAACATATCCATTATTTCTTTAAATTCAAACTTTTTAGGATTTTTTGGGTTATACAATTTTGAATCATCCCTCTTATTAACTCTTCATGTGGCCTTCCTATCATTTTCAATAGTCATGGCAACCTTGAAAGCTTGGGGTAGCGAGGAAGGTCTATGAGATCTTATTTCATAGTGAGTTTTGCTATCAAAGGCACTTAAATAAAAATCAATCAAGAATGAATCTACATGCCTTGTTTCTCTTGGAATTCTGTTAAGGACTTTATTGAATCTTTTGTTGAACTCTAACACTGATTCATTTGAGTTCTTCCTAATGTTAGTCAATTCATGTGATGCGAAAGATGTATTAGTGTGATCCCCAAATTGCTCAATGAATTGATCTGCAAAATTACACCAGCTAGAAATTGATCTATCTGGCAAACTTCTACACTATTCTACAGCGTCATAAGTTAATGATTGAACAAACAATTTCATGAACACATCTTCATGTTCTTCTTCAAAATCTTCAATCACATTTTTCAGGTTGATAACATGTCTTTCAATTGATTCAGTTCCATTTCCTAAAAATTTTGGGATGGCATTCCTCAAATCATTTGAAATAGGATTCGGATATCCTTGAATCCCAAAGAAATCAAGTTGCCTATAGCGTTCAATTGCCATTGGTTGCTGCATCACTTGATTTCTATTGCCTTGATTTTGAGCCATATATCCTTGAATGTTTTGATTATTGTTATTCTAATTTGCCCCATAATGTTGTCTATTATTCCCACTATTTTTTTGAATTCCTCTATTATTTGGACCATTGTTCCATGCTTGCTGATTATTATATCTATTAAAATTGTTATCTTGATTTCTCTCTCTTCTATTTTCAAATAGCGGATTATCATGATTAGTAGCATATTGTGCCTCCAAATTCTTTCTGTGAGGCAAATTATACCTAGGTGGAGTATTTTGATCTAATTTTTCTTCCCTCCATCTATCTGATCTTTGTTCATTAGAAGGTTTAGGTGGGGAAGTAATAAGGTCCTTCGACATTCCTATTTTCACTAGGATATCATCCGACTGCATTTTTAACACTTTTGCCAAAATTGCGCTATTTCTATTCGTAGTTTCAGCCATTTTCCTTATTATCATGCCCCACTGCATTATTTGTTCTTGTTCATCATCGTCTTCTATACGAGTTACTTCACATTGAGGCTCCTCGTCGATCCTAGGAATATGAAAGAACAAATTTTCTTCTTCATTTTCTGGGCTATTATGGCTTGATTCACAAACTTCAGGTTGTTTATTAGCTCTTTCCTAAAAATTTCTATGTCCTATATAAAACATCTTTGCCTTTTGATTATTTCCTTTCTTATTCTTTGGCTTCTTTTCAAAAGTGAGTTGCACAAGTCTTTTAGGCTGGGGGTTTAGCGATCTTCTACCCCACATACACTTGCAAAATTAAACAAATGCTGATCAAAATATTCAATAGAGTCGCCAAAAACACAAAGAAATGAAAATTTGGGTTCTTTATCTAGTCAGAGCTTTATGCCAATAACTTGAAAAACAATTTTCTGAAAGTAAGGAAAGAGATCTCCTTTTAGTTGTTGATTTATAAAATGAAAACTTTAGCCAAAACTTTAAGACTTTTGGGCACAGCTTTGAAATTTTTAGAAAAGATTTGTAAATTTTATCATAATGATGATTAAAAGTCTGAATGTTGGAATTTAAAAATTATAAACGACAAATGGAAACAAAAGAAAACTTATTAATGTATCTATATCTAAGTGAAAGAAGACAAAATCAGAAATCTCACCTCTAGGCTTTTGCCTAAATGAAACTCTAAACTGGTCTTGGAGTAAGTAAACCTTACTTGCGACTTCCCTAGTAGAGTCGCCAATCTGTTGGTTCCCAAAACCGCAGATTAGAATCCTACGAGCCTTGCCTGCTCGATGCTGGGATATCCAACTGGTTAAGGCCAACTTGACGAGATCAATCAATGTGATCTAAATCCCCTACGCTTTCAGCTCTGCAAGACCGAGGCAGGTGCACCTAATCTTGGACAAAACATTTAGATCCAAGACACTTAAAACAGATCAATCAAAGCACAAACACAATAAATATTTTCCAAATGGCAAGAAATATAGAAAAACTTTAAACTTAAGATTTATGAACTGAGAACAAAAGAAAATGATGGAGATAACGTTTTAAATAAAGTATAAATATAGATTAATGTATCATACGAATATATTACTTTTTCAAAGGCAAGAATTCAAACAATTTCCAGCATATGGATCATGAATTAAGAGCAAAAGACCAGTGCTCAATTAGATGGGCAATAGAGTCAAAATTATTAGTTGAAACATACAACTTTATAAAATTTAATATGTCCAAATTATAAACTATTTTAATAATCAGATGAGAGGGATCAATTATTTAAATGCAATTTTAAATAAGTCTAAAATGCACTTTAACTCTTACAGAGACAAATTAGACATAAATATGGAAAAAAAAAAATATTTCACAATATTTATGCTTGTCGAATTTAAAATGCGATAATGATCTCGTCCACTTATCCTGAATATTAAAATATTTATAAAAAATAAATAAAAGATATTTATAAAGGACACAATTAATAATGAGTTAAACTCTAATGCAAATGTATTAAATAAATTCTTCTTACAGATTTTGCCAGAAAATAAAAATTATATGTAGACATTCTTCATGGATGATCAATTTACTGCAAATTTTCAATCCTGTACTGGCATACAAATCTGCTCGATAATCCAAAATCCAGAAGCTTTGTTCAATTGCTCATTTCTCGACCAAATAAACAATATAATATATCCTTGTACATAGGCTAGAAAATTATTTTGAAAATATGAATGTGTGTCTTTTCTTTTTTTCACTTGGTTATTTACATCTATATTTATAGGCGATGAAAGGGCGTTTATAAAACATCGCACCGGTTCATAACAAATAACTGCCAAAAATTAAAAATCTAACTAAAATAATCGGTAGCTTATTAAAAAATGTAATTTGCTCTCAAACTCCATAGTCAAATAATTAAATTTTTTGTTGCATCCCTCCATTAACGCAAATTTCCTCTTAGTCTCCTCTTCTGCTTGATTCGAACATGATATGACCTTCGCATCAGGATACATACCTGCCACACATACAAAAAAATTATAAACACGTATGTAAAAAAAAATTCATGAAAATACTTATTGAGAAATTTCTCAGATGCGAGCAACTAGAAAAAACATTCTCGATTATTTTAGTATTTCGAGTGTTGATTAACATGCGAATCTCGCTATGAGTAATATGGATTCTTTGGCAAATTTCACAGTCGCTAACAAACTTGCTTTGCTCATGATGTGCAATCCTGTCTCGATCATGCTCATGTAGATGACAACAATGAGACTTTGGTGTCTTCAAAATATTCTGGACTGGTAATTTCCTTTGTATTGCTTAGAGTGGTCGAGTCAATTCTCTGCAGGATTGGACGTGCCCATATTCTGCATCATAGCAAACTGAGACACCAAATCCTAGGAATGGTACAAAAATGATGACCACCCGTGGTAGCATTCAATAAATAATAGGCATAAACATTTGAGTCTCTTGTTTATACCCTTTAAGTGTTGTGCATATCCCTTCATTTGCAGTTTGAGAAGAATTCTGAATACATGTCTTGGACCGGTGCTTCTTCAAAAGTGTGATCAATACCTGCCAAAATTACTTAAACAAGCCCTACTTTGGATATTTCTAGGAGCCACACATTTATTTGGTGTAAGCAGCTCAGGTATTAAACTGTCTATTATTTTCTGTTGGTCCATTCAAGGTATTGTGAGCATAGTACTTCTTTGAAATGAGTATTTTATATATGATGATGTGCTATTCTTCATCTTCTATGTTAATCCTGATCAACTAATAATTGCTTCTGTCTACCAATGCAACTTACTCTATCTGTATTGCTCTAACTGTCAGTCATTCTGTGCATACTTGGCATTTTTGTAGTTTGCTTGAATTTGCAGGAGTAAAAGCCCATGTTTTAGACACTAATACATATTTCCTGAAGGCTTCCACATTTTTATCTAGGCATATATTCTGAGTATCATATTTTCTGAATTTTTAGGTGTGGATAATATGCCTTTTGCCTCAAAATTCCTTTCCTAGAAATGAGGATTACTGCTATATTATGAGCTAGAAATGAGGATTACTGCTATATTATGAGCTTGAGACTTTGAGATGGCCAATAGTTAGGAAAAATGCTGGAACAATTAAGCATACATTACAATCTTCAAAATGTCAATGAAATAAAAGTAAATTCCATGTGACAATGGCCATTGAAACAAATACTGCGATTGTCTCTAAATCAGGACACCTCAGCCAGTCGTCCTGTCATAGAAAATTTCCCCTTAATCACGCCCCGGCCATGGTTGCTGAAAGGATCCCCAAACTTGCACATTTCAAGCTAGTGAATATGAAGATTCTCCACTTATTATTTCAAACATGACATTGGGAAATCTGAATATTAAAAAAAATGTAGAGTTCCATCAGCAAGCACTAATAACTAATGTCCAAATAGTAAAGTTAAACTACCAAGATTAATTATGTAAATAATTACATTTCTGCCTTCATTACAATTGTTAGGTAAAATTTTATTATTTTATGTATTATTTTGCTTACACAAAAGATCCATTTTCCACTTCTTTTGATTTTAAATAAAGTTTTGACAAAAATAATAATAATAACAACTACAAGAGCTCTTTTGGAGCACAAGTTCCTACCTATTGTGGAAAGAAAGTAGAAATATTATAGCTAAAGATAAATAATATTAGTTAGAGATATAATTTGTGAATATATAATATTAATATTTTAATACAAATTTTAGATATATATTTGTGTCTTATGAAATATGTCTAATTTTAGCTATATAGCAAATTTAATTTAATTTTTATAAATTGACAAATATATTAAATTGTAATTTTGATTTGAGGATTTGAGGCAGACTTATTGACCCATGTTAATTATATGATTAACACTTATATATTAAATCTTGAGATGATTAATAATATTAATATTAATTCAAAATATTAATGTATAGATAATGTCTTAAAAATCTATTAATATTAGTTTTGATTGTACTAGCTAGTTGTTTTCCCAAATATTTAGTTAAAATTAAATACTAATATTATCTTAAATTACTCTATATATGCAATTATGCAACTCGGTAGTCTCACGGGGCAACCATACTGTTCATGAATCACCATTGTCATTGGATGTTTATAGATCAACGACTGAAGTTGAGTTTCGGGCTGAAAGGAAAAAGAAACCCTATCATTTCAAATGCATCCCGGAATCATGACACGTGTCACTAAACTCCTCAGTCAACCAAAAAATAACAATGTCATTTCAATTTGGTGATGATGTGACATTGACACGTCTAACTAGTGATGTGAGTCATCCTGATACCTGACTAGCTTAGTTAATGGGAGTGGGACCCACGACCCACAGGGCCACCACACCATTGACCAGTGTCATTGGATGTTTATAGATCAATTACTGAAGTTGAGTTTCGAGTTGAAAGGAAAAAGAAACCCTGTCATTTCAAATACATCCTAGAATCATGACACGTGTCACTAAACTCCTTGGTCGACCAAAAAATAACAATGTCGTTTCAATTTGGTGATGACGTGACAATAACACGTCTAACTCATGATGTGAGTCATCCTGATACCTAACTAGCTTAGTTAATGGGAGTGGGACCCATGACCCACAAGGCCACCACACCATTCACTGGTGTCATTGGATGTTTATAGATCAACGACCAAAGTTGAGTTTTAGGCTAAAAGGAAAAAGAAACCCTATCATTTCAAATGCATCCCAGAATCATGACATGTGTCACTACTCTGTTAACACATTGGCATAATCACATTCCACTTGTAGTTAATAGTGACGTTATGAATGCCATTAATACATTATGATGGGTTAGTTAACACTTAATGCGTGTCTAGTAACTAGTGGTCCATGATTCCACTCACATTTAAATTAAAAGTGTACTGTGTGACAAGTGTGATGACTATAGAGTATAGATTGTACAATTTTGGCATGTTAAGTTTCTTTAATTTTGTAGTTATATGTTGTCTATAGATTTAGAAATTAGAAAGGGGTTACAATTTACAAAGTTACAGTGCAACAAAGTTACGGATTCTTAATTTCTAGGTTGAGGATTTTGGTCCGAGGAAAGCAAAAAACTATAGTCTCTCAGCTCTCTACAAAAATTGAAACTAAGGGCAACTTGAACATGAATGGGAAGTGTAACTACTAAAATCTTGAAAATTTACATCCCGCATTAAAAAAAATTCGAGCCTCTTGATTTACAACTTTATTGTTTATATTATATAAAAAAATTTAGTCTATAAGGTTTTAATTTTGAATCACTTCTATAGGCTTGTAGCTGTGTTTAAATATTTACCACGATGGGAAAAACTAAAACCAAGAATAACATGGGCAAAATAACAGAATTCCACAATATGCTTAAAACACCAGGTTTCAGTGATTTATTCCATGATATACATGATCCTATTATTCATGGAAATAAGGGTATAATGGAGATAATAATTTCACTTGAAAACAAGTGGAACAATCCAAATAAGGCTTCAAAATTTTGTTCATTTAACCCTAGTGTAAATGAAACTACAAATAAAATTGCATTGTGGGTAGCTGGGTTGGCACACATGGCGTTACCTCAAGTATTCCCTTGCCTAGAAATTTTTATGCTCTGCGCCAAAAATTATGATGAAAATAGAAAAGAAATTGTGAATAAAATTACTCAGGAGGAAATTTTGTCCATAACTGAGAGTGAATTTGCTAGTCTGTTGAACCTAGGGTATCAACTACAACAGTCAAATGTACATATTGACCTAGAAAAGGTGGCAAATGATAATGAAAAATTAGATGCAGAACAAAGAGATTCTTATATCAGAGGAATAACAAGCAGTTGTAGGCTGAGTCCAAATCACATGCCTTCTTATGATTTTGAATTTTTTGTACCATGGGCACAGGAGAGTATTTCCTTGCTAGCATTTTGTTTGAGATTGGATAGTAACAAAAAAGTGGATGCCAGCATTCTTGAAATGCTTTATCATATTCATTTTAAAAAGGAACCAATAAGATATCATTTTATTGAGCACATTGATTGTTGCATGCAAGATCAATTACTAATGATTCAAAGAGGTTCAGAGAAGACATTTAGATTCACAACCTACTTGTGCTATCTTCTCCTAGCAAAGCATCATGCATTATTTGAGGCAAACAAGCTTTGCAGTCAGACTCAAGGCCAAAATCCAATATATGAGTGGACACCTCAAATAAGGATGATTGATAACAGAAGGAACTACAACAACTTTGTAGACTTCTTTTTGGCACCAATGTACCATAAAATTATAGGCACTCCAATGCTTAGATTTCCTATTACTTGTAGAAATTGCATTCAACTCAGAAGTGAACTACAATTGGCTGACTGGTACTTAATGGAAGAGTACACTATGTTAAGGTTTTACGGTTCATGGGTAGAACCCTACAAACTTTCAATACATGTAAAAGAGAGGGTATTTGCATTGGAATATGTACGACAAATGGAGAGCACAGATGTACTCTTTCATGGTCAACAAAAGAAAATGATATTTCCCTCCTTGCCATTCTCCTTTGGAGGGTTTGCATTTGACAAAAGAGGATTCAAAGTGGCAGAAGCCTTTTTTCAATTTTTCAGTTTGATGTTGACAGTCATTGGCAGTATGATCCACTGAACATAAATAGAGCAAGGCTTAAGGGCACTAGGACTTCTGCAAGAAAATATCAACATGAAAGTATGCCTTTGATTGAAAAATTTAAAAACATGGACTCCTAGGAGGAGGTCAAAAAATAGATGGAGAAATATGCTACTGAAAATAATATGTCACTACAGGAATTGTCATCACAAATAATGGCATTGCACAAATAGAAAGGAAAAGTGTAGGGCATGACATCGTCCAATTTCTACAAGAAAGCTGATAAACCATCTACAAAACCTATTCCAAAAGAGCTAATGAATGAATGTATAGATGTTGGATGGAGTCAAAGAAAAATTTCTCAATTTTGTGAAATGAGGAAGAATCTCAATGAGCCAAAGACCTCTTTAGATCGTGATTAGGTTGAAGAGGATACAATGTTTGACAAATTGTGGAATAAGGAGCATCCACCTAAAGCATATCACAGTGATATTGATGATGATTATGATGACCAGGATTCTTTGAATCTCTCATCCAGTACACAAATTCAGAGAGGAGTTGATGCATCCACCAAACTTCTATATAGAAAAGGGGCAAAAATTGTAGAAAAAATGGGCTACCAAGGTTTTGGTGGTTTGGGTCCCAGTGGAGAAGGGGTTTGGTTACCACCTCAACCACCAACTATAGTACCAAAACATGGTCAGAAACCAAACCTTGGGCATGGAGATCAATCATCAACTCAGTCAATTCCATCCACATTGGATTCATCTCAGTTAATTAATTTTGTTCCCTCTTCATTTACAGTTCCACTTCCAAGCACTTAGATTCAATCTGAATCAACTGTCACTCCCACAGCTATAGATATCATGGGTACAACTACAACTAGTGGTAAAAATTTGGTCCCAGAGATCAAGAAAGTGTAAAGAAGTAGAAGGTTACGACAAGTACTAGTAGTACTACTAGTACAACAATGCCAATGGTGACTGTGGGTCCAACAATTGCTCATCCTTCAGGAAAAAACCCTCAGAACAATCCACAAACCGCACTAATGGGTCTAGGTGTTGGTTATCCTCATGGTATTGGTGGAAGCTCGTACATCAGTGCAAGTGCTACTGCTATTTCACCATTCAAACATTCAATTGTCTCACAAAATCCTAATTTTTGTTACAATGAATTTGTAACTAACTATGAAAAATAAAAAAATAAGAATAGACAAAATAGTAAGACAATGAAGATGGAAGCAATTGCTGTAGCTCGTGATGCAGAACCTGCAACCAACAAGTTATTTCCCACATATGACATAGATAAAGATATGATGGAATTCATGGTTGTTATGCCCCCAACTAGAGATAACAATCCACTAGAGAGTCAGTTAGATCCATCTGAATTTCATGTTAGCACCCTCCAAACAGATTTATCCTAAATTAAAAATGTGGACAAGATAAATGTGTCCAAAATGACCAACCAAGTGGTCTATAGTTTAGTGATGAAGTTGGAGAGAGAGAAATGAAAGCTTCAAGGCAACCTCCCTCAAGAAAAAACTCATGAAGGCATTGCAAAGTGCATCAAAACATTCACAAATTTGCACGCACTAGTGGAATGAACATTGCTTGAAACTCACTCTTCCAAGTATGGAATGCTGATGAGAATGCAAGTCATTTAGCATAACATCAAAATTTTTCCCTTCCAACCAAAGAAGAATGGAGCATACTATAGAAACTTATAGTCTGTATGTGAAAGTACTTTCAGTTTCAATCATCTCTATATTTTTACTATATATGAATATCTTTCATATTATGCTACATACTACAATCTAGACTCTAGAATTGAGTTTAAACTAACAAGTTTGAACTTTGTTTTTTGAACAGGATCAATGTTACAGTCTTGTAGATGTTATTGCCTATGCTAAAATTGCTAATTTACTAAACTAGCTTGTCAAATGCAGAAATGTACAACTAAATCTATAGAGATGTTGTAGACTTGTAGATGTCTTACTGATTTAGATTTTGAGACTTCACATTAGGCAAATCGACCTGAAGTTGTTGTTGCTCCCTTGTTTCTATAAAAGGGAATTCAGGGTCATTGGCTTACAAGAATTGTACCATATTAGCTAAATATTGCAAATCAAAACATTAATAATTATTAATTGTGGAATTGAATCTATGATTCTATCTAATTTTCATGTTTTCCAATTCAATGTATGTTGAATAAATGAATAAAATAGAAAATGGAATTTCATTCAAGAATTTCAAATTCAAATATGAATGATCATTGATGACATGATATAAACTACACTCTACAGTAATAATACTCTTTATTCTCAAATTTTAATGATGAAACATAATACATTCTAATTTCTTTCTTTTCTAAAATGAACATTGAATGATAGGATATCATATAGTAGTTAATAAGTTCAAAAAATACCTATTGGTTGCCATTGCTAATTTAGCAAAAAATTCCTAAATTTTCCAATTCATCTCTATGTCATCATCATCATCCAATTCTGGTAGTCTAGTTGCTTCATTGTTCTCTTCATTTTTGTTTGGGTCTCCTTCAACTTCAAGTTCACTCTGACCTTCGCTTCTATGACTCCCAATCCCATGGCCAGTGCCACTGCCAACAGTACTTGTCCCACTTGGAGTCATTGTAGGAGATTGGTTAATGGTGTTGCCCAGTCCCATCCCTCTTCTTTTGCATCTTTTGTCCCAGATTTCTATTGCTTTTTGAAAAGGAAAAGTATTGACATTATACCTAGATGTGTATACCCTCAAGCATGATTCCAAATTCTTGTCTAGTTTGTTTCTTAGCTTTGATTTTAGGAAGCCCAAAGCATTGAAAACTCTCTCATCTTCCACTAAACCCAATATCATGGTTTGACATAAATCAAAAAGCTTGAAGTACTCTGAAATTTCTTCACGCAACAATGTCCTCTATTTTGGTTCTGTCCAAAGCTTTTTTGTCGAGCCTTCTTCATGTGGGTTATGCATTAATTGATATTGATGCTTTATGGTCCTTGCAAAGGTGCTTGATTGTTGTCTAAGAAGACCCTCATATAATATTCTATTGATAGTCACTCCATTGAATTCTATAGATTTGCAAAATTCCTTTATCAAAATCAGCAGCCTTCTACGATAATCTTCCTTATTGTTGAACGACCAATATTGAGGAAACACAATTGCCATGGCCTCAAGCAGTTGATCATATGGGAATCGTAATATTATTTTAGAGGAAACTCTATAGGCTATGTCCCTTGTAGTAGATGCTATAGACTCGATGATCTTGGTAAACTCTTCCCTTGTAACTCTTGTAACTTGCTTCTTTGGGGGCATTGTAGTACATTGGTATCTGAAATCCCTTTACACAAACACATAAATCTCCATTTTCAATGATCTTTAAATAATTATTAGGATCATCCAAATCTGTTAGTTTCTGCTAGTGATTAAATCTATCTTTAGATAAATTTAGGTCAGTATGATAGAGACTATCGAGTCCTCGACATGAAATTTTACACAACTGAGCATATTCTGCAATATACATGGCTCTTTGCTAGGAATTTTTCATAATTAACCTCATTTCTTCTAGCATGGGAAGAAGAGATGCCAAAGTCAAAAGTGTCTCTATATTGCTTAACCTTCGAAGCAGGTCGACACATCTCTGATTTTTTGCATTGTCTCAATTTTCATACATCAGTCCAATCAAAGATTGATATTTGAAGAATACTTGATGTGATGGTCCATCGAAAGAGATCCATCTAGTATCAACATCTTTTAGAAGCTTGTTTCCATCGATAATTCCATCAGCAAAGTGCTAAAATTCCCTAAAATGCTCAGGACTTTGACAAAAATATGCATACAACTCTCTTATTAAATCTTCAACCTTGTTTACTGAAGGAAACTTCTTCACAACTCTAAAAGCAAGATTCAACCTATGGGCCATACAGTGAATGGCAACAATATATTGTAAATAAGAAACCTACGTCTTTGTACAAAGACCATTCCTTTGACCTTGCATTATTGAAGCTTCATCCGCTCCAACACAGACCAACTTCTTTGCTGTTGTCAATTCATCCATAGCTCCATATTCAATTAAATTGCTCTTTACTAACTGAAATAAAGTTTCTACTATTGCATTGTCTCTCAATTTAGCAACAGATAGTAGATATGGTTGGTGAACATTATTCTGTATAGTATAAACATGCATGCATACCCACAATGTATTATCTATTGATGTAACTTCATCTAAGGACAATGCAATAAAGGTTGACTCTTTTATTTTTCTTTGTACATCCTCTATTTCAATCTGCGCAATACAACTTGCCCATTCCCATCCATTATTTATTGACCAATGACTGATAGGATAGTTAGGAACTTTTAGAAAGCGTAAAAATCCACTCATTTTTGGATAGTTTTTCATTGGATGCCTTCTGCTCAAAATATATAAAAAATTACTTAATTGAACAGCTTTTCCACGTTCTTCTACTTCACTTGCTTTTGCAAAAATAGCATTAATAGAACCTTGAACTTCACCAGGCTTTGTCTAAAATTTCTGAAACATATAATATTCTTCAGCATTCCTTTAATGTTGACATTGCTCCTTTGTTTTATATCTTACCACTTTTATTTCCTTACCATCTACAGTTGAGGTTTTATAAATCTTACCAACATGTTTCTCTATGGTGTCTAGTTTAAGCTACAACCGCTTTTCCTTTTTATAGTTCCAATTACAAATTGCACATCTACATTCTACTGGTGGCTCACTACAATTGGATTATCCATGGGCTCAATGAATGGATACTTTGCTGCCCAATCAAATTTAAATCTCCTGGCCATCTCCCAATAATGATTAGTTTTTCTTTCAATTTTCCTCTCCCTTTAGTTTTACTGTTAATTGCACCATCATCATCACCAAATTTGATTGATTCGTCCTGGTACTGGTTATTTATTGGATATTCTTCTTCAAGGTCATCTTCATTAGAGATATTAGGTTCTGCAACTTCGTCACTAGATTTATTAGGATCCCCAATTTGTTGAATGGACTCCTGTGTAGGTTGAGATTGTACAGGCTCCTCTGATGATGTACCTTCCTTACTTTGACCAACATTGTTGCGTCTACCCCTCCCAAAGTATGAAGATATATTTTTGCATTTCATTGGCCTCTCTTGGACATCTCCACCTTCATTAGTTCTACTCCTCTTCCTATTTAAATTTGATTATGACATCTCCATCAAATTAAGGCTACAATAAAATACTATGGACTCGTAGTTGTAGTTGTTCTAGTTCTCTACTAATTGCAATACTATGAAGAAGGCTCCTTCTTTCAACATGTTTCAATAATAAAACTCATATATCTTAAATAGACAACTACAAATAAATCGTTTTCATTTTGGTGAACGGGCCGACTGTTACATATGATAAGAACTAATATTTGGCCAAGCCCACATAATTTCAAGTAATTGAGTGGGTGAATAGGGAAAGAATTTGGGACCCCATTGTGTGTGATGCATGGCAAATTGGGTCCTAGGACAAATTAAAATTTCACATAAGAAAATGAGAATTTGGCAAATGATGATCATCGAAAGAGACACTCAATTAATTTTGTGGTGAATAAGAGTAAACATTAAAGAGAAATATGGGTGAAGAACCCGACTACCAAACATAAATTACATAGTAATAGTGGTGAACACTCCAACCACTATATGAGTATTTTATAAAATTTGGGTGAACTGGTCAACTAGTATACGGTGGTTTTTTTTGCCAATTTCTATAGCCTGATTGGGACATATTCGCCAATTGGCAACTAATCATGTTTAAAAAAATCCCTGCATCCCTCTACCATCCCACTTGGCAAGAGTCATTTTAGCCAGTTTGAACCAACCTAGGGTTTTAGTGGTTTTTACCTTGTTAAGCATAGGTAACCCTATGATTCTATGAATCATCTTCTTGGTGATCTGAATTGGTTGATCTAACCATAAATGCATGTCATGAACTTGAATTAGAATAAACCTAATCTACTTTCCTTGAAAATCTCTCAGCATATGTAGGATATGCTTTAAACCTTTTGTTTCCAAGTGCTTGTGCTTAAGTTTTCAAATTCCCATTGATACACACTTCATTATATGCCTAGTTCATTTCTAGGGTTCCTATTTCTTGGATAGAACAATGATAGAATGACTGAATATAATGAATTAGAAATACCTTAGAGGAATCTGTTATTGAGCTCCAACTAGGCCAATCTCTTCCACAATCGCTGGACTCAATTTGAATGTAGGGGCTTTATAGTCAACACCTTAAACCAACATCTCCAAACCTTTCTTTACTTTTCTACTAGAAGATGTCATACTACTTGGTGATGCTTCAAATGTATGAATAAACTTTGACAAGTCTTCTCTAAATTTCTTGGGGGTTGTGGAATAATCTTCATTGTTAGGTCTAAAAATTCATAGTGAAATAATAACCTTAAATTTCTCTTATTTAATGAAATTCTATCTTTAAGTCATCATGGATGTGTCATACAATAGTTAGCTTGGTGACAGGCTATCCAATATGGCTAAGTCTTCAACACTCAAAAGATACCTTTGACTCGATAAAGTCTCTAAACTCAGAAGGAACTTCAAGATGTTAATAGCTTTGAACTCAATAGAGTCTTCAACTTGGTAAGAACTCTAATCTCACCATTTTCATCCAAGCTCAGTTAGGCCTTGCAACCTAACCATGCTCAGTAAGGTCTAAGACATCACTTGAACTTCTATTCCAACTTAATGATCCCAATGCATCTAAAATGATGATATGTATTTTCTTCTTACTGATTGGAATTGAAGTGAGATATCTTCTTCTAAATCATAGTTCCAATAATCTCCATAAATAACTAGTTTGAAATGGTTGAGTTACCCAACTCATTAACTTGGGTGTGAACACTTTCATTACTCTTGATTGCATTCTATGGAGACTTCTTTACCCATTACTACCTCATTTGACTTCTAATATTATCATCCTTTTCTTTCTTTTCATATTTAACTCTTCCTTAGTTCATATAGTTCTTGGCAAGATGTCCAACTTCTATACATATAAAACATCTCTTTGTGGTGTCTCTCTTCCTCATGTGATGTTTTATGTAGATTTATCCAATGTGCCCATACTGACCACAATAGTGACATTTGCACCATGTGTTGTAATCCCAACCAAATATAGCTTTAACAATTTGTTCTGTTGGGTTCCATTTCTTGGTCTTGCACTCTAAAGATTTGTGCCCTTGTTTGTTCAATTTGAAACACTTTCCTTCAAACTTAGTTTTCTTTGTGCAGTCACTTGCTCTATGTCCTAGCTTATTACAACTATAACACTTTCCATTGAATCTTGGTTTTCCATTGCTCCAATACTTATTTGATGTATGCCCTATCTTTCTACAATGATTACAAGTAGGTCTTTTATTTTTTTGAGCTCCTTGCTAAGATGATTCAACTTCTTCTATGTATCATAATCCAACTTTACTTTTGTGTCTAAATTGATTTTTCTCATTCAATTGATTCATGCTTTCTTGAGATTTCATCATCCTCTCATTGGTTTGATTTTCTATGCTAAGGTCATTCTACAATCTTTCATTCTCTATCCTCAAGTTAATATGCTCTTGATTTGCATCATTGAGTTGATGAATTCCATTGTCCTTTTCTTCTATTTCATCTTTGGCTTTGGCCTTTTGTTCCAGGACTTTACCACATTTTGACTAATTGAGTTTATTGTTCTCTTTTCAACTTTATGACATCTTGATGAAGAGTAAGATTCTTTTCCAGTAGATATTTGATTGGTGTATCAACTTTATCTGAACATCTTTCTTGACAAATGTCTTCAATTCTTTGTTCAATGTAGAGATCTTTATTCATCTATGCTGCAAGGTCTATTCTTCTTTATAGGGATTGAGAGAGTCGCTCCTTTATTTTTTTGAATTTTTACATGGTCAATTGCAGATCCAACTATTCATTTTCAATAGCTTTCTCCAATCTACATACTTCCATTGCCTCTGATCTTTTCTCAAGGTACTAAACTTTTGATGTGAGAACCAATGCTTTGATACCAATTGTTGGAAATAGAATGTAGACTAGGTGACTAAGTAGGGAGGGGGGGCAAGTCAAGAACCAATAAAACTTATACTTTAGTTCACCAATTAAACCTTCATAATATAATCTGATCTAAAAAGATTGAAAGCAATAAAAAATTCATAAAACTTGACACAATATTTGTTAACCCATGAAAATTCCAAATATAAAGTAAAATTGGGGTGGGGATGATACCCAAAAGCTTTATTACTACATTATAAAGTTAGCCTATTAAATCTTACAATTGATCACTTCTGGTGATTTTCCCTATTAGGAGCAATAAGGACTATTAGGTCCACCTTGTGAAAGGATTTACAACATACAATGAAGTATGCAAGTCCACCTTGTTAGAGGATTTGGCTGATGTGCCTATTAGTATGAATTAGTGATTGATATTTGATCTACAACTTGGTTTGCTAAATGAGATACCTTTGAAATATAATGATCTCCTGACTATAATAGATAAGACTCTGCTTTTCCTTATACTACTTGTAGCCTTCTTAATTTGCACTCATACTACTTCTTTCTTAATTCACTTTGATATTACAGATATGATAAGGTTTATTACATATATACCAATCCAATAAATTATATTATGGAGTCAACTACAATACCTAATTCAAAAAATCTTTAGTAAGTTAGCTTACTATTGTAACTTAGGTTTTGAAGAGCACTTAGGTGATATTATAACACTTGGAAACACTATCAACTCAACAAACTCTAGCATTCATTTAACACTGGTGCTTGGTCTACATTGATCACTCTAGAGTAGCAGGAACTTGGTTAGCATTGGGTGACTCGGTGAATAATGAAGAAATCGATAGACTTGGTTAACATTGAATGGCTCAGTCAACATTACCTTCATTCACATCATTAACACATTATAGCTTGGTACTCATTGATAGACTCAGTAGACACTATAGAGTTCGGTTAAAACTAAAATCTTCATTGATTTCATTGAAGAGCTTGGTATAGTCTATAACACTCGGCTTACACTACACTTTTCCTTAGAAGCTTGGTAGACACTGTGAAGCATGACTTACACTATATTCTATCTCAAGTGCTTGGTAGACACTTCTTTTTGCATAAGTTACTTGATAGAAATGTAAACAAATAACTAGGTGTTAAGTGACTAATTGACAAATGATTTGACCTTAATGCCAACAATAGGGTACTTAGTTATGCTATGAATGATTGCCTTGTTTATCTTGATCAATCCACCTTCTAACCAAATTTTCATATTATGAACTTGGATGAGCACAATATTAGTCCATTCGACTTGAAAACTTTTGGAAATCCTAAGGCATGAGTAAGACCTTTCTTAGTAACAATCTTATATTCATTTTTTAGGTTTCCATCAACACATAGATTCTCATAAGCTGCTCTAATTTCTCCAACCTTACATTGATAACAAGACCTTAAATCTTGAACTATGAAGACTCTAGATGCAATTGATGATAAAGCTCTGATATTATCAACATTTTTTTCAATATTAATTGAGTTTATGAAGTTGGGTGGAGGAATTTGATCATTCCTAATGATTTGTGCACTGCTATCCTTCATCATTTTACTTCTAGATGTCATTTTTAAACTAGGCTTTTAAACAAAACTTTCAAAAATATATTCAATGAATATTTAACTTGACACTGAGAATGATACTTACTTTATTTCACAAATTTTCTATTAAATTGTTGTGATTCTTTTGCTCTAGTTGCTAAAATCACTTTGAGTGCCTTGAAATCTTCTCATAAGCTCTTTGATTGCTTGGTGACTGTAAATGAATCACCAAATTTGATAAATATCTTCAATCTTTCATTTTAGGTTTGCAATTAATGTCTTCATACTTGGTGTATGATAACTAGTTCAGTCTCCATTTCAGCTTAGTCAAGGTTATTCACTTGGTCATAACCAATTCATTCGGTTAGTATGTTATCTCCTTTGATCACTTGGTCTATACTAAAAAGCTCAATCAATATAGATTGTACCACTAATGCTCAATACTTTATGATTTTCTATTTCTCATAGTTCTTAATGCATTTTTATTTATGTAGATATGAACTTTCATCACTTCTATGCTAGGAACTAATGTAAACTATAGCATTGAGTCTATAGTTCCTACATACCTTTATTTTCTTTAGTGAGATGTGGTGTGATCACCTGATCCATCAGATTGGGTGATCATTGGGTGATCACACTTTAATCTTCTCTACTACTTCTAGCTCTTACTATTTCTATCCATGTTTTCTTTCCTTCAATTTTGTCATTTCCATTTCTTGGTGCTGGTGTTGGAGTTATGGTTTTGCAATTTCTACCGATGTGTCCAACTTTGAGACAACTAAAAAATACTATCTCTCCATTTAACCATTTCTTGCAATTTCCTTTGACACATGTTTTGATACAATTCTTTGGAATGTGTCCATATTCTCCATAATAGTGACAACTACACCATGTATTGTAATCCCAATTGTAGGAATTGCCTTTCCTTGTTGTATGAGTTTATTTTTTAGGTAACCAGTTTGACTTTTTCTAAGTCTAAACTCATGATATCCATGTCCATAATTTTGACAATTGTAGCAATGACCTTAGAATTTAGATATCCTTCTGGTTGAGTCATTTTTCTTTGATCTACATTCATGTTCTTGATGTCCTGCTTTCTCACAATTAAAATAATTACCACTTGGTTTAGTTTTATGAATTTTTTTACCATTTTTTCTTCTATATATTTTATTTATATGACCAATTTTCCCACATTAATGACATGTAGGTTTACCTTTTGATTTTGCATTCCTTTGTTCTCCACTTTTGGATGATTCTCCTTCTTCAATAGATGAAGACTATTTATTGTATTCAAGTCCTGAGGTGTCTTTTATTCTATTTGACTTCATTATGTCTTCAAAGTTCTTGATTGCTTCATTTGGTTTGTTCAATCTCTCCATGAGTTCCTTTTCATGCCTTAACTCACTTTTCAATTGTTCATTTTGTAGCTTCTAATTTTTGATCTCCAAATCTTTTCTATTTTCTTCTTGATTTTGCAATTACTCATTGATTTCTTATATCCTATTGATTATTTGATAGATTCTATACTTCAAATGATCTCTCTTTAAGTCTACTAGCCATATTTATTTTTCCTTTTTTGACCATGAGCTTGTCTTCTATTTCTTTCTTATTTTGTTCAATTGCTTCACAAAGTCTAACTAATTGAATTTCTTGTTCCATCTTGAGATCTTTTGCTTCTTTTACTAGGGCACTATTCTTCTCTAGCAATTCTATCATTGCTTCATCATTGTTACCAATCTTTCCATTGTTTAGTAGTCCTTTTGTGTCTACTTCTTTGTATTAAGTGTCATTTAGCTAAATAGCTATCTCTTTTCTTCTTTTTGGAGTTTTCCTTAACTCCTCTTTTGCTACTTCTAATTTTTTCAATTCAATCTAGATTTCGATCATCTGATTCTTAGTCATTTTTCCCATCTTATACACTTCCATCTCCATGATCTTATCCTCTCAAGGTATTGAGATTCATGATAAGGGAACTGACATTTGATACCAATTGTTGGACTAAGTATATGAGAAATAATATATTGAGAGGGGGGGTGGGGGGGAGAGGTGAATCAAGATCTTAAACTTTTGACTTCAAAACCAATTTTATTCATTCATACCTAATTCATCTCATAGATCTAATATTAAAATTTTAATGCTAAAACATAAATGAAATACATCACATCCATAAAGAGTTCAACACATAACACAATGATTTGTTTACCCATAAACACTTCAAGATAAAGGCAAAATTGGGGTGGGGATAAAACCCACAAATCTTCACTGTTAAGCAAATAAAGTTGACCTGTTAGTGTTACAATATTTGATCATAAAATATGATCTACCCTATGAGGGGTATTCCCTATTAAAATCTTAAGAGACTATTAGGTCTCACCTTATTTTAAAGTATTTTACACTTACAATGAAGTAAGGACTCTATTAGGAGGTTTACATAGCTATGCTAGAACTACTCTTTTTAGAGATTTAACTTGACACAATTAACAATAAATCATTTAGTAAATAACCCTCAGTTTTCTTTCCAAGATGTTCTTGGGTCTACTCTTTGTTCTATCTTAGAATTGTTCTCCTAATCTGATAACTCTATTTAGTCCTTCACTACTCTAATTGCTCTCTGTTTGCTCTACTTTCAAACTTCACCTTCACTCCTTTACATGCACATACATTCTTATGCTTCTCAACCTCTCTGACTCTAGGGTTAGAGTCCTTAAATAGACATTCTATTAACATTCTAGATCTTGGTTGATGGCTTACATTTATCATCTTTTTTCATTTCTATCCCTTGTGTGATTGGTTGAATTGCATGCCTTAGGATCATTACCTTTTGCAATAACGTGTGATCAAATCCTTAGATGACTTTTCAAATATTAAATTTCATATAAAAGTCAGTCAAAATTGTTTACACATGTGTTTTTCATTACAAACTTATATGTAAAAAATAAAGTACTCAACACTTGAATGCTCTGGCACTCGGTCATGTAAAAATCTTCATGTTGTTACTTAGCTTCTATATACCTACATGTTTGAAACTTAGTAATTTTTTAACATGCTTGGTCTCAACTATATTGCTCAGCTCATTCTTTTGCTCAGTCACTACTTAATACTCACCAATCACTATCTTGCTTGGTATAAGCTTTGTATGCTTGGCCTTTACCAGACAACTCGGTCATAGTGACAACCTTGTAATCTTGCCTAGTAAATGACTAAGTGTTTGGATACTAATAGACAACATAGGCTTAGAGATAAACAAATGATATCATTGTAGGTCATGATCTTGAGAGATAAGAGAATTATTTGATCCTCCTTTTCGATATTGCGAAACACAAATCTCACATAAACCATATGAATAAAATGTCTTCTTTCATACATATCTTCCCTTCACTAGGTTTCTAACTTCTTGTGGGTATCTATAGTTGATGAAGATGTATTTGTCTTAAAAACCAACATATGCATTTATGAGAAACCATGGGAAGGATGGATTGAGACTATTTGGTATTTTCAACAGAATCATGCTACAATATTGTGCCAAAACTAGATGGGCTATTATTTTGATTAGATAATTTTTGTAATAAATAACCATATGACCATTACATTGATTGTAGAGGGTGTATTTTTTTATATGTACAATAGTCAACTATATACATTTTTAAATTTTTTTTTTCCAACTATCATCTTCTTTGTTGTAATCTATTGGTTGAAGAATGAGATTACCTATGCTTCTCTTTCCATCATCAGTGGATGTAGAGCTTATGCACTCAAAATAGTTTTAAATCCCATTCCATGAGAATAAATTCATGTTATATAAGGCTATCTAGTACCTAAAAAATCACAAAAGTCATTTTCTATAAGGTGAGAAGATAAAATTCAGATTAAAGTCATTTCAATCTCAAAAGTTTAGACAACACTAACACATCTATATGTTTGTAAAATACCACAAAATTGAGAAATAAGACACACCCCTTCAAGATTCTTCAAACACTTAAAAATCCCACCAAAAAATTTCAAAATCAAAGAAAAAGTAAAACCGTCTCATAAAACCTTCTATAACAACTTACCAAAATACTACAAAATTGAAGAAGAAATCAAATCCAAGAAAAGAATAAAACAAGATGGCATGTGTACCTAATGCACAACTTTCCTATACAAAATCTCCACAACATTCCCTCCATAGAAACTTTTTTGATTATGAAACCATGCAACAGTGAGAAGAAGAAGAGTAAATAGAGGTGAAGCTATAGCTATGCACCTTATGAAAAATATTCTTAAGAAAAAGAGGTGAACCTTATAGTAATATGAAAAAGAAATAGTGTCTAAAAAATCTTATGAAAAAGTACTCTGAGACTCAATTATGTGTGTGTTCCTAGGAAATTGATATTGTTCCCTAACATCTTGTCAAATCAATGGACCACACTAAGCCTACACCACACAAGGCTAAGTATTTTTGTTGCTATCATCATAGTAATAGTTGTATTACACTTCAAGCATCTATTTTAAGACCTTATAAAAAATCAAAGATCAACATTAAACACACCCACGGATCCACTTCTCCACTTGATTATTTTAAAATTATAAAAATAAATAATGCGTATCTAGAGATTGTTTGTCTTTCCCATATCACATCAAATGATGAAATTATACATGAAAAAAGAAATCAAATAATGCAACATTGATAAGGTGGTTCTTCTAGAGCATACATCTCTAAGAATTCCTTTGTCATTCATGAAAAAAAAAATTCTAAAACATGTACCTTGTAACACATGTCCTTTGGTGAAGTGAGCTATCTCAACTATCTAGGGACTGCAAGATTATCAATGGAAAAAATACACCTATTTCAACCTAAAATATAAAGAAAATAATGTTCTTAAATGATATGTGTGAAAAAATATTCATATTCATGTGGACATGTGTGAAAAAATATAATAAAAAAAGGTTCTAGACCTGCAAAAGTAACATCATTTTCCCATCTTCTGGTGCATGTCATTTTTCTATTGCATCCAAAATAAGATTTTGCTACTCTGAATTGAGAATGCATGTGCAAATATGTTCTATATGTATGGACAATAAGTGGAACTAAAAAAATGCACCACTTTCACATTTATTTAACAAATCTATTAAGTTTTTAGAATAATAGACCATCATGAATGTTAGAACTCTACCTGTCATGGTCGAGAAAATATCCTTAGCAAGCTAGCACATAGAAAGTCATGCTGAGGAAATTACCCTTTCCTATAAGATTCAAAGTTATAATGTTCATGATGGTCTATAACTTAGAATACCTAAATAAAGACCTCTAACAAAAATGCAAACCTACTACATTTTTTAGCTCCACCTAATGTCTTATGCATGTGTATTGAGATTGCATATGGAATTATGGTCTCCTTTTGCATTGTCTGAAAACCAAGATATTGACATAGCTGGTTGTCATGCAATCATAAGTTCATGTTTAGCTTTAATTGGTTTTGAGAATAGTTTAATATTTTGTACTAATTAGTGCTAACCATGTGAAGGTGGAAGCTCATTTTCCTCAACACCCCCCGCCCCAATCTAAATTCCTCAATAAAATATAAAATTCATTCAATCTATTAATAAAATGTAACATTCATGAATTATCACATAATAAAATTCATTAATACATTAGTTTCATTAAAAAATTCACATGAATATTAAAAAATTAATGTTAGAATTTACAAGTAGGAAGTATACTTCTGAGAGGAGGGGGGGTTTAATCAAAAGTATCAAACTTTAATCTATAATTTTTTTAACTAAAATCAATACATGCATGTAACATTTCTAATTAACATGAAAGTAAAGGCATGCATGAAAAATAGACAACACAATATTTTATCACCTAGAAACCCTCCAAAAGGAGAAGGTAAAACTAGGGTAGGGATGACACCCACAACTTATCACTGTAGCAATATGTAACTTTTCAAGGTTACAAAGTTTGACCATCAACAATGGTCTACCCTATGAGAGGCCTACCCTATTAAAGGCTCCAACACCTTGTTAAAAGTGTACCTTTCTAAAGGATTTACAAAACATTCACTTGGAATGTCACCCTATTAAAGGATTTATAAAATGGTTGTTAAACCAACCTATCATCATAGGATTTTCATTCTCCTAATACAATGGCTAGAAAGTATAGTAGAATGTGTTGACCTAATCACTTATGATCTTCAATTGCTGAGTTTAGATTTCTATTCAATCCATACTTATCTAATCCTCTCTGATCTGATGTTAAGTTGCATGTAGTGTTGATACTTTGTTCTGCTTAACTAATCTTACAATTCCTCTATTCTGCTAAGTCACCTTGAATGTACTCGTCATGCTTCTGTTCTTCATTCTCTTTCACTCTGTCATTCCTCTCTTTCTCTATATTTGAATTATGGAACTTCATCCCTCTTAAAAGGTATTTGTGACTAAGGGTTAGGTATGAATCTATGACTAAGGTTAATCTATTTTTCCTCTTTAGCATTACAATTATTTGATTGGTTGCATGTAGAGTACATAGGAAATCTAATACATTCAATCTTATCTTTAAGATTCAAAATTTGTATATTAGCTGTCATGCAACATCATTTTCATCTAGGCTTGTGAAGGCACAAACTCATATTTCAATATTGTGTCACTAGACACTTGTTCATTACTGATGCTCGACACATATAGAAATTCTATCTTGCTCAGCACTTATTGTCTACTTGGCACATATACTAGCTCAACATCTATTAGTCACTCAACAGTTGAAACTTGCTTGGCACTATCTATTTGCTCAGCATCTAAATGACTCAACACTTGTTGAATTTTTGGCTCAGTACATATTGTAACTCGACATCTATATTATACTCAACATCAACTTAGAAATTTTCTTAAGTGTGTTGACACTCAATTGTCAAAACCAATCTAAGATCAACAATCTCCCTTTTTGACATGAGTGTCAAAAACACTTAACTATACATGATGAATCTAATATTTTTGAGTATAATATAGATTTTGTTCAGGATATATAAAAAACATCAAAATTGTTCAAAATTTTGTGAAGGGCTTTATATTGCAAAATTTGTAACTCCCCCTGAGTTGATGTGCCTTTGATGTATCCAAAACTTCTCATGTTGGATTTGTCTCATGCTGATTCTGATACTCTTTATTTATGCCTTGCCTTATCATTCTTTCTCTATCTACTCTATTCTAACTCTTCAAAATTTGTGACTCCCCCTTTCACATATCTTCCCTTGTAGTTATAGTTTCCTTTTGGCTTTTCTATATCTCCCCCTCAAAATTTATCTCCCCCTTTTTTGACACTTATGTCAAAGGGGTCTATACGTTAAATATTTTGCTAGAAAGGATTTGTTCACCTCCATTACTATCCTCAGAGAAACATCCCAATTTTGTAGCACAATTTCTAGTGATTTTTTCTGGATGGCTGACTCTACTGCAAGGTGAACTAGGCCTTCTAATGTGGAAAGATTAGGATCTTTCTTTAACACATTTTTTGCATAGGTTAGTTCTTTTTGCAAAATTTCCATGTGTGGGGTTATGGTAGATTGTATCTGGACTAACTTGGACTTGATGTTTGCCTCATCTATTGTTAATATAGCTAATTCCTTCTAAGATGAGGTATAGTGTGAAAATGGTTCTCACTTTGAGCTGGATCTCTTGGTAGTTGCATAACAAATAACTTCAAGTCTCTTTCCAAGCTCATAATCCTCTAGCTAGTTTCCTGTGTGAAGATGGAAGCATCACATAGCTTTATGTACAATGGGAAAATGTTCTCAAGTACTTCCTTCACTTTTGCAATTTTCTTAGCCAGTTCAACTTGTGAAAGTGCATTTTTAGTAGATATTTTCTCATTTATCTTCCCTTGAAATTTCCTTTCTAACCATTCTAGTAGTTTGACATTTGTATCAAGGTCTTCATTCTACACCTGGTCCACTATATTGGATAGTTGCTCCATAATGGGCTTAGTTTTGTCAGGTTCCTACAAGCTAAATGCATCTAGAAAGATGTCTTTTATCTCAATTAATGTTTGCCTCTATTTATACTCATTCCTAAGTATCTCCTACTTCTTTTTATTTTCTAGGGCCTCTTGTACTTCATTTATCTGATCAATGTTCATGGTTGCATAGTCATACTTAGGAACGACTATTTCTTCATCTAGTGTAGGGTCTCAATAGTGAATTACCCTTACAACCTTTGTAGAGCTTGAGCCTGGTGCTGAAATTTGAAGTGGTATTGCTTCAATGCTCGACTTTTGAGTCATTCCAATTAGAGTCCCAATGGCTAGTAGATTTACTAGGGTTTGAATTGTTTCTTGTTCCTTTTCTTTTAGGGTCTCCTCCTCTATCCTTGCTTAGTCAATTATTGCTATTTGTTGTGGTGCACCTTGTTCTTGTGCAGTAGAAGCACAACTGTTTGGTCTTTTGCTAGCTCCTCGACAACTGTAGTGATTTTGTCTATGGAATCAACCTTGGTTGATGTGTCTACTACTATCTACTCCAAAGGTTGTCCACTTGTAGCTATTGGGATATGATAAGGTGGTTCTTATGGATTCACCTTATCCCTTTTGATGTCATCTACAATATTTTGCAGTTCTTCCACATTGACCAAAATTGAATTTGTACACAATTGTGCTTGCAATGTAGTTTGGTCTTTTTGAGATCCTCTATAGTCAATGGATTTATGTTCTAACCAGAGTTGTCAGGGAAATTCTTTATAGTTATTGTATCTACAGGTGTGGTGGTATCATGTGGAGGGCTCAAGGGTGGCAGTTGTGTGTCTTGCACACTCTATTCTTGTTTTTACTCCTTATCAGGTACCACTTTATTTGTCCTTTGTTGTGTCTCCTCCACTATGTTTTCCCTTGAATTTTTCTTTGCTTCCTCCTCCTTGTCATTCTCTTCTTCTTCTTCATTGTCTTTATTTTAAAGGGGATCCTCTTCTCCTAGTTTCACTATTGTCAATCCATATATCAACTTCCATATCTTTTTTGATTTATTTACAACATCCTCAATGTTATTCTAAAGAATTTTGAAGGCTCCATACTTGGGAGAGAATTTATTCCCATTCTTTTTGCTTGCCTTAGTGATCTGACCTTTTGTTAGCTTAGGCATTACCCTGGCTAAGGTAGATTCTCTTATTTCCTTTTCCATGTTAAGGTACTAATGCCATTTATTTTCAATAATTGAATACAAATATTTTGGTATCGAGTTGTCAAGTTCAAGTGGAGTTATCTTGAACTTAGACATCATGGTGTAGACAGATTCTTCCACCATGTTTTTCTCTTCTCTACTCAATTTACCAAAATCAACACTTTTCAAGATAGTCAAGTCAGTATTATCCTTAATATTATCATAAATGTTCTCTAAATTGGATTTAGATGCATGACTTACCACTTTGAATTGGCTTATGTCCACTAACTCGGTCTTCTCTTCATCAGAGTCAAGTTGAGAAACATATTTTCTTCTCAACTTTTTCTTTGCTAGCTCTTGTTGCTTTTTTGGCTTCTTTGCTTATTTTTTGACTTGCTAAGTGGTTTCCCTAGTGCTTGCTCTTTTTTTAGTCTTGGCAAGGCTTGGCTTGGCAACTTTCTTGGGCTTTGCAGCTAATTTGGTGGTTTCTTTTCTTTTCTTTGGCTGAGGTTTAGTAGGTGCTTCCTTAGCTTCTTCTTCCTCAACACCTTCTTCTATGTCTTCTCCCATGTCTTGTGTCAAAGAAAGTGGCCCTTGATCCTAGTCTCCTTCTTCCTCATCTTCTTCTTCATCATCCTCTTCACCTTCTGCTATTCCTTCACCAAATCTAGCCTTTGGCTTCTTTACTAATTTGTCTTTTTCTTTTAAAACTAATGCTAGTTTTAGTTCCATCTCCACCTTGGATCTAACAACATCATAAGTGCTAAAGGGTTCAACACTTTTATCTACTTCCTCTACAAGTAAAGCTTTTATTGCCACTAAAACTTGATCAATATTGATTTCATATCCAAGTGGCCTTAGCCATCTAACTCTTGGCACTACAATTTGAATATATGTATAATCAATGTCAACTAGGAAATAGATGTCATTTATGTGCTACTCAACTAAGGAAATAGGTATCCTAAGCCTCTATTTCATAGACTTCTTAAAGTCTTCAAAATAGCTTATCAAAATAGTTTCAAAATTTGCTCCCATCTACTCTATGTATTCATTGATCTGTACAACAACTGATCTATTTGTTTTCCAACCCATCTTGCCAAAGGAAGGGAATTCATTCTAAACATAAAAGAATATGCATATCAAAATTGATCCAAATTTTCATTGGGCACTCTTGGACCTTCTTATGGCTCCCAAGTTCTCCATGATTTGTTGCAGTTACAGCTCAACTAGGTCATATGTATGATCCTTCTTCAAAATCTTATATCCTACATCAATTGAAACATGGGGCACACTGTTCAATCTACTTGATTGATATAATTTGTGAGAGATAAATCTAACAAAAAATTCTATGAGAGGGTCCTTAATTGTTTCAATTGTCATACCCCTCTTATTCCATTGAGCACCAATATTATTTTCAATGACCTCTTTTGAGTCACTTCTTAAGGTTTTAGGCCGATCTAGGGTTGGATACCCTATGACTCAATGAATGATTCTCTTGGTTATCTTTACTAGTCCTCCTTCTAACCATAAGAAGCCATCATGAATTCTGCTTACAACAAGTCTGATCCATTTTTTTTAAAGACTGTAGGGAAGTCTAGGGCATGGGTATATCCCTTTTTCTCAACTATGTTGTATTCTTCCTTTAACACTCCATTTCATATAGTTTATTATATGCTTCCCTAATATCCATGTCTCTTATCCCTCCTACTTTGTAATTATAGCATTTTTGAATCTCTTGAACCATGACTACTTTAGGGGGAATGATGGATAGGGTGTTGACTGGATCGTTCTTGTAGGCTACCTTAGGGATTGGTTTGAATTCTAGCTATTTTACCTCCCTGCTAACTAGTTGAACTTCAAATGGCTCCTTATCCTTGGGGTTTCTAGAGCTATATGCCATTTTCACAAACTAGGGTTTATCAAATTCAAATATTGTGTAGCTCGACACTCAAATAAATACCTTTAAATCAATGAAATTTCTTATAATATCTGCTCAAATTTGCTCAAGTGCTTTTCCTTTTCTTGAAATTGCTTCTTCACTCTTCTCATTCTTTTCTCTACATTCAAATGATGAAAATGATCAAAAAATCAAACAAATACCCTTCATTTCCTAGCATTAAATTCTTAGTGCTCATACAACTATTAACTTGACTTGTATGTATTTTCCTACATTACTTGACATCAATGCGATTTTCCTTTTACTTGACAGCAGAAGGATTTACCCCTACTTGGCATTAACTAGCATAGTTTTACTCAACAACAACTAATCACTCAACTTCCACTAGTTCTATCCAATAACTAAACACATACTATGATTTCATTTGACAATTGAAGGTAACTTTTCATACTTAGCAACAATATGAAAGCTTTTGAGTATAAACTTGCATCTTTATTCATGCTATTTATATCCTTTGCAGTACTAATTTGTCTTGGAATTGATGTATAATATAGCATTGTATATTAGTTCTTGATACCTTATTTTGCTTAGTTTGATGAAGTGTGACCACTTGACCTTTTACATGAAGTGATCCATCCATTGGATGTGCTACTTCCATCTCTTTTCTTCCATATCTTATTCATCTCTCCTTTGATGTGTTCAACATCAACTTTTTCTTTTCCTTTGTTGAACTCAAAGTTGGGTTCCCTTGATCTTTTTGGGTGATATTTGCTAATGTGTCCTATCTTTAGGTGGCTGGAACAAGTGGTTTGACTCAACCACCTATAGTAGTTTCCACTAAAAGTGTGTTCTTATGTAGTTTTTAGGAATGTGTCCATATTCTTGATAGTAGTGACAACTTTGCCTAGTGTTGTAGTCCCAATTATAATGATGTCCATGACTATTTTTCTTTGCTAGTTGATTTGGTGTCCACATAGGCTTGGATCTACATTCAAAGGCTCTATGTCCATACTTCTTGCAATTTTAGTAGTGACCTTCAAATCTTGATATCCTAATGGTTCTAGTCCTGTAGTCATGTTCCTGATGACCTTGCTTGTTGTACTTGAGATAGTGACCCATGCTTTTAGGTTTGTCATGTTGATTGGAATTATTTCTCCTACACACATTAGAGGTATGCCCCTTTTCACCACACAAATGAAAAGTGGGTTTTGTGTTCTTACCTTTGTCACTTCTTTCTTCTACAATCTTAGATGACTCTCCTTCTTTAGTGTTGGTGTATCCTAGTCCTGAAGTGTCATTACTAGATCTTGGTGATTTTAGTAGCTATTCAAAGTACTTGATGGCTTCATTAGTTTTGTTGAAACTTTATACAATTTATTTTTCTCTTAAGTCATTTTGCAATTATTCATTCTATATCTTTAGTGTGGAGATCTCAATGTCCTTGACATTCAACTCATGATGGGCATTCATCATTTGGCTTAGGGTGTCTAGCTAGATGTTGGAAACTCTTACAAGCTCACTTGAATTTTCCTCTAGTCTATCGGAAAGGTTTCTCTTGTCATCTTCTATCATTTCTTTATCTTCAACGGCTCTCTTCTTTTTCTCAGGCACTTCAAAAAGCATCATGGCTTGTGATTCTTGTTCAATCTTGAGAGTTCTAATCTCTTCTACTTGAGCTCTGTTCTTCTCCATTTGGTTTACAATTGGTGCATCATACTCCTTAGAATCTCCATTGGCAAACACTTTTGTGGTGTCAATCTCCTTGTATTGTGTATCATTCTTAGCTATGGCAATGTCTTTTCTTCTCTTTAGGGATTTCCTCAATTCTTCCATAGCTTCTTCTACAGAATGTAGAATGAGATGTATTTCAATATCTTGATTCTCTATAATCTTCCCAAGCTTGTAACCTTCCATTTCTAGATCTTTTCTTCAAGCTGTAAGGCTTTTCCTTGTAAGAACTTAGCTCTAATACCAATTGTTGGAATTTACATGTAGGAAGTATACTTCTAAGGTGGGGGTGAATCAAAAGTATCAAACTTTAAGCTATAATTTTTTAAACAAAAATCAATACATGCATGTAACATTTCTAATTAACATGAAAGTAAAAGCATGCATGAAAAAATAGAAAACACAATATTTGATCACCCAAAAACCCTCCAAAATGAGAAGGTAAAACTAGGATGTGGATGACACCCACACTTTATCACTGCAGCAACATATAACTTGTTAACGCTATAAAGTTTGACCATCAGCAATGGTCTACTTTATAAGAGGCTTGCCTTGTTAAAGGCTTCAACACCCTCTTAAAAGTGTACCTTTCTAGAGGATTCACAAAACATTCACTTGGAATGTCACCCTGTTAAAGAATTTACAAAATGGCTATTAAACCAACCTATCTTCATAGGATTTTCATTCTCCTAATACAATGGTTAGAAAGTATAGTAGAATGTGTTGACTTGATCACTTACAATCTTCAATTGCTGATTTCAGATCACTATTCAATCCATACTTATTTGATCCTCTTTGATCTAATGTTAAGTTGCATGTAGCACTGATACTTTGTTCTGCTCAATTGATCTTGTAATTCCTCTGCTCTACTAAGTCACCTTGAATGTATTCGTCACCCTTCTATTCTTTTCTCTCTTCCACTCAATCATTCATCTCTTTCTCTACATTCAAATTATGGAGCTTTGTCACTCTTAAAAGGTTTTCATGATTTAGGGTTAGGTATGAATCTATGGTTGAGATTCATCCATTTTGCCTCTTTAGCATTACAATTATTTGATTGGTTGCATGTAAAGTACATAGGAAATCTAATAGATTCGATATGATCTTTAAGATTTGAAATCTACATATTAGCTATCATGCAACATCATTTACATCTGAGTTTGTGAAGGCAAAAACTCATCTGTCAATACCGTGTCACTTGACACTTGTTGATTATTGATGCTTGGCACATGTAGAAATTTTCTCTTGCTTAGCAATTATAGTTTACTTAGCACATATACTAGCTCAACATCTATTATTCACTCGATAATTGAAACTTGCTTGACACTATCTATCTACTCTACATTTGAATGACTCGACACATGTTGGATTTCTAGCTCAACACATATTGTAACTCAACATCTATATTATACTCAACATCAAAATAGAAAGTTTCTTAAGTGTGTTGACACTCAATTTTCAAAACCAATCTAAGATAAAAAATTAAAACATAATTAAAGCATCTAGAAATAAACATCAACCATTATCAATTAAGTTACATAAATGAGAATCATTTCTTTTTTGTCTTTTTTATTTTTTTTCTTTCCCTATATTGTTACGGAGACATATCCATGTCATCATCTACATTTCTTCTCACCCGTGGACATGATCTTGTTATACTTTACAAAAGTGGGTCCTCTGCAATAACAAATAAAAGGGTTAAATTTAAAAAATTTGAGACTTCAAAGACTTTGAAATATATAAGCATAACACTCTTTACCTTGTCCAACCACATCATCTTTTTTACAGCTTGAACCTCAACACATTCATTGGGAACAACCTTTACATCCCCATCAACTACAATACAAGTGTTCTTATATTTCTACTTTCTCTTGTCTATTAGTGTTAATCACTTTCTCATTTATAAGGCACACTCAGATGGTCATCACTATGACCAAGCTACTCTACATAGGTTGAGTCATGTACTTAAACTAGTATATATTGACCAATTATATAGAAGCCAACTAAAGTATGGTATATGGAATGAGCTCATTCAACAACTGAGCAAGTTATTAGTGATCGAGTATAATTCCAAGTATATAAGTACTAAGTGATATAGTTTTTGTCAAACAAAATATATGTCGATAACAAAATTTAGGCAACAACAATGTCAAAAACTAGTAATACTAGAGATCGAGAAATGTAGAGCTTATAAAAAGTTAGGAAAAATGATTATCGGACTGACTTGGAAGGTATTTTTATGTTTTGAAGAGTTTTTTATAGAATATTTACATGGCATGGATCACATATCCCCATGTTTATGTTCAATGATTAGGATGAAGAAGCAAAACATAGAAATATCTAGAAGACTCTGCATGTAATATTTATAAAGAAATGATCTTCACCTAGATCAAGAGGATGTGAGAGCTGAGAAAGTGGTCATATGCATGCATGTGAAGAGAAGAAAAGGAGATCAAAAGTCATTCAACGATTATGTTATCATCTAATAGAACAAGTGACTTATTCATAAGAAATGAAAGTGGAGGGGAAAGAAAAGAGTATTAGATTAGGGGAGAGGATTAGTTAGTAAGGAGGAGACTCAAAATTAGCTTGCAGAGAAAACTAAGAGTCATGTACTGAGTCTATTTTAATAGAATTTAATCATTGTAAATCTCTTAATAAAGTGGTCTTAACATATCTTTGTAAATCTCCTAATAGATTCCTTACTTAGTTGTAAGTGTGAAATCCTCTACCCAGGAGAAATCTAATAGTTTCTTTATTGTTTAACATGACAGACTCCTCATAGAGTAGATCATATACTATGATCAAACATTATAACCTTAACTGATTAAATTTATTACTACAGTAGTTAAGATTTGTGTGCATCATCCCCACCCTAATTTTATCTTCACCTTGGAGGGTTTTTGGGTAACAAATATTGTGTTATGTGTTATTACTTGCATGCATGTGACTCAATTAATTTACATGTTACAGCAAGTTTACATTTATTGTATTACATGCATAAGTTATTATTGGATGTGGATGAATTTGTGAAAAAGGTATAAAAATTTTATAGACCCTGATTCACCCCCTCTACCCCCCTCCCCTCTCAGTATCTAGTTTACTCCTCCATAAATCAACAATTGGTATCAAACAAGTGGTTCTTTGAAGAAAGTTTAAAGTCTTGTAGATTAGGTCTTGGAAGATGAAGGATTTTAAACTAGATAAGACTATTGAGAATTAGGTGATAAACATCCAACTCACACTATAGAAGTTAGAATAGTCAAGACAAGATCTAAAGAATTCCCTAAAAAGGAGAAATGAAAGTGCCATACAGATAAAGAAATTATCTTATAAAGAAGCTGAAACTAAAGGATTATTTGACCCAATGAATCCTAATGAAAAATAATCTACTAAGCTACTAGAAAAGAAAAAACTCCTCAATGAAGAGAGAAGAGCACTAAAGAAAGAACATGAAATCCAACTAGTACAACTATCAGAAGTGACTAAATAGAGAAAGAAAGTTGAAGAAGGTAGAATAATGGAAGAAGATGACAAAAGGGTAATGGTCACCTGACTAGAAGAAAGGTTATTAGATGTATAGAAATACACAAATAAACAAATGGAACAGAGGAGTCAACTAATGACTACAAATCAGATATTGAATCACAAAGACATGGACATTTCCAACCTAAAATCTCACAATGAGATACTAAAGAATGAGAAGGAATCTATGGAACAATTCAACAAAGAAAAGAAAGCAATGAAATATTTTGAAGAACTTATGAAGTCATAAAGCTATTCCAATGGGTTAGGATATTCATGCACTAAGAAAGAAGAATAATCAATGAATGGAGAAATGAGAAATAGAAAACCAAAAGACAAACCGACTTGCTATTACTATGGAAAAATTAGGCATACTACAAATATCTTTCAAATAAAATATGGTATGTGGTTGGTTAGTATGATGAATCTATATCTAAGGGTTGGAAACCCTTTTTACATTGATTTTGCATATAATTAGTTCCAAGTAATGTACCAAAATGACATACTAAAGTCATTAAATTATCAACCAAGGATGTAAACTTGAAATGATGCCTTTAAAGTATATGCTCTAATTCATTTGATATGTCATTGTGACCTTACAATTCTTTTTGAAATAGATACTAAGATAGGAAATGAAATGGAAACTTAACCTAGTACTTAGAAATGAAGTTACAAACATGAAATTGAACTATTTACTTATGCTACAGGAAACAACCAACAATTATGTTAGCATATGGCTATAGGAGCAATAGAGCTCTAAAAATTATGCTTTTTTTCTCTAGAATGAAAGATTAATTTCTACCTAACTATGAACTACATTCACCTCCTATGTGGGCCCCCACTGAAGAATGAATAAACAATAAATTAGAGATTAAGAACTATAAATATCATTTTATTAATGAGAAACTCAGAAGTACATATTGGAATAATAGGATTGCATTTATCACCTGTTGGATTACAAGAGAGTTTCCTATCAATGTATCACTTCTAAAATCTAAACTTCTAGCTTATTTATAACATTGACATAAAATAGAAGTCCTAAAATCTAGGATCATCCAATGCTAGGGCTATGACAAGATTGATAACACAAAGTTATTTAATACAGGCATAGGTTGTGCTTCATTTGCACATGAACTTAGGAGTTCATGGCTTCTAGATATACTCCATAATGATTTCCAACTACCTTGACTCAACCCATAACAAAAACTAATAACTGAAAGGTCATGGGATCATTATGAATTCAAAATCAAAATAGTCAACCACTTTCTTATCATATCCAAGATAAAATTCATAATAAGTTTTCTCATATCAATTTTTCTCTTATCGCATGGCTACATGAAGAACTACATAATTCATGCAAGACAAAAAGATACATCACTTGACTCTATATAATCATACATACATACATACATACATACATACATACATACATACATACATACATACATACATACATACATATATATATATATATATATATATATAGAGAGAGAGAGAGAGAGAGAGAGAGAGAGAGAGAGAAAGATAATAGTATAATTATAGTAGTCTAAATAAATTCATCCAAAAATCATAAAGTTATCAAGTCCTAACCATCAAAGCATATAAAAATATGAACTCGCATCATTTTCCCCCAACTTTTCCTTTTGCTAGTCCACTAGCAAACATGAAGTTCTTTACTCTGGCCCACATTCTATAATATACAGTTGTCTTTTGTCATGTACCTCCTTCTTCAAAGCTCCAGTAAAAGCCCTTTGTATCTCTATGATTTTCCCATCTCTTCACCTCTTCTACCATATAATAATCATTTTGATTTTTAGCATTAGCCAATAAAGGAGAAATAAGCATAGGTGGCTGGAAGGTAAGAGAAATCGAAGGACTCTGTTGAACCTTGCCTAACATTATGTAACAAGAATCTCATCTGTTAGCCAAATTTAAGTTAAGGGGTGAATATGGATCCTTATTTTTGAGATCCTATGTCATGCTAGCCCACCTCCACTGTATTTTCTTCATAGCCTCAAGCAATTCTACTTCAACTATCTTTTTATACCCATCAAATGCAACATTTTTTAGAGGGTATATTGCATGAATTCCTATGTCAGATGGGGAAATCTTAAACCAATCAAAATAATAAGTCTTAGGATATTTAACTTTAGGCCTTAATTACATGAGAATTTTTTCCTCTGATTCTCTACAAGATTTAGCTTGTACTTCCCTACTAATTTTATTTTGGATCCATGACATTAGGGCTCTCAATTGAATATCTCCAACATACAATAAAGGATTTCATTCTCTATTATTAGGTACTACAAGGTTATGAAGGAAAAAATCACACCACAAATTTTGTATTATTGTAGGAGAACTATGGAAATCTTGTGAAAACTCAAGGGGTTCAACCAAGGATGAATATTTATTTCTTATTAGACAAGTCATCTAATAACTCCTAAATTTTTTTCTCAAGAAAAAAGCATATATAGGATATGGAGAACAAAATCTCATAAGTGTAGGTACCCTTGAGGTTACCTTAATAAACTTGGTCTGTAACTTCTCTACTTCTTTCTCCTAGAAGAGATCTTGATAAAGACTATCAATAACTTGGTTTAACCATTTATGTTGTTATTTCTAATTAGAGAAATGAAAGATAATAGAGAGTCATGACACAGAGGGGGAGGCACCTGACTTAGTATTTATACTAAGGTATCCTTTTTCTATGGTTGGAACATCAATTTCATGTTTAACTAGAATTTCAACCACTTCAAGGTGTTTCTTCTCTACCCTTGCTTACTTAGATTTGTCAAACTAATGAGAAATTGTGGCCAGTGCATCTAGACCTTATTTAAGTATTTTTTGTGCTACTTCATTTTAAAAACTCATGTTAACCCCAAAATATGTTTCATAAAATTTTTTGTCTAAAGCTACAGGAGGTGACTCTAGAATGACCTCTTCCATAAGGAAGTCTTCCTGCAACACATTGTCATTTTCTAAGTTCATAGAGTCATTAACCGACTGAGGTTCCTAAGAGGATGAACCCATCCTATGAAACACAAATTTTTTCTCATGAGATCTAGAACCATCTTTAATTATTACATGGTCTTCATATTTTTTAGCTTAATGGGGTTGCTCTATTTCAACCTTAGGTGAGGAATTCAATAGATTTTTTTGTTGACTATCAAGTTCATTTATTTCTTGTTCTCATGGCTTCAATATTTAGGATGAACTCTAGAATTGGTTTGTGGTTTATCTATAGGAACATTTTTCTTTTTTTGTAGAGGTTCTCCTTACTAGTGTCGCTTTTTCTTTCTAAAGATTTTTCCATCTTCTATAAATAGGGGAGGCTATAGGAACATCTTAATGTGTCTTTTGACAAAACCCAAAGGCCATTTCACTTCCTTTTTTTCCTTCCTCACAAAGGTCCTAGTTTGCATAGAAGAGGGTGTAGTCTTTGCTTCAAAAAATTTAACTTTCTTCTTGCCTTTAGCCTGGTATGACCTAGACCTAGAGGCTCTAAGGGAACTCTCATGGGTTTTAAGCCTAGAGCTTCTATATTTTCTAGAGGAAGGTGTTGATTCTATCTCCTCAATTATCTTTTTAACCCCATGTTTAGTGCAAACTCATTTTCCCATGCTCTGACCTATAGGACTTAGGGTTTTTTTTTCAAATTTTCCTAAAAGAAAATTTTCCCATGACATGTCTATTTGTTCCTTTAGTGCCATTTCCACTATTAAATTGATTTTTAAAAAAATTAGAGATAAGCTTACCTCACACTATTGAAACCCTCTTCTTCAAAATATGGAACAAGAAATTGGGAACATTCAATAGGCAATTAGCATGGTGTAAACAACTTAGAAACTTAAAATGAATGAAATATAAAAAGAATTGTTGTCCTTCATAGGTAAAGTATCTTATAATATACATGGCACAATTTCTATCAGGATCTGGAAATGAAAATTTATTTTTACCTTGTCAACAACCAAAGGTTGGACATAATTTGAGCTTTGGCTATTCTAGGGTCAAAATTTTCTGAAAATTCCTCTCCTTCTTGCGAAAATCACATAACTTCAGCTACAATTTCCTTAGTGAATAACATGCTTAACCTTTTTACCATAGCTACATTATCCATTAATGTGCTTAAAAACTAAGTAGTGACTTGATCATCCCAATTGGTAAGTTTCTAGACTTAATCAATCCATCCCTTGGTTCTAAAAGTATCCAACACATAGACATATAAATTCATAGCAACAAATAAAATGCAAGATCACAACAAGGGTTTGTAGGAAGGAAAAAGTTAAAAAATGGAGACAAAAAAAAAATTGTAGGATAAAATAAAAAAGATAGAGAAGTTAAGTTGTTTTTTAACAATAATTTCAAATCTTCAACATATCTTGAGTTCATTTCCCATAATTATCTCCTCATACTTCACATACCAGCCACTTAGCAAAATCTGTGTAAAATAAATAATTTGTTAAGAACTATCATGTCATAGGATAAATTGGATATGTGGAAAGATTTACAAAGATTTGGAAAAATAAATAGCATATAAAATATCATTGCATAAAACAAAAATAATATATGCTTCCCCCCAACTTAATTGAGTGATTGGTTCCAAAATTGCACATGTGATAAGAGTGATGCCAATAAAGTAAAAAAATGATGAAATATGTATCATGGATAGTATGTATGAATCTAGAAAAGTGATGAAGACAACAAGATGTTGTCATTCGATGATGAAGAACAATGAGATAGAGATGATGAGATTAATATGATGAGATGGGGATGGAATTTATTATGAAGAATGTACTTTCAAAAATAAAGTATTTATCATGAAATTATGTAAACTATTAAAGAGAATAATTGTTGTGAGCAAAAATCTCAAGCCTAGATGCTACAGGAGACTCTTCAACATTGTGGGAGTGAAACTACTACAAGAACTCTTCTTTCCTTTGAGGCTTATGATAAAGCTTAAGCCTTTGTCCATTGAAAAGTAATTTGAAACACACAAGATTAATAGTGGATAATTGGACTACACCATTTGGAAAGACATAAATGCTTTCATAAGGCCTTAACCATCTTGTTTGAAATTTTCCATTTGTATGCTGATATCTAGAATTATAAAGAAGGGCCCATTCACCAATTGCAAACTTCTTAGCCTTGATAAAATTGTCATGCCACTATTTCTATTATTATTGAACTATTTTTGTATTATAAAAGGCAGATTTCCTCCATTCATCTAATCCATTGAGTGCTAAAATTCATTCCTTTTGGATAGGAGTAAGATCCAAATTTAATTCCAATATTTTCTGTAAGGTCTTGTGCTCAAATTCTACAAGCATTATTTCTAGTTTACCATATACAAGTTGAAAAGGGGTGAATCTAGTGGTGGTTTTCCATGTAGTTCTATAAGCCCACAATGTTTGAGGTAGTTTTGCAACCCGATCCTTCTTATGAACTGAAACTTTTTTACTAAGCATTGCTTCAAGCTCTCTATTACTAACCTCTACCTAACCATTAGTTTTTGGATGATAGGGGGAAGGTTTTCCATGCCAAATTTTATATTTGTCCATTAGAGCAATGATTTAATGTGAAGTGAATTGAGGACCTAGGTCATATACCAATTCTCTTGGAACACAAAATCTAGTGAAGATATATACATATAAAAATTTATTAACATTTTTATCCCTAGGGTGCTTCATTAGCTTGGCTTTAGCCCACTTGGTAACATAATCAGTACAAACCAAAATGTAAGATTTACCTTGTGAAGTAGGTTTGATAGGTCCAAAAAATTCAATCCCCATTACAACAACCTATGGTTGTAGAGGCATCTCATCTAATTTTGTAGGTCTTCTCATGTATTGGAATTTATCACATTTCCTAGTGTACTGAGCTACATCTTTGTGAAGTGTTGGCTAGTAGTATCATGTAGCCAATATTTTGAAGGCTGTTCTTTTGGCTACAAAGTGAGCTCCACATGGTTCATCATGACATGCCCGAAGAATGTCATCTATTTCATCTTCCCTGACACATCTACACATTACTTCATCAAGCCTAGTGTAGAGAATAAGTCCAATTATCTAGAAAAATTAAAACTTTTCTTTGCTAATACTTTCTTCTTCTTAGGAGAAAAATGAGCTGGTGTCCTTCCTATGGTTAGATAATTTACAATATCAACATACCATGGATTTTTTGCTGATAGTAAGAAAAGATTTTCATCTAGAAAATTGTCATCAATGACTACAGGATCCTCATGGACATATAAATGAGATAGGAAGTCAGCTACTACATTGAATTTTTCTAGTTTGTCCACAATAGTGACATCAAATTCTTGCATAAGCAATAACCATCTAGCCGGTCTTCCTAATATGGTAGGTTTATTCATCAAGTATTTAATAGATGAATGGTTAGTATGGAAAAAATATCTCATAACTAGAAATATAATGTATGAACTTATTTAGTACATAAATGACTGCAAGAAACTCCTTTTTGGCTACTATATATTAAATTCAGCTCTTTGCAAGTTTTTATTGATAAAATAAATGACATGCTCCACCACTCTTTTTTGTCCCAACACTACCTCTATGGAATAATTAGATGCATCACTATGAATATGAAATGGAAATTGCCAATTTGGTCCTCTCAATACTATTGCTATAATAAGAACCTCTTTAAGCTACATGAAAAAATTGTTACAGTCAAAGTCCCAAGAAAAGTAAGTCCTTTTTTGATAAGTATTAGAGAGGTGTTAAAATTTGATTGAACTCTTTGATAAACCTTCTATAATACCCTACATGTCCCAAGAAATTTCTTACATCCTTTTGATTCTCAGGAGTACGAAAAGTACTAATCACTTCAATCTTTCTTGGATCCTCCAAGATGCCTTGTGATGAAATGAAATGACCCAAGACAACACCTTCCTCCATCATCACAAAATAATTTTCACCATTAAGAGGAAGATTATAATCCTAACATATTTTGAGGACTTTTTCCAGGTTCATTTTGGCTTCTTCAAAAGTGGTCCCATAGGTAGTAAAATCATCCATATATATTTCCATGCATTCAATAGATATGTTAGATGAAATACTAATTATGGCTCTTTGGATTGTAGCTAGAGCATTACATAAATGATAAGGTAAAACTGAGTAGGAAAAGGTTCCCCATGGGCATGTGAAAATTGTTTTCTCTTGGTTCTCTAGAGTGATTTGAATCTAATTATAGCCACTAAAACCATCTAAGAAAGAGAAATGCTAGATAAATTGTCAAGGATTTGGTTAATAAATGACAAAGGAAAATGGTCTTTTTTGGTAGCTAAGTTCAGTTCTTGGTAATCTAAAAAAACTCTCCATTTTCTACCCTTTTTTGGCATAATAACAAGGGGGGAAATCCATTGACTATTAGATATTCAACATTTAACAATTTCTACAATTCAGTCTGGACTATATCTCTTAATATAAGATTAACCCTTCTTTGAGGTTGTTTGACAAGATTATATTCAGGGCTAATGTAGATCCTATGAGTAAAAATATTAGAATCTAAGACCTTAATTTTTGTGTAGTACTAAGAAAATGCTTGTCTATTCTCTTGCAACAACTTTAGTATGCTTTTTTGATGTGTAGGTGACAAAGCATTACTAATGTTCAATTCTTTTCCTAGACTCACTACAACCCTATTTACTTTTTCCATCATGGATATTTGAGAAATTGGATTTGTATGAATCTCATGTGGAAGTAATGAGTGAAGAAATTGGGAGGATGTTAAATATTGATGTGCATTTGGTGATGGTAAGATAGTTTCCAAGATACAGTCTTGTTATGAACACACCTAAAAATTGACTCCATATTCATTGGTGACAATTGATGAGATAACTTCATCATCTCCTTGAGAGGTTACAAATGGATCTCTAATTATCATAATAAGCCAATGGAGTGAATTAAGTTCTAGCTCTTCATCTCCCAAATCAGGCCATACTAATTGATCATCTTGCAACATGAGTTGATTAGGGGAGTATAGGGCCAAATTCTTGGTATGCATCCCATTAGATATTGTCATCATACTAGACCTATAAGCTATATAAGGATCAAAAGTAGTTAACCAAGGTCTCCCTAGGATGAGAGGATACCCATCAATACTGGATTCTAGGAAAATAACAACAAAGTCTATAGGATATTCACAAGAATTTAGTGAAACTATAACATCCTCTATCATTCCATATAGTTTAATTATAGAACTATCAAAAATATATGAAATTCTTGATGTTTCTCTAAGGCCAATAGTGTTCAAGTGAGATAAAACTTCTTTTGTCATTACATTGATAGATGCACCTAATTCAACCAAGGATTTTTGTACTTGAATTCCATGAATAGTAATAGTAACCACATGACTACTTGGATCAAAATATTTAGGTACTATCAAATTTTCTAACATAAGGTCTGACAATTGTCCTAGAATTTGAATATTTTAAGGATCTTTCCATTTTCTCCATGGTTGTCTTATGAAAGCTTCTTTAATGGTATTTTTTAAACACAAAATTCTTTTATAGCATCTAGTAATGGTATCTTAATAGTCATATGCTTCAACTAGTTAAGTAAATCCATTATAGCTTGGGTTTGCACAAGTACAGTTGAGTTTACAAGCCTTTGAGAAAATGGTGGATCTCTTGCTATAAGAGAAACTTTTTGTACAGGAAAATAGTATTTTTTAGTTGAAAAATTGTAATGCCCCACCTAGAGATCCTTGGGACAAGGATAGATAAAATCCAAACAACTCTTTTTTTTAAATAAGTAAGAAATCACAAGAAAACCAACATGCGTAGATCAAGAAGATTGCAACAAAAGACTAACCTACAACCAAACACCAAAGATCTCCAAGCACCACCACTAACCAAAAAAATAAACAAGAAAATAGAAGAGACCAACCATGGTCTTTCACATGTATAGGATGAAAAGGAAACACAACTCAACTATTGAACACCATGCTGAAAGACAAAAGTTGACTCCTAAAAATTGGTTGTCTGAAATTTTGAAGCCCTAAAATTTCCTAGAATCTTTATCTTAGCTCATAGTGGTTTGGAACCTATCACAAAAGACTCGTTACATATATTAAAATATATCTTAAGTATAAGGAATTAAATATACATCAACTTATACTTAAACAGTATATTTTAAACCCCATAGGAAATCTATTTTTAACTAGGAAGGTGTAAAACATAACAGGATGTCCAAAACCAACTTCCAAATTTTCCCTAGCCAAGCCTAGATACCCCCATATTTTTGCTATATTTTAAACCCCATAGGAAACCTATTTTGAGCTAGAAGGTGTAAAACATTACAGGGTGTCCAAAATCAACTTCCAAATTTTCCCTAGCCAAGCCTAGATACCCCCTATTTTTTCATGCAAGGCCAAAAAAGTGACAAATTCTTGCGCGAGGAAGTGTAACATACCACACAAGAAACTATAATCCGTATGAGAAAGTGCACCAAATTATGTGAGAATACTTGGCCCAACATCCAAGACACCAAAACTGGTGTTGGGTTTTGCACGAGAAAGTGCTAGAAGCTGCATGAAGGAACCCAACACATCACACAAGGACTTGCATTCTCGCATGAGAAATTGCAAGTTTGCACAAGAAACCAAATTAGGAAGCCAAAAGAACATTAAGGTAAAAAAAGGAAATAAAGTTCCTCCATACTGGGGAGTACTAGATCCACATTTCGAGGGAAGGACTCTCGAACTATAATTGAAAGATGAAAAGTTGGAATCTAACCATCTAACAAATAATGAAGGGAAAATGATTGAAAGCAAAATTACAATGTACATAATTAACATTGCAATAAACTAAAACAACATAACAATGTACAATACAATCAAACTAAGTACGTGGTTCCTCCCAACCATAATAGCATCATAAGAGCATCGTGTGCCCTAGCCATCCCCTATGTGTAACATCCCAAGCTAATGATTAGATCATCAATACTATCATATAAGGACATCACTACTAAAACATGCTACAATCATAAACATAGGGAAATCTAACATGCTAAAATTAAAGCGTAAGATAACCCTACAAATACGAAAACATCATCTATCATATTCTAATCATCAAAATAAGGAAATGCATCAATAAATAACATCATCAAAACATGATATACAAGCATCCCACTTAAAGCATAAATCACAAGAAAGCATACTCTGAAACTCGAAGCACCAAGTGAAAGCATTCAATGATAGTCACACTAGGATAAAAGACTATCTCAATACAGTAGTTTGTAGCAGTGGTGTAGGTAGCTATGCCTCCAAATTGTGTGGAACCCAAAGGCCCACTTCTGCCATGATGATCAAGATAATGATCGAACCACAACCACACATAAAGAAAAACATCCATGGCTAACACTCACGCCAAGCAATATGATGACTGAAACCAAGACATAGACAATGCATAAACTATAAGTCCTGGTTAGACACTCAATGGGTTACTAAGTAGGAATTGACATCATGGAGAGTTGCTTGGCATCAATAAGCCCAAACCAATATTGGCAGCATCAACTTCCTAATAGAAGGTACACAATCTAGGTAGCATCAACTTCCCAACGGAAGGCACATAATCTCCTTTTTAATCATCTTATAGTTTATTACCACCTAGTGTTTTATTTAGTTATCACTTATGTAAAACTTCCTTTGCTAATCGAGAAATGATCACTAGGCTATGAGATATAAGCCCCTCCATGTTACCCTACCCTACCCATGTTCATCCAATGATGAGTGCCTGTAGGCATACAAATTCCAAACTTGGCCCCAATGACCATAACTTCCAAAAGTACCACAAAAGATTAGGACTTGCAAGTCACTCGACAAATTTACTTGCATGTGGCACACCACCATCATGAAGATCATAACATAAGTTTACTTGTTGAGAACATAATGAAAAAAGTCACTCAACTAAAAAATAGACTTGGGAGGATAGATGTGACACATATCCCAATGCAAAAAAAAAGTGCAATAATGGTCCACTTGACATCCAAATAGATGATCCAGGTCCATGACCAAACTCATGCCAAGAAAACTTGAGAAAATAGGGCAACATGCAAAATGAGGTAAAACCCCCCAAATTGGAAAACTTTGAAATTAAGACCCATTTGGTCTTTGGGTGCAAAACCCCTAAAAATCCAATAATATTTGGGTTTAGACATTGTATGCAAAAATGGTTAGCATAATGGCATGAAACCCAAAACTCCCATCCCAAAAACTAGGAAAATGTTCATACTTGAACAACTGGGTAGAACTAGCAAATAGAAATAGAGGGGAACACTAGTTCTCAGTCTCCAAACAAATAGCTACCAAAAATAAAATTGAAACAAGAAAATGAGAAAGCCCTACTTGACAATAAAAGGGGTAGAAACTAAAACCTGCACAATAAAATAAAATATCCATCGAAGCTACCATAAATCATGGCAAAGCAAGGTCTACCTGAGCTAGATCCAATAAGACCAACCTTGCAAATATCCCATGCTCATAAGTCCTAGAATGAATAGAAATCCAATCCTTTAAGAAGAGAATTTTAGAAAAGCTCTCAAATTTGTATTTTCAAAAAGTGAGAAGTCAATAAAAAAATCCATTTCTCAATACTTATTCACTTATCAAGTGAAAATCAATTAGGGAAAATAGCCAGTTAGACTAGCTAGACTCTGAATCAACCCAAATGAAAATAGATTATTCCTCGTAATGGGAATTCACCTAAGGAAAAGTTGCAAGAAATTAAATTTGACAAGATTTAAAGCTTGAAAAGCCAAAATCATAGAAATCACTAAACAACTTTCATGACAATGTGAACCTCTAAATGCACAGACATGCCCACTGGTCTAATCACATAATGCAGATGAGTTTATATTTACTATTCATTGAAGGGTTTTAATTTAAACAATCAAAATAAGGATACATCAACCATACAAGGATGATATTGGTAAAATATGAATAGTTGAATCACTAACTCCATGAGCCATTGCCAGGGATATAATTCCTGCACACTAAAATACATGATCAAGTGCAATTGCATATATAATATCATAGCCAAAGCAATAATGCATTAAACCTAATGAATCCATTTACATCACTCATGTTCATATAAAGCATGAAGAGACAAGAATGATGTAAATCACCATAGCATAATATCCATAACATAACATAAATAGAAATAAGTCCAAATACCAGATAATCAAATATCATCATAGATCTACTATCATCTCAAAATGGCATCAACATGCAAATATGATAAACTGAACAACATAGCAGTAAAGCATCTATGATACTAAATTAAAGTATAACATTCGACCCTCAGGTCATCTCAAAGTACATATAATAAGAGTATCAAGTATCTCTCGAATCAAAATAGACAAGGTACAGATTGCAAACACGAGAGGCACTACAAAAATCTTCAACCTTAATGATTATAAGACCTTGAGGTGAAGCAAGAGTTGTTCTTGACCTTAAATGGATGTCATTTAGAGAGATAGAACAACTTTGTGATTGAGATGGTGGCTTCTTATTGTTAGGATCAGGATTAGGTTGAGATGGTAGTTGGATTGGCTTAGCTTGGTTATTATTGACTAAAGGAGGAGGAATTATAGCTTACAATTGAGGTGGTGGCATTAAGGCTTGTTTATTGGATTTGTTAGACCATTTTAGGTTGCTGCCAACCTTGCTGAGGTTGCTGCCAACCTTTCTGAGCTTGTTGCCAATTATTATTACTACTAAAGCCTTGAGGACAACTATTCTGATAATTTTGTCATTGAATATTATTACCATAACTTTGAAGAGGATCTTGTGGCATACCTAGTCTTTGGTCCCATCATCTTTTTTGAGAAACATAGAGTACCTCTCCATTTTCATCAATGGATTTAAATTCTATAGGCATTGATTGTGGTTCCAAGGTTGCAATATTCTTGCATTTGCATTTCCTCTTCCTCTCTCTATAGTTTGGATAATATTCAGCTAGCATAACATCAACTTCTTCCTTCTTCCTTCTTTCTTTCATATTTCCAAGTTGAGCAGCAACATCATTTATGATGTCTTATTTGAGATTAGAAAAAAGATTGGACAACTCCACCTTAGATACTCCTGAACTATTAGGCTTAATAGGCATGGACCTAAGTCCTCTACCCTTCACAAAAACTCTTGAAGAATTCAAGCATATACTCTATATGTCATTCTAGTTCCTCTGAGTAATGTCCCCTCCCACAATAAGGTCTAAAGATTATACACTTGAATCATTTACACCATTTAGATAACATTGTTTTTGAGATTCCTCATTCAACTAGTGCTAGGTATTGCGTTACAAGTTAAACACAAAGCTCAAGACATAGTCCTCCAAGGTCTCATCTTCTTCCTATGACATCTTGAAGATTTCATCTCCCTTCATATCATGACCCCTAAAATACTCCTTTTATTTAGTAAGAAATATATTTTTCATTGCATCCCAATCTCTTACAACATTGGCACCTAATCCCATGAAACATCTTAGAGCAACCTCCTTGAGAGTAGATGGAATCAATTTTATTTTGTGGGCATCTTTTGTATAACCATAGCTCTTAGAGAGTATGTCAAATTTGAATAGGAAGATTTCAGGGTCTTCTGTGATACAACCATAAAACTTGGGAAGCATAGAGATAGGTATATTTTTCAAATTATTGTTTTCATGCAAATCATTGATAGGAAAAGGAAATCTAGGTTGACCCATCCTTGGAGGTGGAACAACTTGTTGGAGAGGATTAAAAACAAGGGATAATGGATTATCTAGATACCCAGGTCAAGCAATTGGTGGTAATAATTGGTCCTCTGCATCAACGAATAGATTTTCAAATAGTTCTTCTTCTTCTCCATTCTCAACTTGGGGTTCCTCAGGTTCAATATTAAAGATAACTTCTGGTTCAAATTGAGTAGTTTGGGGGAGGAATCTCCCAAGGTGATCTCTTTTAATATCCTAAGGTGATCTCTTTTTCTATTAAAAATGCATGAACTAAACTAATGCAATGAATTCATATATGAATTAAATTGACACCATCCCCAATAATGGTGCCAAAAATGGTTGGTCAATATAATGACTCTATATCTAAGGATTGAGCACCCTTTTACATTAGTTCCACATACAATCAATGCCAAGTAATGTACCTGGATGACACACTAAACTCATTAAATTATCAACCAACGACGTAAGCTTGAAATGATGCTCAAAATTTATATGCTCTAATTTATCTAATATGTCATTATGAGCTTACAAAAAAATGCTGAAATAGATACTAATCTAGGAAATTAAATGGCAACTTAACATAGTACTAAAAAATAAAGTTACCAACATGAAACTAGACTATTTACTTATGCTATAGAAAACAACCAACAGTTCTGTTACCATATGGATGCAGGAGCAATAGAGCTCTAAAACTGATGCTTTTTTTCTATGTAATGAAAGATTAATTTCTACCTAACTATTAAGTACATTCACCTCCTATGTGGGCATCCATAGAAGAAAGAATAAATAACAACTCAGAGATTAAGAACTATAAATATTATTTTATTCATGAGCAACTCACAAGTAGATATTATAATAACATAATTGTATTTATCACTATTGTTGAATTACAAAAGAGTTTCCTTTCAATTTCTCACTTCTAAAATCTAAACTTCCACCTTATTTATAACATTGACATAAAACAAAACTCCTAAAATCTAGGATCCTGCAATTGCAGGGATTTGACAAGATTAATAGCCACACACACACACACACACATATAGATACACACACACACACACACACACACACACACACACACACACACACACATATATGTATGTATGTATGTATGTATGTATGTATATGTATATGTATATATAGCATATTACTCCAATCAAAGTGCACACATATAACATTATAATTATAAGTAGTTTGAATAAGTTCATCAAAAAATCATAAAGTTCTCAAGTCTTAACCATAGAAGCATATAAAAATATGAACTAAATAAGCCTTAGATTGGCCTCATCAATATGAAAAACTCTAAACCTAAGTTTGTTGGTTACTATTTTTACTACAAGAAACAAGGACATCAAATACATGATTGTAGGTCAAGATTGTGGAATGCACCTACTACACCTAGATTTGAAAGGCACTGCTACAACTACCAAAAATATGGACATAGATCCTTTGAATGCAAATCAAAGACAAAATGCTATTGGCCAAATTAGAGAAAGAATAATTATGCACCTAACAATGCATGTTACAAATGTCATAAGTTTGGACATCAAAGAAAGAATTGTAGAACTCAAGTACATCTAGATGATCAGACAAAGGATAAAGGAAAATGCAAAGTAGATATTGAGAAAGTGAAGAATGAAATGAATCAGAAATGGAAAAAGAAACTAGAAAATGGAAATAGTGAAGTTAATGGAGATTAGTTCACCCAAAACAATGGAGAAGGTGATCATATCATCTCTAACTGAGAAATAGAGGTATGTATGGAACAAAATACCTAAGTGGTACATCAAACATCAGTTCCTTACATAAATGTGTGTCAAAATTTCATATTTTCATATATAAGATGCAAGAGAACAAAGCGTGTAAAAGGTTATTGATTATTGGTATTTTGTTTGTGTTGACTGAGTCTTGCAACATAGATTGAGAATTATAATAGAGACTGAAGGTTATGGAAGAGACCAAGCTATAATGTTAGTTGGCTTTCACTCAACAAAGTACATAGGCATTTATGGAAAATGTAATTGATCAAAAGGTAAGGTATACAACAAATTTCAAATCTAGCATTTCATACCTTGCATAAATTTTTTCAAAGAACTCAGTGTGGTTAAGAGATCAAGCAATAAAGAGAATTCTAGCAATTATCAAAGATCTCAAGAAGAAAATTAATCAAAAAGGTTGAATGGGAGCATGATCGTGTGCTGAGCATCTAGAGAAGGAACTACATCAAACCCTAGTTACGATCATGGTAATTTTATCAACTACTAGAATAAGCCAAAAGGTTAGTAAAATTCAATTAGTGATGAGTGATGCCTATCCTCCACCTAAATTTTGTGCTATTCTAGAAATTATTGTTAAAGGAGACTCAATGGATGTGTTATCCTTGATACCACCTAAAATCATCATGATTCATGATGTCATAAGTTGATACATGTTTAAAGTCAGAGAATTTGGAGACTACGAAATTAGAGAAGATTATGAGAAGCTCTATAATGAAGGAACCTTGAAGGATGAGTACAAAATTGATGAAAGGAAAGGGTTAACTCGAGCCGTAGAATTTCCAAGAAATTTTAGAATAGAATGGATCAAATTCATCTTAAGAAGAATTCATGATATGAAGCATTCGCTACATGATGGACCAATAGAAATCACAAAGATGATGATGCATAGGGTTAGTAGCTATCTAACCCTAGATAGAATGAAAATAATGTGATATTTGAGCTAAGGAGAAGTTGAGGGTAATATAGGAGCCAAGTGGAATGGATGTGGTTTTTCCATTACAAGCATATTTGATCTACTTATAGAATTTTTAGTGAGTCATTTCTCACAAATTCTATCAATCTAGCAAATTAATTAGCATGCCAAGTATGTCTATGGACCAAGCATGGAAGATTGCGATGAAAGGTCATGAGTATAATCTTGTCGAGCTACAAATGACATAGATGTCATGAAACCTATCATTAACAAGAAAGATAAAGAATTAAATCTATAAGTTTAGTTCCCTAATTATCTATAAATTATTTTATATTCAGAGCTATTTTCTTGAAATAGGAAATGTTGTATGGGAAAAAGACAAACCGATAACAAGGAAAATTAATGAGTTTATTATTCAATCGAAATTTTTTTTTGATAATGAAATAAATACATATTTTGATGAATTCAAGCTAAGAATGAAAAGGAGAATGAGAATTCTAGAAAAATTGGTCACAAAATATTATAGTGACATTTTTTTTGTTTTTGATATGGATAACACATTTATGCAAGCAATAAACCCAAGGAAGACATGGCTACAAAGTTTTTGATATGAAATAGAAAGTGATGATGTGAGTGTAGGCATTGATGCAGTATTGAAGGAAGAAATAGATTTTGAGGTAGAAGCATTTGGAAGATATTAAGAAGCAAAGGAAGGGATTACAATATGAATCAAGATAGGTTCCAAAGAAAAGAAAGGAAGAAGATTATTGAATACCTAGAAGAAAAATTAGGAACCCTAGGTAAGGGTAAAGAACCACTACAATTGACTCAACATATTGGAGAAGATGAAGAACATGAAAGTGATGAAGAAGAAGATGACAAGGGTAAAGCCCTAGTTGTTGCTATGCCACCAAGAAAGAAGGCTCAAAGGTCAAAGAAGAAGAAGGGTGCAACACCTCCATCGCCAACTAAGCCAAGTACCATGGAAGTTTTGATTGAAGAGTAGTCTATAAAGCTTAAATAGAAGAGGCTATTGAGTTAATTGAACCTTCAACTAGAAGAAGGAGGTTGGTTAGAGGACCACCTATCAGATAGATCAAAACTATTGAAGAGGTATGTGATACCATAAGAAGACCTGTAGGTTTAACTAGTTTTAAAAATGTAAAATATGATACATTACACAATGATGATAAAAATAAAGTAGAGGAAGCTATGGTAGAAATGATTTCTAATCAAAGGCTAACTCCTAGTGCAATAGAGGAAAAGGTACCCAAGGATATATTTTCTAGATTAGAGAGGAAATACTAGCAAGCTAGAGTAATAGAAAATCAAATAAGATTTGACATAGTAGTCAGAGTTATGCTTGATCTATCTTAAGAACAAAAAGGAAAAATTAATGAAACAACATAGGAACATATTTGTTCCTAAATATACAATGTTCTTGATTTTACAAAATGAAGAGGAAGTTGTACAACAATAGAGTGAATTGTTTTGGAAAAGCATTTTTGGGCTTACAATAGAGCAAGTAGAAACTATGAATAGTGATGATGAACATAGTAGTGGAGAAAGCCTAGTTGTGCAAAATCCAAAAGACAACATGTGTCCTATACATGCTGACACCCCTAACACTCCAAAACCCATGCAATCAAGGCTCTCAAATGAAGAAGAAGATGGTGAAGATAAATAATCTAATAAAATGATAATACTATTTCAACATCTCAAAATGAACTAAAGATAGGATCAAATAAAGTTGAACCAAGTACTATTGTTGTTTTCTGGAGCACAGATGGACAAGTAAGACAAAGTGGTGATACCCCTTCACCAACTCATAAGGCATTATCGAGTAGCAACGATCATTCATTGAAAAGGAAGAGAAGAGAAATAAAGGATATGTCACCAGATATTGAAGTTATTCTAAATGAACATATTGTGATGCCATAATTTGATCTAGAAAATCTCACCTTGTAGCAAAACTTCTTGCTACAAGAAATTTTGAAAAAGAAAAAGAGACAAGAAGAGCTCAAGAAAAAGCTAAAGAAACAACAAACATTGCAAGATGTGAAATATATTTTTTGTTGAAGCTTTTGACATACATAATGTAGATGAAGAGACATCTATTATTGATCAACTTGTGCATACCATTGATCAAGTTAGTGGAGAAAATTTTGAATCCAATGATAAGTTGATGGATTGGTCAATAAGAAGAGTTAAGACCAAGCTTATGGATAATTTTTTCATAACTATAGTAGAGAAGAAGGTGTTATTACAAGAAAAAAGATAGATAATGATAGATATTGTATAAAGGGTACAATAGGTATATACAAATTTTTAGATGTGCCAAGATTTACAGATAATATTTAGGTACAAGGAGATAAGGCTTAGGCTCAGATGAAAGCATCCAATAGTGTTATCTTAGAGTCAACAAGATCTATCATAGATCACTATAATGTTCTATTGAATGCTCAAGGTAAAATGGTTGAGCTTTAGGTATCTAATAGCACCACAAGATCCAAGTTGATCTCAATTTAGGCAATATTGATACCTTATTTGGATGTAATGTAGAGAGAACTAAAAATAACCTAGGATCTTATTATTGAAGATCATAACTTATTAGTGGTTGAGAGTTTGATTGATTTAGCTGCAAGATTACACCTGCATAATTAAATTTTGGAGGCAAAAAGGACCACATGGAATCATGCACTAGCCATGATTACCAAAGTTGAAAAGGAATTCATTGAAATATATGGATTACCTCAACTACTTCAACCCCAAAAATAGTGGCATCTATTAGGAATAAGGTGTCTCAACCTTGTATAATTCCTATTCTTATTATTTTTTTTGTAAAATGTATTTCTTGCAAATAATGTTGATGTGTTGACGTCGATCTTGAATTGTGTATAAGGAGATCATGACTAAAACGGTTATGACGGATTCCTATGACACGTACGAGCTATGTTAGGAAGATTCAATGATAGGTGAAGACATGTGGCAACTAAGATATTTGAGTACTATACACTCTACACTGTACACTCGAAGAATGGTAAAACCCTAATATAGTTTACCTTTGGGAGTAGCCCTAAAGTGAAGCGCATGTTATAAGCTTTTTTAGGGTTGCGAAGAGATACGATGCGAAAAGGGTGTATTTTTGGTATTGCAAGTAGCTATTGGAGTCTTCTATTGTTGATGTTGAACTTGCATTGCAAGTGTATTGTAACCTTGTGTTGAAGATAATACATTGTACAGGTTTTGAAGGGGTGGGATTGTTTTATCGAAAGGTTTTTCCCCACTGGAAAATCCTTGTGTTATGTGTTCCTTTCTCTGTCTAATTTCTGTATGCATAGTTGGCTGCAATATTGTTGTTTACATGATATTGAATCTGTAAGTGTAGAAGATTTTAAAAGGATTTGCATCATACTTTGCTTATGAGATTAGTGTAGGAAGTTGTTTCCGCACCTGAGTTTCCTTACAACATCAAGTGTTCAGAAACAAGGGGGAAATGTATACAAGGGAGAAGAGTATATATAAGGAGCATCATGTATAGGTAATGAATAAAGGCTATAATAAATTTTTGTATTCATTTTTCACAAGTCATAAGACAGAGGGGGAGAGCTCATTTTTGGAAAGCTCATTCAGTTTTGAATTGACATGAGAAAGTGTAAATATGACAAAGTGTTTTTTCCACTAATGTCAAAGGAGGGGATTGTTAGTATCTCTACTTTCTATTGTCTATTAATGTCAGTCACTTAGTCATTTACAAGGAAGAGTTAGATGGTCATAACTTTGACTGTGCTACTCTACATAAGCCAAGTCTTGTACATAAGCTAGTATTTATTGAGAAATTGTATAGAATCCAAGTAAAGTATGGTACATGGACCAAGCTCATTAAATGACCAAGCAAGTTATTAGTGACCAAGTATAATTCTAGGTATATAAGTACCAAGTGATATATTTTGTGCCAAGCATAGTATATACTAAGCATCAGGAAGTTAATAAAAGTCAAACAACAACAATGTCAAGCACCAATGATAGTAGAGACCGAGCAATGTAGAGTTGATATAAAAGTTAGGAAAGGAATACAATTTTAGGAAAAATGATTATCAATCCAAATTGGTAGATATGTTTAAGTTTTGAAGAGGTTTTTATAGAACATTTAATACTTGTTGAGGTTGTTACAAAACATTTACATGGTGTGAATCATATATCTCCATGTGTATGTTCAATGATTAGGATGAATAGGAGAAATATGGAAACATCTAGAAGACTATTTATGGAATATTTATAAAGAAATGGTCTTAACCTAGATCAAGAGGATGTGAGAGCTGAGAAAGTGGTTGTATGTGTGCATTTGAAGAGCATAGAATGAGATCATAAGTCATTCAAGGGTTTTGTTATCATGTAATAGAACAAGTGACATATTCATAAGCAATGAAAGTGAAAGGGAAAGACAAGAGAACTATATCAAAGGAGAGGATCAGTGAGTAAGGATGAGACTCAAAATTAACTTGTAGAGAAAATTGAGAGTTAGGTACTAATTCAGTTTTAAAAGATTTGAATCATGGTAAATTTCTTAATAGAGTGGTCTTAACAAATCTTTATAAATATCCTAATAGTTTCCTTACTTAGTTGTAAGTGTCGAATCCTATAACCAGGTGAAACCTAATAGTTTCTTAAGTCTTTAACAAGATAGACTCCTCATAGAGTAAATCATATATTATGGTCAAATACTATAACCTTAAGTAGTTAACTTTATTACTACAGTAGTGAACATTTGTGGGTGTCATCCCCACCCTAGTTTTACCTTCACCATGGAGGGTTTCTAGGTAACAAATATTGTGTTATGTGTTATTACTTTCATGCATGTGACTAAATTTATTTACATGATACATCAAGTTTAAATTTATTTTATTACATGTATATGTTATTATTGGATGTGGATGAATTTTTGAAAAGGTATACAATTGTTATAGATCATGATTCACCACCCCTTGTCAGTATCTAGTTTACTCCATAAATCAACAACATGATGTTTTCTTAATCCCAACACATATTATATTTAAATTTTTATTACTACACTAAATTCAATTTAAAATGTTTACTTGTATTAATAATTCATAAATCAAAAATTGAATAGAAAATATATTCCTTCAGTACCAAATGCACATTTGAATTGATACATCCATGGTGCTCGAATGGTGTATCACGGTTGGCAGGATACAACCCAATATAACTAATTAATGCATTTATCAACAATATATACATATAAATACAAGATAAATACTCAGAAATGTTAATTATTCATTTTGATACATATAAATATATTCACTTTAAAGTTTTAAACAAATATATAATCATTGTTTCTTTACTTAGAAAAAATATAACAACTTATATTTTTGGAACTTAATATCATATACAATTATTGCTAAAATATTCAATTTGAAATAAAAATTAGTTGACTTATTTACGTCATTGATAGATCCAACAAAAGAACCTTGCACACTCATTTCTCAGAGTCATTCAACCATGACTATATAGCCTTGTCTATAGGCTATTTTCTTGTCCACTTCAGAAGTTATTTTTTAAACTCCAAGGTCTACATTTTTACTTGGTATCATAAAAAAAATTGTAATAATTTTTATCAAGACCAAAGTATATACAAGTTATAAATATTTTTATATAATTTTTCATTTACTTATACTTACAATTCATGCAACAAGTTTTGAATATCCACTCTAGTCGAGCTTGTGTTGCCCATGCTTCTATTTTCTTGCTTCGATTGCCTTTGATGTTTCAAGAAATCTATGTGAAGTTTGAAATATGTTAGATAACATAAGTATTAAGAATAATTAGTACATAATTTCATTCTCAATATTATGACATACCTTCTTTCCTCAGGTAGTACTATTTTTGCACCATGTCTTGTGCTTTTCTTAGTGGCATCCTTTTTAAGATTCTCCCATGCAATAATAGGAATAGAGGGGGGCTGCTCATAATAAGGGTTGCATTCCATTTGGGTCATGTAGTTGTACCTAATATACTTCAAAGCTTGGCTCAATTTCTCGAGGAGCCTAAGTTTTTGAAAGACATTGGGTCCAAAAAGTTTTGTCATGGCATCAATGAGTTTATCCATTAACTCTTTAGTTTGTAAATTCTACCTTTAAGAAAACAAAGAAATGTTAGACTCATAAATGAATTGAAGGTACCTTTTAATGTACTTGAAGATATTGATCAAAGGAAATATGATCTAGCAATGAAATCAAAATATGATACCCTATGTGTATAGTCGACCCAAATATACACAAACATTCATCATTACATTTTTCATAAAATAGATCATTCCCTACAAAATAACAATGTGATTAGTAGTTATTGTAAGGGACTACATGGGGGAATAAGTGCAAGAAGTTGGGTCTCACTTTTGGGAAAAAAGTGGAAGAGTTTTTCCCATTTTTGAAATTTCTTGTCAATTAATGTCAAAATTTGAGGCATTTAGAGATTGAACATATAGAAACTTCAAAAATAAAAATTGTAGTGCTCAGAATCTAGTTTTTGAATATGTAATTTATTTGTGTACCCATATGATAGATTTTGTTTTTCATATGGATCTTTAAAAACCACTTTTTAAAAATGCCTATTTCATGTCCATACCACACTCATGTACGAACACCATAATTTGACACAAATAAATGAATTTTTGTACAAATCCTTTTAAAGGAAGTTATCTAACACACCAAAGATTGATGAAAATATTTTTCCTTAATTATTAATTGAATAATTTTTTAATATTAATTCTTAATTAGCTATAAAGGTAAATTTTAAAACCTCTCATGTACAAACACCATAATTTGAGAAAAAATCACTTGTTTCAAAAATTGTTTTTCTTAACCTCAAAAGAATTTTATGTAGATTGATGATATATAAATTAATTTAAGAAAAACAATAAAATCAAAAAGTTATTAAAGCTTTGGTGAACTTCCCTATTTTACATTTAGGTACCACCTTTGATCAAACGATAATGCAAAAATAGTAAATAAAATCATAACACTATAAAAATTGTATTTCTAAAATCGTGACAATGAGAACTCTAATGGGTTTTTAGTTTGTAAAAAATAATTATCGGGAAAACCTACTAAAAATTATGCGAAGGTCAAAATTTGTCAGTTCCATGCCTTAGCCAAATTTTGAGAGGCCAAGGCATAGGCTTGGTCTCGCAAAGCCTATCCCAAACCAAAGTCTAAGGCGAGTGAGATTTTTTTTGCACCATGTTGTAAGAAATGGGAACCCATTTTTAAAAAGTATTTTCAATGTTTAAAACACATTTTAAATCCCAAAAAATTTAAAAAGTTGAATTTTTAAAAAATGGTGACCTGTTTTTAAATAATAAAAAATGGGTACCTAATTTTTGAAAAATGGGTACCTAATTTTTGAAAAACGGGTACCCATTTTTTAAAAATAACATTTTTTTTCAAAAACGAGCAACTATTTTTTGAAAATAAAAAATGGCCACCCAGTTTTTAATAAAATGGGTGCCCATTTTTTGAAATTTGGATCAGGCACCCAAGCCTAATACTAGTGCTTACTTTTTAAAAATGGGAGCCTATTTCTAGAAGAGCATGATCTCAATCTATAGACTTCCATAGAAAATAGAATCGAGGTTAGTGCATTTGATTATGAATATAAGATTGTATATTGAAAGAAAGGATCAACCTTTAAAGTACCTAGAATTTGGGCTACTCTCAAGGAAAGTCCATCTTCATTGCTCATGAGAAATTGATCACAATTTTTTAGTCTTCTCATACATCTAACATGGGTACTTAGGTGGGATGCTCATGAAAGGGCTTTAGGTTTCTACATATGTAAATCAATTGTCTTATGTTAGCTAAAAAATTCATGATACATATGCTCAAAATTACATCAAATATTAGAGTCACATATGAATTATAAACATTAAAAGGTACAAGAAAAGTTAATCAAATTAATCATTGATCTATCAAGAACTCAATATTGAATAGAATATGCATTGATCGCATAACTGTACATTTCATTATTATTATTGATAATCAAACCCCTCTTCAATGCTAGCTAATCAAACCCAACTAGTGTAGAGCACCTCCCTTTTTGGCTTAATGTTGGGTTAGATGTTGTTTAGGGTTAGTTAAGAGTCTTTGTGTGAGTATAATAATATCTAATGGTATTTTGATCCAAACTTCTCCTAATTTGTTTGTTAGAGCACAAGTTGGTCATAAGGTTAAAATGTTGTCAAGTGGACCAAAAGTTGCTAAGTTTGTGCAACTATGTGACATGGTTTCCTTTAGGTTCCTAAGGGTCCTAACTAGGATCCTAGGATAGGTAAAGGAGCATCAAGTTGACTAAAATAATCAAATGCAAAAAATTATCAAAAGTTACAAAAAATGCTCAAAAGTTGCTCAAGCAACTTTAGCAAGAAGTTGCAAATGAAGGAATGGATGGTTATAGCCACCCATGCTTTGGTATTTGAGAATGGGGTGAATATGAGATTAGGATGAAGAATTAGTTGTAGACCACACATGGGAACAACCTATATGTGTATTTTTCTGAGTTTTCCCTTGCATTTACAACATTTTTGCACTCTTCTATGGTTGTGTACGAATTGGATTGCATTGCCTAGTTTCATGGGAATGTAGAGTTTTTTAAATATTTATTTTTCATATTAAATTTTTTTTCTAAGGAGAAGGGTTGAAGAGTTATACTAAATTTTAGATGACTATGACTACAACTTCCATTTATAGAGTTGTAGGAACTAAAATGGCCCTAACCTGATCATCCACAGTTGAAAATGCATGAAACCTTGTGGAATGATAGGTTAGGACTTGTACATAGTATTTTTGTTTTTACTTTTATTCTTTCAACTAAACTCCTAATGTTGGAGTGATTACCTAGGCTAACTACTTGAAGTAGGTGAGCTAGGATAGTGTGAAGAACTAATTAGAGAGAACACCCATGATCTAGAATGACCATCTCAATGGCATGGTTGGAATTCCTAGAGTGTTCCATTGAAGGAAAAAATGGTTGTAGGGGTTGGCATGAAGTATGAAGGCCTATTGGATGCATTATGCATTGTGACTGGTCCAAAGGCTTAAAAGCTGGCCTAGGAACTAGGGTCTTAGAGCCATTAGGGTTGTGGGTGACTTGAAGCTCTATAACCTTGGATTCTTGAAGTTCTAGGTGATAGCTTTCAGAATCTTGCATTCTTCCATAGGGTTGAGTGGAAGAATTTCCAATTTTAAACTAAATAGTGAAAATAGACCTAATACAATTAGGCCTAATTAGGCCTAAAGTCAGTAGCAATAGAAAAGTGATTTCTAAGGTGGCTAGAAGTGTTTGAAAGGACTAAAAAGGATATAGAAGGTACCTAATACATAGGTCAGGACCTAATATGTGTATGGGAAATATTTTAAGTAATGGTTTTGTGTTCTAAGGGTAGAATCAAGGTAAACAAGGGCTAATCAGACTAGTACCAAATTTATTGGCATTTTGTTTGTATCAACTCAACTATACCTAGGAGGCAAGTGGAATTAAGAGCCTAAGAGACAAATATTGGTGGAAGGTGAACATTGAAGGAAGGAACCATTGGATGGTTCAAATGAATCAACTATAACTCAGAGAAGATAAATACTAGAACTCTAGACTCTTTGCATCAGAGTGGTATCAGAGCCTAAACTATTGTAAATTTGGTGTATGTCTGAAGAGGAGAAGTTCTAGGAGGTTGACATAATTCCAACCAAGGAAATAAAAAAGGGTTTCATAGTGGACTTGGTCCAAGAACTATTGGCAAAGAATAATCTGATAACAAAGAGTAAGAGGAGAGTCACTAAATGGGGAGTTGAAAGTGAGGAAGAAGATGAAAGATAGATAGGAGATACATCTGGCAAAGAAAAAGAATGGAGATGGAAAAGGGCCATAACGTGTTCTTGGATGCCTTCAAATCTATCAATAAGAATATTATGGAATACATTCCTTACTATAGTGCTAGTTTGAATGGAGAAGAGTTACTAGATTGGCTAGAGGCCATAGATAATCAATTTGATTAGAAATAAGTGTCAAAGGAGAAGAGAGTTAGTTATGCCAAGGCTAGTGTCAAGGGGTCAACATTCATTTGGTGGAATAGGATGCAAGATGATAGGGTAATAGCCAAGAAGAAGAAAATAGTTTCTTGGGATAAGATGAAAATGAGGTTGAGGGAACAATTCTTGCCCACTAATTATGAGATACAAATATATTGAAAGTTATAGAACCTAAGGCAAATGGAGTTTACAGTAAGTGCCCATATTGAGGAATTAAACAAGTTGAGTCTAAGGGAAAGGAGATAGGAGGAGGGTGTAGAAAGGGTACAAACGTATCTCAATGGATTAAGGCAAGGAATCCAAGATGAGATCAGTATGATGGGCCCTAATAGCATGCACAAATGCTTTCAATTAGCATTGAGAGAAGAGGAGAAGGCTAGGAGGAGACATGATTCCCAAAAAAGGGGAAGAGGTAATAGAGAATTTAGAGGTAGGGGTAAATTTGGAAGAGGAAAAAGTCCAAGTAGGACAAAAGAAGCTCAGTCTATAGATAATAATGGAGGAAATTAGAGTAGAGGTTCATTTTAGAGGGAAGGATACATAGAAAGAGGACCTTCTAGGGGTAGGTTTTAGTCACAAGGCAAGGGTAATTCAATCTTCATAGATAGATGCTACAGTTGCAATCAAGTGGGCTATACCATTGGTAGATGTCCTAAAAAAGGTTCCACCTCATCCATGGGAGAAAAAAAATTTACTTTGTATGAGAGGACACACAAAGTGTCACATCACCAATCTCCAAGGGAGGGCTTGAATTGGATGGAGAAAACATTATGTCAAGAAGGACATTATTGAAAGTTCCTAGCATTGTAGAGCCACCCCAAAGGAAGAGCTTGTTGACAACTACTTATAGGTCACATGGAAAGATCTACAGGGTGATGGTAAATTTTGGTTCCATAGAGAACATAGTGTCAATAGAGATGGTGGAAAAACTAAAGATTAGAAGACTACCCCACACCACACCCTACAAGGTGTTATGGTTAAACAAGGGTCTACAAATAGTGGTGGATGAGAAAAAAATAGTGGAGTTTTCCATAAGAGAGTACACAAACAAAGTGTTTTGTGACATAATTCCTATGGATGCCTATCACCTCCTATTAGGATGTCCATGGAAATATGATGTAAATGGCATTCATGATGGGGAAAAGAACAATTTTATAATCACTAAGCAAGGTAAGAAGTTTCAAATGGATCCTTTGATAGAAACTAAAGAAGAGAAGCATGTGGGGTCTAGTGTGATTCTTTTGAGTGGAAAGGAGTTCCTTAAAGTCATGAAGAAGGAGAAGGGGTCTATTGTGCAATGATAGTGAAGCCAAGAGAAGAGACTAAGGAGAAAGTCAATATGTCTCAAGAAGTGCAACAATTGTTGGAAAAATACCATGAAACAATAAATAATGGATTGCCTAGTGCTTTTCCACCTATAAGGGATGTGGGTCATTAGACAGGCCTACTACTAGGAGCTAATCTACCAAAAAATGTAGCATATAAAATTTATCTAGATCAGAATGCAAAAATTGCTAAATAGATACAAGACTTGCTAAAGAAAGGGCTTATAAGGAAGAGTTTAAGTCCTTGTGTTGTGCCCACTATCGTTGCACCTAAGAAGGATGGAAAATGGAGGATGTATACTAACTCTAGTGCTATTAACAATATTATGATTAGGTATAGATTTCCCATGCCCCATATTGAGGATTTATTGGACAATTTTTGGGGTTTTTGTTATTCTCCAAGGTGGACTTGAAATCAGAGTACCATCAAATCAGAGTTAGGCCTAGTGATGAATGGAAGAAAACCTTCAAGACAAATGAAGTTCTATATGAGTGGCTTGTAATGCACTTTGGCTTGACAAATACACCTAGCACATTCACGAGGCTCATGAATGAAGTGCTAGCATACTTTATAGGTAAAATTGTAATTGCTTATCTAGATGACATTTTGATTTTTAGTAGGTCTAAGGAGGAGCACCTGAAGAAGTTGGAAATGGTTTTGAGGAGGCTAAACTAGAATAAGTTGATAATCAACTAAGAAAAATATGATTTCTTGAAAACTGAACTCTTAAATCTTGGATTTGTTTTTTTTCCAATGGATGCATAAAGATGGACCTTGATAAATTCAAGACTATATTGAAATGATCAATACCTAGATCCATAGGGGATGTTAGAATTTTTCATGGATTAGCCTCTTAATATAGGAATCTTGTGAGAAAATTTAGTCATGCGTGTGCACCAATCCTAGATACTATTAAAGGAGGAATTAAATGTTAGTTTAAGTGGACAAAAGAAACATGTAAAAGCTTTGAAATGTTGAATAAATTGATAGAAGAACTACCTAATATTAGGTTCCCTAACTTCAATTCACTATTTGTGGTGGAGTGTGATGCTAGTAAGCTAGCCATTGTGGCAATCTTGAGTCAAGAGGGATAGCCTATCACATTCTTCTCAGAGAAGTTGAATGAATCCAAGAATAAGTACTCCACCTATGATTTAGAGTTGTATGCAATGGTACAAGAACTCAAAAAGTGGAGACATTATCTCCTACTAAGGGTATTTGTAGTTTACAAATATAATCATGTCTTTAGCTTCTTGAATGGGAAAGAGAAGTTGAACCAAATACACCTAATGTGGGTAGAATACTTGCAAGCATATAATTTTTTCATAAAACACAAGAAAGGTGTTAGAAAAAAAGTTGTAGATGCTCTAAGTAGGAGAGTGTTAGCTATTCATGAAGTATAGTTACAAAGTGTGAGAATGAGTGACCCTAAAGACCTCTATAAGGAAGACAAATATTTCAAATATGTCTATGAAGCATGTGAGAATTTCAAAAAGGGCTTTAGGGTGGATTTTAATAACTATATGTTACAGGAAGGATGAATATTCAAGGGACACTTGCAGTGCATTCCCCAAAGCTCCATGAGGGAGAACATAGTCAAGGAGAAACACCAAGGCAATTTGGGAGGCCACTTTGGAATGGACAAGACACTGGAGCAAGTGAATATGCATCAATATTGTTGTAGACTATAGTTAGATGTTAGGATATTTGTGGAACACTATTAGATAGGCCAAAGAGCCAAGGGACATAGTAGAAAAAATGGATTATACCATTATCTATCCATAGCATAGAGACCTTTGGAGTGCCTAAGCATGGATTTTGTTTTGGGACTACTGAGCACACCAAGAGGACATGAAAGTGTGTTTGTAGTGATGGAAATTTTTGGCAAGATGTCACACTTCATTTCTTGTAGAAAAACTAATGATGCTTCACACATTATGATTGGACTCAAAATTGCATCCCTGCTTTGAGTACCATTCTAAAATTGTGAGTCAAATTGAGCCCCCACAAGTACTTTTAATGCAAGTGTACTTGACTATCACTTTCAGATCTATGAGGTGTTTTATATTTCTAACACATTGCATTTAGTATGTCTATGTATCCTTTGATGATAAATTTATCTTTTGAATCATTTTGCGAAGTGCCATTTTGATGATTGTTTAGATTTTCATTTTTGCCTAAGTGTTAAACAATGATAGGTAGCCTAGTTTACAATTGAATATGTTGCACCTAGTAACTTTTCATGGACTTTTGGGACTATTTATTATGCATATCTGAGAACCTATGTTTCAGTTTTCAAGTCATTTCAATATGTTTTGACTAGGTGTCAACTCCCACAAAGTTGGATGTTTATTATTGTCATGCTAATGCATATTTCTCAGAATTCTAAGAAGCCTTGTTTGACTAGTTGTAACTTTGACCTAGTTGACTAAAATGAGAAAATTCATTTTGCATTACATTTTATGGTAAGATAGATGCTATGTTCCATATTTGAACCTATGAAGAATTTGTTTGACTAGTTTTCAAATGCGATTCCAAATTCAATTTGTAAAACTTTACTAGTGTCTTAAAATGCAGATATATCTTTTGTGATTTGTAAATAGAGTACAAAAATTTACAAATGTTTGAAATATTTTGTGGTCTATGAACAAAGATCAAAAAACTTGGTTGCAATCTATTTTAGGTTGTATGTATTGATATATTTTTCTTGCGATTCAAGAAGTAATGTAAATGCTTAGATTATAATCACAGGATTGTAGATTTCATGAAGGGATAGGTCAAGTATGAGATTTAGAAATGATTTAGTTGTTTGATTCATAAGGTGAATGGATATATTTGGAAGTATTGATATATGAAATGTATAAATTATTTTCAAGGATCCGGTTAGTGATTTGGGGAATTGCCCAATAGATAAGTGTAACGCCCCGCCAAGGGATCCAAAAGAATTAACCTAAAGTTTCACTAAGTTTACTAAACATTTATTTATTTATTTATTTATTTTTTTAAAGTAAGAAAGTATGACATACACATCAAACAAATAGTAGCGGAAGCAATAACATGTAATCATCGACAAACATACATTGCAAGTTACATTTCTTAAAGATCCCAAGACGTTGAGTCACGTTTAAATTTAATTAATTCTAAGTCTAACAACTAACACATACATATAGAAGAATAATCAGAAACTCCAATGTCCATAATATACATTTGTTCCGAATGCTCCTTGGCAAATTAATTCGGAATGCTCATTCATCCACTGTACATGTCACAGGGTATGAAAGGCTTAAAAGAATATACATATGTAAAGATCAAGATACAACATCCTCAAATCCATGATACAAAGTACAGTAAAAATATATGAAAATTATTCACCATACATGATACATCCATACATCCATAATGATAAAACATCTATCATAAAATCTAATCATCCATCATACTAATCCAAGAACATAGTGTAGGTAAATGCCAATCACGAAAACTCCAGCCACGGTGACCACGGAACGGATCTCAATGGTAAGAGTAAAAGCACTACCACCCGACCGCGTGGAACCTAAATGGTCCACTCCCACCGCGCTGAGGAGATAGTCTCAAGTCCCAAATAGGATAACAAAACCTATAATCATAAATAATTTCTAAGTCCAGGAGATCCTATAAGTATGCCAACTCAAGGGTTCCTAAAAAGATCGACATCTAAATCCCAGAGGTACCACAAGACACGTAGGAAACCTAATATGCAAGCGGGAAAGTGTCATCGCAAAAGTCATGTAGAAGTTACCCGAGCAATCCCTTAGGAATCCCGGGTCCCTACTGATCCTGCAGCCACTAGTATCCTCTCGTACTGACGAGGCATACTATGGTATGCAAGGTCGTAACCAAGCATCCTCTCTACCCCATCCTAGTCTGTACTAGCACTCATGGCATGGGAGAGAACATACAATTATCTTATTAGGTTCATTTTCTCTCATTTAGTGTAAATGTTTTCACTTATTAAAAACGACTTACAATGGGTTTCTCAAGGTAGCCACTTAGGGCTCCGACCCCCATTGCAAGCCACTTCCCGACTCTACACATAGATAACCTACCCTAGCTCATGAACTCATAAATCAAAGAATCATAATAAAACCATCTCAGTCCTATGCGAGCAACTGAAAATATCATAAAAAGATAATCCACAAAATATATCAGTTCTTCATGAGCAACAGATAACATCAAATAGTAATCAAGTAATCACGACAGTTCTCTATTAGCAACTGAAGGCATCAATGATAAGTCACAAAATCCAATGGTTCTCTAATGAGCAACCAGAAAGTAATACAAGTATAACTGATCGAGACTCAGAAATGGTTAAGTTAGGTATTCTCAAATACATACATCTCAGCTTCACACAAGGAACTGGAAAGCAATCACAAACAGTAAACACAATCATGTCATAGAGCACTTCATCACATTACCATGGTCAGGTTTAAGAAAGATCGAGACCAAATCATCAAGACATCACATTCACAAACCCCGAGCCTCTGGTAACAACCTGAACTGGTCAACGCTAAACCAACCCCAAAACATTCAAAGTATAAAGACAACATCAAAGTCTCAGAGATTGGATCTGAAAGTATATTATTTAAGTTAAGGTAAGGTTTGTGATTTAGTTTAATGTCGAATTCAAGTAACAAAGTTTTCACAACTACCCTTTTTCGAATAACCCATTTCTATAATAACTTTCATTAAATCAATATCCAAATTTATAATTTAGTCAAATAGAATTCATTATTAATTAACTTAATTAAACTAATTTTAATTAAATTAATCAATATTCATTAGATCTAATTAATTATTTTAATCCCACTACTAATTGTTAATTTATTAATATTTAAACAAAATTATTAATAAATTAAAATCTACAACTATATCTATGCAATTAATATTTATTTATTAAATATTTAAAAAGTTTAATATATTATAAAAATTGAATATATTATAATTTTTATTATTTAAAATTTTTAATTAAATAAAATTTCATTTTTTTATCATTAAAAAAAAATTATATAAAAAAAAAATTAAAAAATAAAATAAAAAACGGAATTAAATTCTTCCCCACGTTTAAAGCCTGTCGGCTTTGGCCGCAGGCCTGCGGTCGCAGGGCCTGCGGCGGCAGGTACTCTGTACCTGCCGTCGCAGTACCTGCGATGCAGGTACTGTCGGCCTGCGCCGACAGTGGGGGCGGGTACGGGGTAATTCCCTCCCCCCCACTATATAATATTTAAATATATATTTTATATATATATATATATATATATATATTTTTTAAAAAAATTTGATTTGATTTTATTCTAAACAATAAAATAAATTTTATTTTAACAAAAATAATTTTGTTAAATTCTTTTTTTTTTTTTTTTAAAATTTTTAAAGCAATTTCTTCAAAAGGGTAAATATGAAAAATATAAATATATATATATATATATATATATATATTTATCTAGAACTTTTCAATTTCATTAAAAACAAAACCCTTATCAAATTAGATCTTAATTTCTAAATCAGGAAAACAAGGGTTCTAATTAATTCATCCAGTCTCCATGGATACAGAAATTATTGACGAATAATTAATAGCTTCACAAGATTGAAAGCTTAAAACTTTTATAACAGAGAATTCATATCTACAAACCCCAGACACGAAGAAGGCAGGAAGGGATAATTGCAAATTTAATGGATAAAAAACACAAGACCCTACCTGATCCTGATGCTATTATGCAACCTTCAGAAAACTGTATGCGAATTCGCTCCTCTCAATAACCTTTCCCTTCGAGACTTTCTTCGTATCAGCCTTCTGAAATTTTCTTCCAAAAATTGTCTTCCTCCTAATTCCCGTCCAAATTCCTCTCTCAAAAAAAATGAACCCCCAAAGTTGTGATAAGCAAATTCTCCTCAATTCGGGGCACTAATTGTGCGTTTACCCGAGAAGACTCTTTGCACAACTCAGTTAACTCAAATTAACTTTTATTATCTTTTCTAATTCTTTTGCATTCAACTTTCATGCACATTAAGTTGAATGATTAAATAACTTTATTTAAAATTTCACTTGACTTCAATTCTTAATTAATTTATTACTTTAAATCTTATGTGCACTTTTAAGAAATTAAAATAACATTATTAATTTTTATAATTTAATCTTTTAATTTAATTCTTATATTTAACTCATGTTTACATCATGTGATCTAGAATTCTTAATAAAATTAATATCTTTCAACTTTTTAATTTATTTTAGAACTTAATTGATAACATATTTAATTAATTTAAATAACAATAATACTTAGCATTTATTTAAAAATGAACTCCAAATATATTATTATTAAATTAAATAAATATTATCCTATTCTAAATATATCTTAAACTTTAATTTCCAACTTTAATTCTTTTATTTAATTAATTAATTAATTAATTAAATATAAAGATATCATAATAATTCCTTATTAAATTAAATCATTAATTTGTCTTTTTAATTAGACTTAATTAATAGAAAAATACACCAAGGACTCATAAAGCAACATACGAAAACCCATCATAGAAAAAAATACATACCACATCAAACAAAAAGGTTATAATCACAAAATTACATCATTTGATGCATTCGGAGGGTACTAACTTAGATACTTGTCCTAATTATCAATTAGGACAATTGGCTAGAGGGTTTAGGATTTGGACTTAAGAGTTTATCTCCCCTCTCTTACCATTGAGACAGTGCGATAGGGTACGCTCATCCTGACAATTTAGGGAAGTCGATACCCGGTACCTGCAACCTGCATAAAATCCACGCATGTACAAACACAATATTCTAAGCTAAACAGGCAATGGCAGGAAGTGGTGCATCGTGTAGATCCCGACTAGCAGGTGACTACGACTCCCTTCCTTAACCATATTAGAAACACCATACATAAATAAAACAACACGCACACCATACACATGCAGTATGGGGTAAGTATCCATAAGAGGCACATGAAATAATAAGCCATCTAACTAATCATCATCGATAACTAAAACCATTGAATAATCATCATACATGCATGAAATATAGAGTACCAAGTAATCTCATCATATAATAAACTGAGTGTAAACATCATCTGATAATCTCTAAAATAATAATACTACTCATCAAACATAAATTGGCCTAAAAGAGTTTGGCAATCATAACATAAATGTAGCTCGAAAAATGTAAACTAGGGGCAGGCACTACATCCACCCCCCCTAGACTTAGGCTTACTCCTGGAAGCCTATAAACAAATAGGGATATAAATCCCGTAATCTAGATGCATCCTCCCATGTCGCTGAAGAGTCATCAGTAGGGTCCCATTGGACCCTTACCTGCTCTATGGTTCGACCCCTGAGGGTCAACTCCTGCTGCTCCAGAATACGACTTGGCTCCAAAGCCAGTTGCCCGTCCTCTACTTGTAATGCATTCCAATCAAGAATATGTACAACATCAGGAATATACTGTCTAAGTACTGAAACATGGAAAACATCGTGAATGCGAGCAAGGTTGGGCGGTAAAGCAAGACGATAGGCAACTGGACCAATCCTCTCAAGAATATCGAATGGTCCCACAAAGCGAGGTGCTAGCTTCGAGCCCTTTCCATAACGGATCGGACTCTTCCGCGGACACACTCTCAAGAAAACCTTCTCACCCACAGCAAACTGCTTATCTGACCTATGAGCATCGGCATACTTCTTCTGCCTATCTTGTGCCGTTGTCAAGTGCTCTCGGATACGCACCACCTGTTGCTCCATGTCACGAAGCATCTCTGGGCCCAACAGGATGCGATCCTCAAGGCTATCCCAACTCAAAGGTGTACGACAAGGGCGTCCATATAAGGCTTGGAAAGGTGCCATGCCAATAGAACTGTGATACCCGTTGTTGTAAGCAAACTCCACTAGGTAGAGATAGTCCTCCCAATGAGTCTGCCTATCCATCACGTACATCCTCAACATATCCTCGAGAACCTGATTCACTCTCTCTGTCTGCCCATCTGTCTCTGGGTGATATGCTAAACTGAAGTTCAACTGTGCTCCAAGATCATGCTGTAGTGATGTCCAAAATGCGGAAGTGAAAACATGATCCCTATCCGAAATGATCTTTCGGGGAATACCATGTAGTCTCACAATGTCACGCATGAAGACATTAGCTACTGAAGCTGCAGTGTAGGAAGACCTGATTGGTGCAAAATGTGCCACCTTGGTCAACCGATCAACGGTGACCATGATAGCATCATGACGACGAAGAGTCATAGGTAATCCTACTATGAAATCCATAGAGATGATGTCCCACTTCCATGAAGGAATGAGATTCGGTTGCAAAAGTCCTGCCGGATGCTGGTGTTCTGCCTTGACTCTCTGACACTCAAGACATCTAGCCACAAAATCAGCAATGTCACGCTTCATCCCGGACCAAAAGAATAAACGTTGCAAATCTGCATGCATCTTCTTGACACCTGGATGTGCCGAGTAAGGTGCACGATGGGCCTCTGATAGGATCAATATGCGAAGCTCATCCAGTAGCGGCACATAGATCCTTCCTGAAAGTCTCAAAAGGCCATCTGACTCTAGGACATAGCCTGAAAACTTTCCCTCCAAGGCTCTCCCTGAATTGATCTCACTGCACACCTCCAGATACCATGAATCAGTGGGGAGTGCCTGAAGTATCTGACATCTCAAATCGACACTAAGAGTCATAGATGATATCACATGTTTCCTGCGACTCAAAGCATCAGCTACGACATTCTCCTTCCCCTGGATATACTTCACCTCAAAGTCATACTCGCACAAAAACTCCATCCAACGCCTTTGCCTAGCATTCAGATTAGGCTGCGTGAATATGTACTGAAGACTACGATGATCGCTATGTAGTTCAAATCTGTGTCCCAACAAGAAATGTCTCCATCTCACTAAGGCATGAACTACTGCTGCTAACTCAAGGTCATGTGTAGGATAATTCAACTCATGATCCTTGAGTTTGCGTGACTCATATGCAATCACTCGACCATTCTGCATTAGAACTGCTCCAATACCCTCGAGGGAAGCATCGGTACACACCATGAACTCACCTTTTGGATCAGGTACAGCTAAGATCGGTGCACTGGTCAGAAGCTCTTTGAGTTTCTGAAATGCTTCTACACACTTTTCTATCCAAAGAAACCTCTTTCCTTTCCTCTGAAGGGAGGTAATAGGGTGTGCTATTCTGGAGAAGTTTTGAACAAATCTGCGGTAATACCCAGCTAGACCCATGAAACTACGAATCTCCGACACAGTAGTGGGTGCAGGCCAATCGACTATTGCTTGGATCTTCGCAGGGTCTACAGAGATACCTTCACCTGAAATAACGTGTCCCAAATACTGTATCTCTGATTGAAAGAAATCACACTTTGCCGCATTGGCATAAAGTTGATTATCTCTCAAGCACTGCAAAACTAAACTCAAATGTTCCTCATGTTCCTTTTGGGACTTAGAATATATCAGAATATCATCGAGGAACACAAGAACAAATCTATCAAGATAGGAACGGAACACCCCATTCATTAAGCACATGAAAACTGATGGAGCGTTCGTCAGCCCAAAGGGTACCACTGTGAACTCATAATGCCCGTAGCGAGTTCGGAAGGCGGTCTTATGAATATCAGCCTCCTTGATGCGAAGTTGATGGTATCCTGACTTAAGATCAATCTTAGAGAACACTGTAGCTCCCTTGATCTGATCAAATAAATCATCAATCCTAGGTAAAGGATACCTGTTCTTTATTGTCACCTTATTCAGCTGTCTGTAATCAATGCAAAGGCGCAAAGAGCCATCCTTCTTCTTCACAAAGAGCACTGGAGCTCCCCATGGTGATACACTAGGTCGAATACTACCCTTGGCCAAAAGTTCCTCTAACTACAAATGCAACTCACTTAGCTCTTGAGTGGTCATACGGTAAGGAGCTCTAGAAATAGGTTCCGCTCCTGGAGTGAGCTCAATGCTAAAATCAATGTCTCTCTTCGGAGGCATGCCTGGAATCTCACTCAGAAAGACATCAACATACTCCTGTAAAATAGGGTGATCTAGGGTCTTCCTCGTAGATTCTTCCTCATCAAGCTCATTTACCGAAACGGCAAATACCTGAAACCCCTTACGAAAGCTTCGCTTAAGTTGCATAGCAGAGATCATCCGTAGGGATATAGGCCTCGGTATCCCCACAATCTCCACATCCTTCCCTTGGTCATCCTGACACAAAATGGTCTTCTTTCTGCAGTCAATACTAGCCCTATGAGAGCCAAGCCAATCCATACCTAAGACCACATTGTAGGAGCCAAGAGGAATAACTCGAAAATCGACTGAAGTCTCGAACCCTCCTATGCTAAGTCCACACTTGTGAACTACTGAATCTGTGGAAACTTTAGCACCTGAGGCTAGTTCCACTTGCCAACCATGGTCTTGCTTAACCGACTCCAGCTTACACTTATCAACTAGAGATGGAGAAATGAAAGAATCTGTAGCACCTGAATCAAATAATACAGAGAGAGGTGTACCTCGGATAGCTCCTGTAGTCTCGACTACTGTCCCCTGATGGTCTGCCTGACGGTGATCCACCGCTGCAAAAACTCTATGAGATCCACCTGTATTTCCGACTGTAGGCTCAGATGCTGCTGGCCTGGGTCCTGAATACTGAGATGCTCGCTGTGGGCAGTATGCTGCAATATGACCAATCTGTCCACATGAATAACATCCCGTGCCTCTGCCAGATCCTCTCCCTATAGGTGGTGCATTCGACCGCTGGTGACTACCCCTGCTAGCAAAAGACTGGTTGCTCTGTGCAGGCCAAGATTGCTGATTCTGCCTATTACGTTGAGCATTGCGATTGATCCTAGGGTTGGATCCACCGCCACCACTCTGTGCCTGAGGGTAAAATCCCTTATGCTGCTGAGGCTGCTGCTGAGAATGCGGCTGAGAATACTGATTCCTCCTAGGGAAGGGAGGCTTCCTGACTCCACCGGAATTGTGGTTGCCCTTAGATCCTGCTATAGTAGGCGCTCCCACAAATCCTCCTTGCCCAAAGTTGACACTCTGCTCTACCAGGATAGCTCGATGTACCGCATCCTTGAGGGTCTTAGGCTCAAATACCTTAACACCCCCAATAAAACGGTTGTTCAATCCTCGAATGAAATGTTGTGCCAACTGTGCTGACTTATCACTGAATCCCGAAAAAGGCATGAGCTCATAGAACTTGCGCTCATACTCTACAACGGTCATAGTGAACTGTCTCAGGTTATGGAACTCATCTGCTCTATGCTGCTTCCATTCCTCTGGTAGGAATCGCTCATGAAAACTCTCCAAGAAAATCTCCCAAGTGACACTACCCATGTCAATGCCCAACTTCTTCTCCTCAATACTCCACCAGGTGGCTCCAAATAACTCCAGATTGGTAATGGCAAACCTCGCTTTGACATTACTGTCAAAGTCCTGCATAGCAAAAATCCTGTCAAGGGCAATAAGCCACTGCTCAGCTACATACCCAGAACCTTGCCCATTAAAGGGTTTGATCTTGGACCTCTGAAGATCCTTCATCTGAGAAGATACTATGAATCTATGTCGGTCCTTCTGAGGACTCCTAGATCTGCGTCTATGCTCATGTCCATCCTGGTGTGCTCTATCCTGCTCAAGAATAGGAGGTAAGTGATCAATAAGGGTCCGCATCATTTGCCTCAGATCAACCTCCTCAGAGTCGGCATGTCCCTCATTGTGGTTCTCTTCCTGATGCTCACTGACATGCTCTTCCCTATTCTCTTCCTGAATGGGGCTCTCATGGATAGACTCATGAACACTAACATCTCTGCCTCGTCCACGACCTCTACCACGGCCAAGGCTACGGCCCCTAACGGAAGATCTCGTCCCAGATACCATCCTACAATAATATCCAAGACACAAGATGCTAAAATAATCATGAAACATACTACTGAAATACATAGATAAAAGACACATGTTTTGCAAACAAGATATTTTCAGTTTTCAGTTTACCTATAATTTCAGTTTAAGTATAATTTCAGTTTTGAAGTTTTGAGTGTTGAAGTATGAATAAAATAGGTAACTAATAGTTTATATACAGTTTCAGTTCAACTAGCTTCAAGTTTCAGTTTAAGGTTTGCATTTTTATTCAACTAGTTAACACTAATGGCGTTCCAATATACCCAGAGCTCCCAATGTAGAAACTAGGGCTCTGATACCAGATGTAACGCCCCGCCAAGGGATCCAAAAGAATTAACCTAAAGTTTCACTAAGTTTACTAAACATTTTTTTTTTTTTTTTTTTTTTTTTTTTAAAGTAAGAAAGTATGACATACACATCAAACAAATAGTAGCGGAAGCAATAACATGTAATCATCGACAAACATACATTGCAAGTTACATTTCTTAAAGATCCCAAGACGTTGAGTCACGTTTAAATTTAATTAATTCTAAGTCTAACAACTAACACATACATATAGAAGAATAATCAGAAACTCCAATGTCCATAATATACATTTGTTCCGAATGCTCCTTGGCAAATTAATTCGGAATGCTCATTCATCCACTGTACATGTCACAGGGTATGAAAGGCTTAAAAGAATATACATATGTAAAGATCAAGATACAACATCCTCAAATCCATGATACAAAGTACAGTAAAAATATATGAAAATTATTCACCATACATGATACATCCATACATCCATAATGATAAAACATCTATCATAAAATCTAATCATCCATCATACTAATCCAAGAACATAGTGTAGGTAAATGCCAATCACGAAAACTCCAGCCACGGTGACCACGGAACGGATCTCAATGGTAAGAGTAAAAGCACTACCACCCGACCGCGTGGAACCTAAATGGTCCACTCCCACCGCGCTGAGGAGATAGTCTCAAGTCCCAAATAGGATAACAAAACCTATAATCATAAATACTTTCTAAGTCCAGGAGATCCTATAAGTATGCCAACTCAAGGGTTCCTAAAAAGATCGACATCTAAATCCCAGAGGTACCACAAGACACGTAGGAAACCTAATATGCAAGCGGGAAAGTGTCATCGCAAAAGTCATGTAGAAGTTACCCAAGCAATCCCTTAGGAATCCCAGGTCCCTACTGATCCTGCGGCCACTAGTATCCTCTCGTACTGACGAGGCATACTATGGTATGCAAGGTCGTAACCAAGCGTCCTCTCTACCCCATCCTAGTCTGTACTAGCACTCATGGCATGGGAGAGAACATACAATTATCTTATTAGGTTCATTTTCTCTCATTTAGTGTAAATGTTTTCACTTATTAAAAACGACTTACAATGGGTTTCTCAAGGCAGCCACTTAGGGCTCCGACCCCCATTGCAAGCCACTTCCCGACTCTACACATAGATAACCTACCCTAGCTCATGAACTCATAAATCAAAGAATCATAATAAAACCATCTCAGTCCTATGCGAGCAACTGAAAATATCATAAAAAGATAATCCACAAAATATATCAGTTCTTCATGAGCAACAGATAACATCAAATAGTAATCAAGTAATCACGACAGTTCTCTATTAGCAACTGAAGGCATCAATGATAAGTCACAAAATCCAATGGTTCTCTAATGAGCAACCAGAAAGTAATACAAGTATAACTGATCGAGACTCAGAAATGGTTAAGTTAGGTATTCTCAAATACATACATCTCAGCTTCACACAAGGAACTGGAAAGCAATCACAAACAGTAAACACAATCATGTCATAGAGCACTTCATCACATTACCATGGTCAGGTTTAAGAAAGATCGAGACCAAATCATCAAGACATCACATTCACAAACCCCGAGCCTCTGGTAACAACCTGAACTGGTCAACGCTAAACCAACCCCAAAACATTCAAAGTATAAAGACAACATCAAAGTCTCAGAGATTGGATCTGAAAGTATATTATTTAAGTTAAGGTAAGGTTTGTGATTTAGTTTAATGTCGAATTCAAGTAACAAAGTTTTCACAACTACCCTTTTTCGAATAACCCATTTCTATAATAACTTTCATTAAATCAATATCCAAATTTATAATTTAGTCAAATAGAATTCATTATTAATTAACTTAATTAAACTAATTTTAATTAAATTAATCAATATTCATTAGATCTAATTAATTATTTTAATCCCACTACTAATTGTTAATTTATTAATATTTAAACAAAATTATTAATAAATTAAAATCTACAACTATATCTATGCAATTAATATTTATTTATTAAATATTTAAAAAGTTTAATATATTATAAAAATTGAATATATTATAATTTTTATTATTTAAAATTTTTAATTAAATAAAATTTCATTTTTTTATCATTAAAAAAAAATTATATAAAAAAAAAATTAAAAAAAAAAAAAAAAAACGGAATTAAATTCTTCCCCACATTTAAAGCCTGTCGGCTTTGGCCGCAGGCCTGCGGTCGCAGGGCCTGCGGCGGCAGGTACTCTGTACCTGCCGTCGCAGTACCTGCGACGCAGGTACTGTCGGCCTGCGCCGACAGTGGGGGCGGGTACGGGGTAATTCCCTCCCCCCCCCTATATAATATTTAAATATATATTTTATATATATATATATATTTTTTATTTTTTTTAAAAATTTGATTTGATTTTATTCTAAACAATAAAATAAATTTTATTTTAACAAAAATAATTTTGTTAAATTCTTTTTTTTAATTTTTTTTTTATTTTTAAAGCAATTTCTTCAAAAGGGTAAATATGAAAAATATAAATATATATATATATATTTATATATATATATATTTATTTATTTATTTACCTAGAACTTTTCAATTTCATTAAAAACAAAACCCTTATCAAATTAGATCTTAATTTCTAAATCAGGAAAACAAGGGTTCTAATTAATTCATCTAGTCTCCATGGATACAGAAATTATTGACGAATAATTAATAGCTTCACAAGATTGAAAGCTTAAAACTTTTATAACAGAGAATTCATATCTACAAACCCCAGACACGAAGAAGGCAGGAAGGGATAATTGCAAATTTAATGGATAAAAAATACAAGACCCTACCTGATCCTGATGCTATTATGCAACCTCCAGAAAACTGTATGCGAATTCGCTCCTCTCAATAACCTTTCCCTTCGAGACTTTCTTCGTATCAGCCTTCTGAAATTTTCTTCCAAAAATTGTCTTCCTCCTAATTCCCGTCCAAATTCCTCTCTCAAAAAAAATGAACCCCCAAAGTTGTGATAAGCAAATTCTCCTCAATTCGGGGCACTAATTGTGCGTTTACCCGAGAAGACTCTTTGCACAACTCAGTTAACTCAAATTAACTTTTATTATCTTTTCTAATTCTTTTGCATTCAACTTTCATGCACATTAAGTTGAATGATTAAATAACTTTATTTAAAATTTCACTTGACTTCAATTCTTAATTAATTTATTACTTTAAATCTTATGTGCACTTTTAAGAAATTAAAATAACATTATTAATTTTTATAATTTAATCTTTTAATTTAATTCTTATATTTAACTCATGTTTAGATCATGCGATCTAGAATTCTTAATAAAATTAATATCTTTCAACTTTTTAATTTATTTTAGAACTTAATTGATAACATATTTAATTAATTTAAATAACAATAATACTTAGCATTTATTTAAAAATGAACTCCAAATATATTATTATTAAATTAAATAAATATTATCCTATTCTAAATATATCTTAAACTTTAATTTCCAACTTTAATTCTTTTATTTAATTAATTAATTAATTAATTAAATATAAAGATATCATAATAATTCCTTATTAAATTAAATCATTAATTTGTCTTTTTAATTAGACTTAATTAATAGAAAAATACACCAAGGACTCATAAAGCAACATACGAAAACCCATCATAGAAAAAAATACATACCACATCAAACAAAAAGGTTATAATCAAAAAATTACATCATTTGATGCATTCGGAGGGTACTAACTCAGATACTTGTCCTAATTATCAATTAGGACAATTGGCTAGAGGGTTTAGGATTTGGACTTAAGAGTTTATCTCCCCTCTCTTACCATTGAGACAGTGCGATAGGGTACGGTCATCCTGACAATTCAGGGAAGTCGATACCCGGTACCTACAACCTGCATAAAATCCACGCATGTACAAACACAATATTCTAAGCTAAACAGGCAATGGCAGGAAGTGGTGCATCGTGTAGATCCCGACTAGCAGGTGACTACGACTCCCTTCCTTAACCATATCAGAAACAACATACATAAATAAAACAGCACGCACACCATACACATGCAGTATGGGGTAAGTATCCATAAGAGGCACATGAAATAATAAGCCATCTAACTAATCATCATCGATAACTAAAACCATTGAATAATCATCATACATGCATGAAATATAGAGTACCAAGTAATCTCATCATATAATAAACTGAGTGTAAACATCATCTGATAATCTCTAAAATAATAATACTACTCATCAAACATAAATTGGCCTAAAAGAGTTTGGCAATCATAACATAAATGTAGCTCGAAAAATGTAAACTAGGGGCAGGCACTACAATAAGGCATTGATGAAGTACAAGATCTATGTGTTTTGTTGTTCATGTCTTGGTTATGTTGAAATTAATCTTTAATTAAAATAATTTTCCCTTTATGTGAAAGATATGAAAAGAGTTGCGCTCACTTAGCTTATCTAGTTCATAGGTCATGTTTAGCTATTTCATGTCTATGTTGTTTGCATAAGAATAGAATATTTAGGGGTTTTTATCTTCTTTATAAGATTTAGTTGTATATTTTGAAACTGGTACCATATGAAGAATCTAAGGTTCACCCACCTAGGCCTTGTAGAGCCTAAAGAAGGAATATAGCCTTATAGTTGGTCTTGATGTCTGAATAGATATGATGCATATGGGATTTAGGTGCCTCAAAGATGTATTTTATTCTCATCATTAGGTTTTTTAAACTTGACATTTTAAAACACCAAAAAATATGGTGACTCTACTTGGGACTTGTATTGAATCTATATGATAGAAAAACCTTGAGAATTTGAAACAAAAAGAGATTCAATACAGTAGAAGAAGTGCATGAAACAAGTTGCAGTAGTATGTTTCTGATGTTTTTTCTAGTCTCTTACTCAAAATCATGCAGCCCAGAAGATGTCTTGTCCAGGATAACAATAGCTTTGAAGGTTTAATGTAAACTGTAATATTACTAGTGAATTCATCTTCAATCAATTTAGATGGGTATTAATTTCAAAGTGTTGTTATAAAATCAGAGTCAAAATTGATCAAAAGTTTTCTGTCTTTTGTAAGTGCTTGATGATTTATAAGTTCCACAAGTTGAAAAGTCTACTTCAATTTTTTCAAGTGAGAAATCATGTTTTAAATATTTGTCACAATTGTGAGTAGAAAATCTCTAAAGATCTCTATACCGGTGCAAATTGGCTCTATTTAAATGTTTTTCAAGGATTTTTAGCTTAGATGTGCAAATCTGAAAGTTTTGTAAGAAGATCTTGGCAAGAAAAGAGAAGATATTAGTTCTTAATTTAGAGAGTATAAGTGTTATATGTATCCATTGTTGTAAGAAATTGAAATGTTAAAAAGTGAATCATAGTAGAGATTTCTTTATCCTTTTTCAAGGAGGTGGCAGTTCTACATGGTTTTGATGAATGGTGTAAATATAAGTTGAGTTCACACCCATGCTAAAACAACAAATGAAGTTTCAGTATCAACACTTGAGGTATTTTGATTTTCATGTGTTATCTTTTAATGGAAGTCAAGTGTTAAAAATCAATTCCTCTATTTAGTTATTCTTAGCACTAAGAGAAAGAGGTAGAAGTTTTATTTCAAAATGACATCAGATCTCAAATCTAAAGTTAGTCTACCAAGTTATGAAAGTGTGGTTGAACATATTGCTATGTTGAAAAAGGAATCCACAATAAGATTGTTAGTTTCATAAGGAATGGGATAGGAAGTATCCAAGGTCTAAGAGATAATCAAATATATGTGAAGTTCAAATCAACACTCATGGAGTTGCACTTGTCTTTAAGACTAGAGGAATCTTCATGACCTAGTGTTTTCCTAGATGTCTTTATACATAATTTAGTTAACTAGCCAACACATTTGAGATTATAAAAGGCTTTGCATGTTGAAGATATTTTCAAGAAATTTGAGAGTGACTTAAGTAGCAATGAATTCTGTATTGAATCTTCTAATAGAAAAAGTGAATGTGATGAAGATAACAGTAAATGTAGTGGATCCATAGATAATGATAATTTGTCTTATGAGTGTGAAGAGATAGATTCTAGATCTACTAAATCAAATTATTTTAGTCAACAAGATAGATATGTAATTGAAAATGAATCTTGTGATAGTATGTGTGAGATTGTAGAAAGTGTTGTAATCTGATTGAAACAGATCATTGTATGAAAGATATTGTTGCTACAGAATATGTTCAATCATTATTTTGCAACTAATGTCAAACCTGCTATTTGCTGGAATGTCAATTGCTTATAAGATCCAAGCACTGTCACTTAGTTGATTGATGAAGAATAAATAAGATGTAACAAAAAGCACCTAAGGGAAAAGTTGAGTTATGGTTTTGTAATGAAGTGCAAAGATCAGTTAAGACAATGATAAAGTGATGTATTAATAATGTACTTCAATATGAAGAGTTTGGCTACACTTAGAAACTATAGTAGAAGAAGTCATAATATAATTGTCTGCAAAGCTTGATTAAATTCATCAAAGGAAGCTGAGCAAGCTAGTTCAAGTAGAGAAAATTTTTAATAGTGCCAAGTGAAGATCATGTACTGAGTTGTGTTCATGTGTCAAGAATAAAAAAGCCAACAAGTGTTGAGCTACTACATTATTTGAAAAGTTGAAGATTCGCTAGATCTGAGCTGACATGGTTGTTATCTAGAATTTTGTGAACCAAATAGAAGATAAGAATGATGAGCTGGTTGCACAAAACACTATGTAAAATGTTTTTGGGTGAATACAACTGGATTCTAGATGAAGTTTCTAGATAAAAACAAGATATGGGACATATACATTATACTTTACCTAATCTTTTGAAACCCTAAAGTTGGAGAGGGAGAATCAAGTAGGAAAATTATTCCAGATTTCTATTTAAGGAGTCATAAGGTCATGAAGCTAAGAGGTTGGTCAAGTATGAAAGCATGAAGTGCTAAAGAAGGAGCTACAAAAGAAGAGATCACATAAAATCTATTTCGATAGGTGACCACAGAGATGATTGCATTGGTATGATGATCAAGAAGACTCAAGGAGATGAAGCTTGAGAGGAAGACAAGCTGTCAGAGCTACAGTGATTCAAGCCAAGCAAAGGATTGAACTAAAGTATGATTTGAAATCTGCAAGATAAGTTGTGAGTTGTATCAAATCAAAAGTCCTTATTGTTACTCTCTAGAAATTGTAACAGTTAGTATAAATCCTATGGACTTAGGTTGGTCTAATAGCCATATTGTAAATCCTTTAATAGGGTGACATTCCAAGTGAATGTTCCAAAGTCCTTTGACCAGGCCCATTCCTAATAGTGTGGTGAAATCCTCTAACAAGGTCACATTTAATAGTGTGTTGTAAGCCTTTAATAAGGTAGGCCTTTAACAGGGCATCACTTCAAAAGAGTGAAAATTGAGTAGCATGTTATTGGTGGTTTTTCCAAAATTGGGTTTCCACATAAATCACTGTGTCATGTGTTGATCTTGCATGTTTTATTCCTGCATGTTGATTTACTATAACTTGCTAAGATGGTTGTTTTAAGCTTGGATGCATGAATAGTTTAATGGGCTCACTATAATTGGTGAAAAAGTATTATTAGGGAATTTAGACTTTGGATCACTGATTACCCCCCCCCCCCCAAGTTATTCTAAAACAATTCCAATAGAAAGTCCTAACAATAGTATGGATAATTCTTCTTGTGATGAAAGTGAAAATGAAACACCCAGTGAAGAGGTAATATGTTGTAGTAATGACTCAAATTTTTCATATTGTTATACTAATGGTATTTTTGCTATAACTTTTTCATATCTATTGGATTATGATCATAGCCAAGTAGGACAAACTTGTTATGAAGTTGTAATGCCCCACCAAGGGATCCAAAGAATTAACCCAAAATTTCACTAAGTTTAGTAGCAAATTTTTTTTATGAAAGTAAACACAACGTATAACTAATGCACAATAATGGAAGCAACAGCAATGTCCATCTGATAGTAAACATAACATACATAACAGATTACATTCTTTAAGATCCCTTAACGTTGAATTACATACATGAATCCATTTAGTACAACATCCACATGAAATAATAATGATAAGTCCAATGTTTATACATTACATTTCAAATACTCAATCATCCACTGTACATGTCACAGGGTATGAAAAGCTCAAAAGAATATACATACATAGAATAAGGTACATCATCCTATTCTAATCCATGATACATCAAAGTAGAGATAATCACATGATACACATGATACATCATCATAGAAAACATATACATCCATCATAAAGATCAAACATAATAAACTAAGTGCACGGTTCCTCCCAACCATTAATAGCATCATTAGACCATCTTGGATCCTAGCCATCCCTCCGTGCATAACATTCCAAATAACCGAAGAGATCATTGGTATTACATAGTAGGAATGTCACTCCTAATGTATACACCATCATATGTAGAAATTAATCTAACATAAGATAACAACATCTAACATATGCTAATCATCAATGAAAAAGGATACATATCCACCATCATGAAGGATGCATTAGCCACGATGTCTCAATGAATCTCAAAATGATAAGAGTGGAAAATACACTACAAGCCAACCATGTGGTACCTAAGTGGTCCACTCCCACCGTGCTGAGGAGATAATCTCAAGTCCCAAATAGGCTATTAAAATCACATAGCACAAATCTCCATAAGTCCAGGAATCCTAAAAGTATACTAACTCAAAGGTTCCAAACACAAAATCTGACATCTAATCCCAGAGGTACACAATGACATGTAGGAACCTACTATGCAAGTGGGAAAGTGTCATCATAATTATCACGTACAAGTTACCTTGGCAGTTAGCTAAACTCCACAGGTCCATACTGATTTCATGCGGCCACTAGTATCCTCTCATACTAACGAGGCATACTACAGAATGCAAGGTCGCAACCATGCATCTCACTACTCCCATCCTAGCCTATACAAGCACTCAAGGCATGGGTGAGGACAAAAATCTTATCTTTTTAGGTTCATTCAGTTAGAATTAGGTGTGAATGTTATCACTTGTTAATCCAACTTACAATGGGTTACCCTAGCAATCTCTTATGGCCCCGGCGTCCATTGCAAGCCACTTCCTGTCACTACATGTAGATATCCTACCCTAATTCTCATGGAATCATAAATCAAAAAATCAAAAAAGATAATCCATAATAAAATCATCAAATATGCATACAAGCATCAATTCCCCATGAGCAAATATCCATAGAAAATCATGAACACAATAGCTCTCTATTGGCAACTGAAGTATCACTAATAATCAAAGTATCCAATGGTTCTCAATAACCAAAATATATCTCAATCAAATTGATCAAAGACTCCAAAAATGGTTGAGTCAAACATGTC